>WPIO01000050.1:412500-705000 GCA_009760855.2 Cristatella mucedo | reverse complement strand
AGTCATGTAAATAAAACGCTTTGCAGGCGAGCGAGTCGACGCACCGCTACACGGATCTGCGTTAGCGTCACGACGCCGGACGTCGTCGCGGGCCGCTGGGCGGCTGCTTCGTCCAACTGCTCGGCAGCCTCGGAAACTTCGTGCAGAGCATCTACTGCGGCGGCGGCAGTAGCGGCGGCGGCGGCGGCGCGGCTCCTTCCTGCTCGCTGGCCGAGCATGTGGTCGCTCGAAGCGTGCACCTCGTCGCCTGCGCGCTGCTGTCGGAGTCGTATCGACTGGCGGAAGCTAGCTCCGCGACTGCCAACAGCGCCACGGTCCCGCCGACGTCGGCAGCGAGGCTGTGCTAAGTCAAATAGGAATCGCTACGGATCGTTGCGCCGCTCGACGGCATTCGGTGACTGCCATCGCTCGGCTTCGCCTTTCCTGTCAACTGCCGTCGACCTCTTGTCTCGACGACCACAGCTTAGCGCCTGCTCGCTTGTCGATTCGAGGGCGCGGCAGTGTTCGCGCGCCGCTCGCTGTCGTTGCTGCTTGCAGCTCGCACCTGCTGCTCGCTCATTACGACAAATCGAGGGCTCAAATACGCGCCACTAGCAAAAGTGCATACATTCAGCGCAGCCGACGGACGATTACGCTCGGCTCATAGTCCTAGAAGCGAGAGCCGGCATGCCTTCGGCAGAGCGGCCAGCCCTGCAGCGATGCACAAAGCTGCCGGGCTGGCCGCTGCCGCCGCTGCTGCCACGCTCGCCGAGGCCGAGGCTCTGCATCAGTGGCCAATTAAGGTCCGTCGAGGAGACGGCCAAGTCCCAGCTGCCACCGCATATGCCGCCGACGCCGCAAATCGCCAGGGAGAAAGTGTACGGAAGCGGTAGGGCGGCAGGGGAGGGAAGGAAGTACAAAGGCAGGCGGACGAAGGCGGGCTGCGGAAGAAAGCGACCTCGCGATGATTGAATACTGCGGAATGGGACCGACGAGCAACGACGCATGAGGCAGGTCGGGCACTGCGACCGAGCGACGGACACCAACAGCAGAAGGGCGGCGATCTGTAGGGCGGCAGAGGAGGGTAGGAAGTGAGAAGCCGCAAGTCTCGTTGCCACCGCCCTGTGCACTGGGGCCAAGGCTCTGAGTCGGCGGTCAATTAAGGTCCGCAAAGGCGACAGTTCCTACGTCGCCCCTGCCACCGCAGAAGCCGCCGACGCCGCAAATTGCCAGGAAAAAAGCGAAAGGAAGCAGTTGGCGAGGCAATTAGAGGAAAGCGGAAGCAAGCGTGGGGTGTGCGACGATTGGCTACTACGAAACGGGGCAGACGAGCGATAACGACCTGGCAGGGTTGGTACCACAATTGACTTTACTGTTACTGACGGGTTCGACGAATTACCGCATTCTACAGCAATCCACTCTAACATTGGCTAAACTCGACAGCACCTTATAATAATAATATAATAATGTACTTGATAAAGCACCCTCAGAGAACTTAATCTCTTTCTAGGCGCTTTACATTTAATTGCAAAGGGAACCTTGGGGTTGCCAAGCTCAACGTTCGAGCGGATATCGTAAAAATCTTGAATTTTCTGTATCGACTAAACTTCATGCAATTCTCCGCACGCTCACTCAAGCAAACGAACTCCAATAATGTAGCGAAAATCACAGAGTCCCACTTCTATTCACCACGAGTCACTTCTATCTGCAAAGATACATTTCTGTCAGCCGTGATTCACTTTGGTAAGCCTCAAACCTACCACGAATCAGCTGCTCAAAGCATCAAGAAGTTAAGAACACTGAAAGACACTACGTGTAAAATGCACCCACCATTGACGACATGTCGGAAATGGGGATTTCGCACCAGAGGCAAAGCAGATATCTCTTTCATATGGACGGCATCGATGTTAAGGGTCTTGAGGCTTTGGCGATTCACATGCGATTTTAGATTTGGAGGAGAAGAAGGGTCCACATTGTAGACTGAATGAGATCTGCATGCGGTCAGATAAGCATGAATAATTAGATGACTAAGTGCAGTTGTATGAGAAAATTTGGTCAAACGTGCGACTTTTAACGTGAGAATGGAAATGCACATGAGCCGCAAAAGACAATGAGTCGGTCAGTGCACGACATTCAGTGCTGAAGGCGTGAGATGAGTTATCAAAGTGGACGTTAAAATCTCCCATAACGAGGAAGGGTCGATTTCTTGCACACAGAATCAAAATGAGATCAGAGAAATCTGAGATAAAGGAAGACTTGGTACCTGGTGGGTGATAGACTACTGCCATGTAGCTTGGTGTCGGGTGAAATCAAAACAATAGATTCGAAAGACTAATTTGAGGGTACTGCAAACGGCTTTAAGTCGAAGTTCGATCGAGCGATAATAGCGACTCCACGTCCAGTTTTGATTGATCTAGGGCTGTGAATGAAGGAGAAACCATTCAGTGCTGCGTCTTTAATTGTCGGGAAGTATACTGATTTTAGCCAAGTTTCATTCGAGACGACTGGGTCAAGACATTTTTAAGCAATGAGATCGCTTATTACAAGAGGTTTATTACACATTAAGTGAGTATTCCAAAGAAAACTGTTAAGTTATGCCGCCTGGCCACTAAGACTAAGTGACCATGACCACTAAGTTAGAGAGATCCACAATGACGCTTGAGGGAGAACGCACTAAGCGTTCGAGACAATATTCTAGTAATACCAAACGAGCTGGTACTCAGCTAGCAGCTCCAGCAAAACGAGCGGCGTCTTAGTTTGTGGTCACGGCCCCTGTGGCGGCTTCGGGCAATTTTTTTTGCGACAACGAAGCGATACTAGCAGCGAAAGAGCGAACAGGAAGTAGCTCAATGAGCAAGGTATGCGTTCCAGAGTTGCTCAGAGAAAGCCGCTACTTAGCGTTACGCAGAAGCGGATTGAGTGGGGTTTCCGCCAGTAAATACCGGCACTTGACCCTAGCAGAGTGGAGCAGAGTTTATTGGACAGGCGAATCTAATTTAACCCTCTTTGCTACCTCGCGGGCACTCAGCGAGAGTGGAGACCAAAGGCGAAAGCATATCAAGATGTTTCTCTTCAAATGACAGCGAAATACGGCATTGGTGGCGGCATGTTCTGGGGATGCTTTAGCGCTCCTCGTGTAGAGAGTTGCTGACTAGCTTTCAGGTTCAGTTTAGGCTATACTACTGCAATTTAATTTACCTGCTGAGCTATTCAACAAATCCCAGATGTCCAGCAATGTGGCTTATTTGCTGAAAGCGTTGGATGGCTCCTTGTTGAGCAGCAAATGCATGGAAAAGTTCTTATATTCACCCATACTGCCCAAGATGGCGTTTTTCTTTGGCGTCTCGGCAAAATTCCATACAGGTTTCAGAGTTCCTTTAAGCAATAAATGAGCTTTTTAGTTCTAACGCTTTGAGGCCGTTGGAAACTGAAGCTGTTGCTCTGCAAAGACTAGACTGCCGTTTGCGGCCTTCCAAGTCCTAATGTCACCAACCCGTGCTGCGTTGAGAGTCGACAGCTTCTGACGCGCCAGATTTTAGGCTGCGATGCAATTACAGCTATTTGAAGACAATCATCTGCATACAATTGAAGCCTAGATGGATCTTCATTTTATATCTCCTGAATGCGAGTATGAATTGTGAAAGAATTGGGCCGAACATGAATCCCTAAGGTACCCTGCACTAGAAGCTCCTCGGGTAACTGTTGTGCGTTGGCATCAACGCTTTGAAATCTACCACTGAGATCTGACAGAAGCGATTGCAAGGCAGTCCTATTACAGTGCGATAATAGTGACGCATGTCATTAATCTGTGGTTCCAGAGATTGTCCAACTTTCTCGCAGATTTGTGTAGAAGCTAAAGCTTTCTGACGTCTAATCATAGGCTCAGTTTTACCATCGACTTTGAATAGCAGCCTCTGCTTTTTCCCGTGTCGTTTTTTGTTCATATTTAATAATTAGTTCCTTCTCGTTGAGGTAATAGAATTGGGTGGGTTCAGTTAAAATGCCTGGGAATTCGTTGCGATTCATGACACCATCAGGTGAGCCGTGATGGCACACTAGATAAGGTCGTTGCTTTCACGACCTCGGTCCCGAGGTAGTGGGTTCGATTCCTGTGGTGGGTGATCCTTTATCGCCACTGCAAGCGGTGGTGATAGCCGTAAAGGCTCTTCTGTCGCTATACAAAAAGAGGCTGTTTAATCGGCTAGGATGTATTTATTTTTATAAATCAAAGGAAATCGTAGTGTGCACCTATCCGATGAGACTTGTGCCAATCTGTATCAGAAATATTCTTTTTAACTGGCCAGTTATCACCTCAATGCTCCCTGAGGCAAGAGTAATTCCTGTGAAGACCCCAGGACTCCTAAAACGTCAAACTTCCGGCCCTTTAAAGTGCCGTCGTGAAAGTACCTTGCATTCAACTCCTAGAGCATGCGGCAACGCAGAAAGGATTACTCTGATTCGCAAATGCGAATGAAACCAACATTTCCTGCCCAGCGATACGCAATCGATACAAGCTCAAGATTTCATAAATAGGCCCAGTCAAGTTAGTTCACGTGTCGCTGACATATGGGGACACAGATCGCCCATCTGGAGGAGAACCCCGCGGCATGTATCTCCCTGCCGATGAGTTTACCGACGCACAGATCCCCACGATACAAATATCTACGCAGCGAAAATCGCGGTTGTGCAAATCCCTGAGGCGTCTTTGACATCCTGGTGCGAATTTTCTGTGACGCAGATCCCCTCTTCCCCTGTTGCAACTTAAGGTGCTCATGTTAGCAGTGAGCTGTCGGGCGGATAAAACAGGTTATTATTTCATTTGGAATTTCCTAGGCTTGTTTTGATCCTGTGTTCCAAAAATTGCCTCTTGCTACTTTTTTGGTGATTTGAACACTTATCTCAATTACTCAACTGGTCCCTTGAGTGCCGAATTTCATTCACTGACTGATTCACTTTTCCTCATGGCTCACGTGCAAGTCCGCCGCAATCGCGGCCTAGTTTAACTGCGCTCAAACTAGTTTGAACGCCCGATCGGATATGCTCCCACGATAGCATGCAGGCAACCCGTACTGTTTCGTAATTCCGTGCCTCTGACGGCTAAGGTAGCTCACTCACTCAGTCTGCTGCTGCTGTCCTCTTTGATATTCAGAACCGTAATACCTTGTTAAAGGTTAAAATCTGTATGACCTTGGCATTGATGCTTCGAGTACAAAAAACATCCTACTCGGCCCTGCTGCCCCATCATGCGTCCTAGCTGTCCTCGACCGCGTAACGCTACAACGCGACAGTAGTCCGTTTTTCAGACGAATGCACTCCCTTGACAAAGTACGACGCCGCTTCCGCGAAGAATCGCCTGCTGCGGTCCAATGAACCCGTCACGCCTGTCAGTAATACTAGACACAAGCTTAGGAAAGCATGCGATAGATCAGGACTGACTATTCTTCGACTGGTATACGAATATTATTGTAGAGAATATTACTCCATACTAGCTATCGTAAAATCTATCTTCTACAAAACGCAGTTGAATAACCGATGTGCAGTCGAAAGATTCTGGTGCTGACTATCAACATTCTATGTCATCACTCCAAGGTTACCTAAACTAGCGACCCTGCGGCTGCTGCTGGCAAGCTTCCGAGCTCTCCTAGATCGTGTAACGCTACAGCACAACCTGGTCTAACTTGTGCTTGTATTCCGCCACGCCTTGCAGCACGTCAAACTCTCTGCACTCTTGTTCTGCATTTGTTGCAGTCATTCACATTCTGACACATCTGATAATATGCTCGCTTTGTCCACCGGTTAAGGTGCTCGCCCCGACGAAGGTCTGGCTGAGGTCGTGGGCTCGAGCACCGTGGCATACGTGAAGCACCTGAATAGTCATTAAGTTCTTTTAGGGTGCTATACAAATAACTATATATATATATATATATATTTATATATATATTATATATATATTATATATATATATAAATAAATATATACATATATTATATATATATATATATATATATATATATTATCTCCTCAATTCAAACTACAGCAATACCAACTTGCCGGTTACCCCAAGCGTGGCGATAAGCGGTGGCTCTATGTACTAACGACGCCGTATTTGCTGGCTGATGTGACTGTAACTGCTTTAAACAGGGGCGTGCTAAATGAGGAATGTTGTTACTGACATTCGCTATTTGCAGTTCCTGATACGTAACGACTAAGAATTGATTGCGAGAAATTCTACGGTCAATGCCACAAAATAGCCGAATTTCGCAGGGGTGAACTGACAGCTGTGCTTTAGGAGCTGACAGTCCAGCTGATTTGAGCGAGAGGCCGCAGAGCTGTTAGAATCGGTCACAGCCTTTTTTGCTATGACTAACGCTGCGTTGCTACTTAATAGATTTATCTACGTCACGGATACGGACTTGTTATGTTTAGGTACTGGCGCTTCTCTTCATAGCTGCGTGTGCCGCCACTGACGGCCTTGACCTGCGTACGCTCGCGCATATATATATATAAAATTAATTTGTATAGCACCGCGAGAGAACTTAATCTCTATTCAGGCGCTTCACATACGCCTCCGGGCTCGAGCCCACGACCTCAGCCAGACCTTGGTCGGGGGCGAGCACTTCAACCGCTGGACCAAAGCAGCGCTTCCCCTATGAGACGCTAGCGGCGTTACAAGGTTCAAGCTTCACCAGCATTCATCGCGCGTCAGCTGAGACTTGCACCGCTACGAGCGCTGCTTCGCGGCCAGGTTCTTCCAGGATGCAGAAAATGCGCATCGAGCCTTTGTAACATTTTCTCGATGCCTCAATCGGAGCCTCGGCCGGCTTTGATGGAAGACAGGCAGCGCTTCGTGGAAAAGGGTGCGTTTTGCTGTGCTCCGCTGGACCGGCAGCGAGAGGCAGATGAGAAACGGGCGAAGGGTCAACCGCGTGCGACGCCATGATTTTGCTCAATCCGCGCGGTTGCCAGGGCCGCTGTCGTTAAGAAAGCCTGTTGGATCCCGTGAGACCGCATTCATTTCATTTGGAGAGACTTGCAATCGATGTCGTTACGCGATTTCCATGAACTGCGCTCTCTCCCCTTACACTCTTCCTCTGTTTGGCTCATTCTAGAAGTCGCTGTCACGCTCTCTTTCTTTGTCTTTCTCTACTCTCTCTCTCTCTCTCTCTCACTCTCTCTCTCTTCCTTACGTCTCTCTCTCTTTCTCGCTATCTATTTTTCTCTCTCCCTCTCTCTCTCTCTCTCTCACTCGCTCTCTCTCACTCACTCGCTCTCTCTCTCTCTCTCTCGCTCTCTCTCTCTCTCTCTCTCTCTCTCTCTCTCTCTCTCTCTCTCTCTCTCTCTCTCTCTCTCTCTCTCTCTCTCTCTCTCTCTCTCTCTCTCTCTCTCTCTCTCTCTCTCAGTTCCCTAGTCTCCCTACCAACCCTTCGCTCACTCACCTTGTGCACTATCCTTCCTCTCTTTTCTTTCACTATTCTCTCTCTCTCACCTCTCTCTTCTCCGACACCCATGAGACCTTTTTTATTTGGAAGGATTTTCATTCAGTTACTAGTTGCTTTCACTTAACTACGCTACCCTCCTTGCTCTCTCCCTCTTGCATTTCTCTTCCTGTCTTTATCCGTCCTTTACACTCTTTCGGTCCTCTCTCTCTCTCTCTCTCTCTCTCTCTCTCTCTCTCTCTCTCTCTCTCTCTCTCTCTCTCTCTCTCTCTCTCTCTCTTCCTTTCTCTCCCTCTCTCATTGTTTTCTCTAACTATATTCTCGCACTCATCCTTTCACCTGCCTTTCTCGCTCTCTCACCTTTCTTTTCTCTCTTTCTCTCATCATTCATCTTAACTTTTCTCCTCTTAGTCTCACACTATTACTTTTTCTTTTACTCTCCATCTCCCCTTCTTTCTCGCGTTTTCCCTACTTTTTCTAGATTGCCACATAACTAGCCTAATTGTTTCTATTTTTCCGTCTCTTTCAGTGTAATTTATCTCAATCTATATTCGTATCTCTCTTTTTGTCTATAAATGTATCTCCATCACTGTTTGCCTCTGCTAGAGCCTCCACTATTTACCACAGTCTGTGTCTCTACTCCGCATATTCTTCCTTGTCTCTGCCTCTTTAGCTCTGTCTCCCTGTCCCTGCCTCTTTACTTATTACTATTACTATTTACTACTTAACTCATTACTATTAATACTTATTACTTATTACTTTGTCTGTGCCTCCGTTCATGATTATGTCTCTGCCTCGACCTCTGCCGCTGTATCTCTGCCTCTGCCTCCGTGTCTCTGCCGCCACCTCTGTTTCTGTCCGTGTCCCTGCAGTTGTCTCTGCCCTGGCCTCCGATACAGTGGTACTCGCAACATCGATCAAATAAGCTCAACACGAGCGATCCTAATACAATACAATTCTAGTATCTGATTCAGCTGCGCTTTCAGTGCAATGATCACAAAATAAGTACTGTATCAGCAGCTACAACTGGATGACGGATGGTGCACAATAACATACAGCATATGAACATTGCTTAGAGAGACTTATTGCTCTATAATTGGTTTAAAAAGTTTACGTTATAATTATTGTTGCTGTTAAGAAAATGGATGCAGGAAATCCACGATCAAGTAAAGAAAACTTGGAGCACCTGGATTGCTACTGAAATTTGAAGCCGAGTGGATTCAGAAATTGATTTCAAAGAGTGAAAGTCCGATTCAATCTAATTGTCCTGCTTCACCGGTAAATATTAATACCAGCGATATGCTGCATTTGCCTTGAAGTTTAAATTTCGCTGCTAACGGTTTGAACGGTTATTGTAACTATTTCTCATTTCCGTCAAATACTGATTTAGAAATAATTAAAACTTACTTAAAAATCCATTGCTGAAAGAATTATGTACGGATTTACCTTCCAATAGTTCAGTTTGAATAGCAGCAACCAGAGCGTTTTATTTGACCAGCCATTTAGCGATTTCCAGCAGCTATTTTTTCGATAAGTCCTTGACCTTGGTTTAGTTGGAAAAGCGCCACCACCCTAGCCAACGATTGCACTGAGTTTAAAATCGTGTGCAATGACGAGGAAAAAGGAGCCATGACAAGACCGCTCATCTAACCGATTGCCGTCAGAGAGGGACTCGAGACTAAAGGCGCCGACGCGGCGGAAGGAGGCAACCACCAGGGCCACGAAGCTTCCACAATAGCCTAAGCATACCAGCCGTTGCCTTGAGCCCCTACTTTCCGGCGCGCGACGATCCACCAGGGACGTCAAAGACGTGCCTCGGCGCCCTCAGTGATATATATATATATATTTATGTATATATATATATATATATACAGTGTACATCTGACCATATATGCGCATGTATTCCCTGCCGTTGTGCCAATAGCGGGTGCGGTATAAAATTTGGCCAAATGATGAGTAAGTGGAGGAATGTCTGAAGCAGGGCTTTTCACCCGCTCCTCCTGACCTCGTCGTCGCCGTCGCAATCGCACCTTTCATTCAAAAGAGCGTGCCGCGAAGCCGACGAAAGCGATGCATTATTTTCCCAACAACGGTCTGGGGCGGCGGCCGGCTGCTGTCAACCGCTGGACTGGCGTCGGTCTGACGCCGCCGCCCACCGCCGCCGCCGTCGCTGCAGCTGCCCGCCGCCGCCGCCGCCGCCGCCACCGCCGCCGCCGCCGCCGCCGCGGAGTCCGTCACGTCTGCGTGCTGTTTCTTCGTTTTCCCTAGCTCCGACGTGCTGCCGCGTCAACCCTCACAGCAGCTCGGTGAGGATCGTCTGCATCGTCTGGACGCTGCTCGTTGTGGGCGCCAGCTGTCGCAGCCATCGAGCTCACATGTCCGCACTGGTTGACGTCGCGTATAGAGACTGCAGCCGGGCGATCCGGTGTATGGCGGTGAGCCGCCGCCGCCGCCGCCGCCGCCGCCGGTCGAACGACGGCGCTGGCTCCGTCCGGTCGATGCAGAGCCAGCGCCGTCTGCTGCGCTCGGCGACGGCGGAGAAATAGATCCGCATCGCCAGAGAGCTCCACCGCCCTGCGCTGCCGAAGTGGCTCGCTGTGGCGGCGACCGCTGCCGCCGCCACAGCGAGCCACTTCCTCGCCGGCTCATCTAGGGCTTCCGGCCCACTGGGTCAGTGGCCGCACCAAATGCGAACCTTAGCTCGCTTCGCCGCTTTCAGAATGTCACCGGCGGACTGTCCGACCGCGTCCTCCGGCCGAGCGAGGAGTGCCGGCCGCTCACTGCACCGCCGCAGGTAGGCGAGAGTGGCGGCGCTGTTGTAATCCGCGCGCGACAGCATTCGCCTCTCGGCGAAATGTTGCATTTGCAGCTTCAAATACTTAAAAATGTACCTAAAAATAACCTAAAAATGTGCGCATGCGCACATGCTTGCTCCGCAACCCAGAGCTTTGACCAAAGTCCTGTCACCTCCATTATAAATCAGCGAAACGGCACCTCAGCGTTTGCGCGCCACTCGCTTGCCGACGAGCAGTCTGGGTCGCTTCAGTTAGCCGTTGGCCCTGCCCTGCCCGCTGTCCAGGATCAGTCATCAATTGGCAAGATTGCAACCAGCATGGTGACGTCGTGAAGTTTTTGGAGCCTTAAAGCTCGACTATTCGACTGAAAGCGGCCAATC
The DNA here is from genome assembly GCA_009760855.2 of Cristatella mucedo. Lineage (NCBI taxonomy): Eukaryota > Metazoa > Bryozoa > Phylactolaemata > Cristatellidae > Cristatella > Cristatella mucedo. Next base: position 694,410 of record WPIO01000050.1, on the reverse strand, counting down.
CATCTTTTCTCTCTTTCTCTCTCCCTCTTTCCACCTCTCACTCTCTCTCTCTCTCCTGCTCTCCCTCTCTTTCTTTCCTCCGTCTCTCTCTCCTTCTCCCTCTGTCTCGCTCTTTCTCTCTCACTCTTTCTCTCTCGCTCTCTCTCTCCCTCTCTCTCTCTCTCTCGCTCTCTCTCTCTATCTCCATCATTATCTACCCTTCCCTCTCCCTAACTCTCTTTCTTTGCCTCTCTCTCTCACACACTACTCTCCCGCTCTCTATCTCTCTCCCTCTACCTCTCTCTCTCTCTCTCTCTCTCTCTCTCTCTCTCTCTCTCTCTCTCTCTCTCTCTCTCTCTCTCTCTCTCTCTCTCTCTCTCTCTCTCTCTACATGTATCCATTTAGCACTTCCTCGTTCTCACAGCCACCATCTACTTCCTCTCTCTCTCTCTCTCTCTCTCTCTCTCTCTCTCTCTCTCTCTCTCTCCCTCTATCTATATATCTCCTGACTCATCGTGCGTCCACCTCTCAAGTAGGCTCCTCCGTCTATCTGTCTCTCATTATGCCGCAGTCTTTCTGATTATTGCTGTCAGTCAGTTTGGTTCTCTTCCATCACTGTCTGCCGTCTGCATTCCCGCAGTTTCTATATCGCTGGCTGTCTGTTCATTCTCTATAGAACTCTGCGTCTATGTCTCCGACGCAACTCATAGCTGCACTTTACCTTTCATCTTACGCGAGATGGCGCCGCCTAGTCATGTAAATAAAACGCTTTGCAGGCCAGCGAGTTGACGCGCCGCTACGCGGAGCTGCGCTCTTGTCACGACTCCGGACGTCGCGGGCCGCTGAGCGGCTGCGTCGTCCAACTGCTCGGCAGCCTCGGAAACTTTGTGCAGAGCATCGGCGGCGGCGGCGGCAGTGGCGGCGGTGGCAGCGGCGGCGGCGGCGCGGCTTCTTCCTGCTCGCTGGCCGAGCACGTGGTCGCTCGAAGCGTACACCTCGTCGCCTGCGCGCTGCTGTCGGAGTCGTATCGACTGGCGGAAGCTAGCTCCGCGACTGCCAACAGCGCCACGGTCCCGCCGACGTCGGCAGCGAGGCTGTGCTAAGTCAAATAGGATTCGCTGCGGATCGTTGAGCCTTCGACAGCTTCCGGAAACTGAAAGCAGCCGGCTGCGCCTTTCCGGTCAACGACAGTCGACCGCTTGCCGAGACCGCCTCGCAGCTTAGCGTGCGCTAGCTCGCTCACTTCCGGAGCGCGGCAGTCTGCACCGCTCGCTGTCGTCGCTGCTTGCAGCTTGACCTGCTGCTCGCTAATCGCGGCGAATAAAGAGCTCTCAAATACGCGCCGCTGGCGATAGTGCATACATTCGGCGCAGCCGACGGACGAATTCACTCGGCGCAGAGTCCGGGCAGCGAGAGGCGGCGCGCCTTCGGCACGGCAGCCAGCCCTGCAGCGATGCACGAAGCCGCCGGGCTGGCTGCTGCCGCCGCTGCTGCCGCCGCCGCTGCTGCCACTGCTGCTGCCGCCGCGCTCGCGACGGCCGAGCGCCGAGGCTCAGCGTCAGTGGCCAATTAAGGTCCGTCGAGCAGACCGCCGCGTCGCACGTCGCCGCTGCCACCGCATAAGCCGCCGACGCCGCAAATCGCCAGGGAGAAAGTGTACGGAAGCGGTAGGGTGGCAGGGGAGGGGAGGATGTACAAAGGCAGGCGGGCGAAGGCAGGCAGCGGAAGAAAACGAGCGGCGCGCGATGATTAGCTACTGCGGAACGGGACGGACGACCGACGACGCCCGCAGAGCCACGGGCCCAGCGACTGAGCGACGGATACCGATGGCCGGAACACAGCAATCGCGGCGCAGTGGCGATTCCTGAACGTGAGCGCGCGTGACTGTGCTTGTCCTGTGCTAATGCGGATTCGTTAGAATGCGGCCGGCAATCGCACGACAATGCCCGACGATGTTAGCATCTTCACGGCGCCAACAGTCCCGCCGACGACGCAATTAAATGTAACGTATCTCCGTCTGTAACTCCACGAAGCCATAAAGACTATGACGGTGTTACGAAGGAGAGTTTTGTATAGTCTACTCGGATGAGTACCGGATATATAGTCTACTCGGATGCGTACCGAATGCCTAAGTGGCGTTCGGTACGCAACCGGTAGCCAAGTCTTCATCTCACGCAACAAAGAAAAAGTGGGAGGCATAGCAGAGTCAGGAGAGCACTTGAGGTAGTGAGTAGCATAGAAGTAGCAGCTCAGGACCGCTGAAAAAAATGTGCCATAGTCGGCAGTAGGAGAGTATTTGTCGTTGCGTAAGAATTGTGGAAGCGAGTTCCACAGTCTAGGATCTGCAGAGCTAACCTTCGGCAGCCAACGGTTTCTAAGCGGAGGAATGGAACGGCTAGTTTATTGTCCGCACAGAACCCAAGGGCGCGAAGAATCTGAAACTGGTGCAGAAGTTCAGCTACGTTCAATGGAAAGCCAAAACGCGGCGGGCCTCGTGGGTCAGCATAAGAACTTTGCGATGCCATCGTAAAGCCGCGAGGAGTCGTTGGAATGGAAGGGTGAGCTCGCCGCTCCGGCGCTACCGTTGCTGAAAGCGTCCCTGCGAGCTTCGACGGCAAATCAGCCAGAGAGTACGAGCCGGCCGCTTCGTCGCTCTGCGTCGCTCTCTGTGCGCGCGCGCGACCTTCCTTGTAGTGTGCCCGGCGACCCGGCGCACCTCTTCCACCAATGCCGCGCATTTACCCCCAGCGAGACGCCGTTCGTCGCCAGCCAAAACTGGCGTTCGCTGCGAACAGTGATTTCCGCACACCAAAAGAGAGGCACCGTCGCCATCGCGAACGTGCCGCAGCCGCTTCCGCCATGTGTCCTATGCGGTCCGCCAGTCGGAAGCTGGCTCGTGTGCGCGCCTGCGGCGCGTCCAAGCGCGGCGACCCGCGGGCGGTCGCCAATGGGTCAGGTGGCTTTAGAGTAAGTGTTCGTTCGTTTGCTGCTTACGCGGAGGATGAGCTGAATATTACGGACGCTGCGCGTTCCTGCCGCTGACTACTCCGGCCCGCGGCAATTGAGGACAGCGGAGGACTGTCTGCCCTCTCGATAGTCGTGGGGCTGGATCCTACGTATGCTGGATATTCCGGGCTCTGGATATGGCTGGCGCTGTGTATTCCGAGCGCCAGCGGTTCCGGCAGTCGGATGTCCGGACGCTGGATCGTGAATTGTGGCTCCGTGTGGCTGAATGTCAGAGCCGAGGTTAGGCGTCCAAGACATGGCCGCATCGTCGCGTCTGGTCGCTTGGAGCTGATTTTCGCGGTCCACGGCAATGGAAAGTCGACTTCCTTTTCTTTAGTCGGAATGAAGTCAAAGCTTGGGTCAACTACTTTCACCCCTTCGGTGCTACGTCACCGTGGTCTGACCTTTGTCAAACCCCGACACATCTTGAAGGTCCCCACTAACCAGCAACTTAAAATGAGGACATGTTTCCACGGAGCTAAAGATAACGAGCTGTTAAAAGGACTGAGTGGCCAGTGGCTGTGACAGGATGGACCTTCCTTTGCAGCAAGCGTAAAGCGCCTAGGAAGAGTTTGAGTTCTCTGAGGGCACTTTGTCAAGCCTATCTTTATTACTATTATTACTATTATTAATACATGATGAATGTACCTGCATTATATACACACACATATATATATATATATATGTGTGTGTGTGTGTGTGTGTGTGTGTGTGTGTGTGTGTGTGTTTGTGTGTTTGTGTGTTTGTGTGTTTTTGTGTTTGTTTGTGTGTGTGTGTGTGAGTGTGTGAGTGTGTGTGTATATATTGCGTTTGTAGCTCTATAAAATTTGATACAAAGTATTGACCTGGTGACTCAAATCATCATTATGAGGCAAGATATATTTTACACATTTTCTCGAGGCGAAATTCGCAGCAGAGTATCTCTCAAAATGCTGCGGTCGACTTGGCATCTAACTTCCCCTCTAGCACCCCCTACGGGAAGAGAAATTGAAACGACTGGCTGCGGCGGCGGTGGCGGTGGCGGCACATCATTTCTCTAGCCGCGTCTCGACAATTACACCTCAACTGCTATCAAAGTTTAACTTTTAAAAAAAGAGCAGATTCCTAAGCGATGCTGCGCTGATAGCACAAACCCAGACAAATTAGATGATATCAAGTATACATCTGGGATTTACTTTAAAGAACAGAAGTTTACTGAAAGGTTGCACAACATTTGAATGATAATATTGGCGATATAGTTGCTCGCTTGTGTAGCGCTCAATGAGAACTTAATTCTCTATCCAGGCTCGTTACTACTCGCTGCAAGAGAAACCTGTGGTTTAGTGATACGCCCGGCATCGAGCACGCGAAGCGAGCAGCGGACATCGGACAGCAAGCATATCGCGCTGAGGACAAGCACAAAGCCACGCATCGCCAGCAGTTGGAAAGGCTTGCTAGTAGCATGCACTGAAACGTGCACCGGTAGCTACGCCTAGCAAACCGGATAAGGAATCGGCTACGAGTTCAGGGGTTCAAGGGGCGAAGGGAGAGCTGGGAAAGCGGCTCCTCGAGCGAAAGCTGCGGCTGTGAGAAAGTTGCTCTGCGCCTCACGGGAGCATTTGCGAACGCTCTGCAGCGGCTTCCAAGCGGATGCACTCCTCCGGACGCGCATGCGTGCAGCGGCGGCTCGAGTACTAGCGCTAGCGGCCGGCCGGCCGGCCGCTGGCGCCACGCCGTTCGACGGGCCGCCGCAGTCAACGACGGCGGCGGCGCTCGCCACTCGGCGCTCATGCGTCTACAAACGAAAAACGTCGTCTGCTTCGTCAGTTCAGACGCGTGCGTGCAATCGCGATGAATCTATATATACCGCGCGAGTGTAGCATACTTGCCTTTGCACGAGCAACTTTTTCACTCGTAGCCCGACGTGCTCGACCGACGCGTCCAACATACGGCGGCTCCTACTGTCTAAGCAGTGGATTATCAAATTTCCGGTTCCCAAAGTTTATGATACTGGAGCCACGAGTAATCTTATGCTCTGAAAATCTAATTCAATTATATTCCTCAGGTATCTTCATCTGCAACTCCGCGAAGACTCCAAGACTATGCGGGCGTGTTATGCTGTGTTATGCGGGCGTGTTATGCTGCAGAGCCTCCAAGGCTAACGCGGCGCTCAGTGTGTATCCAGTAGCCAAGAGGCTCCACCTCACGCAGAATGCCACTAAGATTGTATAAAATGTATCTTTGTCTGTACATTCGCAAAGTCACGTTGACTCACGTGGGTGTTACGCAGGCGAGTTTCCTATAGCTCACTCAAAGCCGAAGCGGCACTGGATTTCTCACAACGAAGAGAAAATAAAAAGCACAACCAAGTCAGGAGGGAAGTTGAGGAAGTGAGAAGCTTGGAAGTAGCACCTCAGGGTGCCTTCAAAAGACCTGACGCAGTCAGCGGCAGGAGAGATCATTCTTCCGAAAGTATAGTGGCACTGAACTTTTATTTGATTCACGCACGGAGAGAAAAGCCGGCCGATCACCAACACCAACAGTTTATTGTACGACGCGAGGAGCAGGGGGGTGTGCGACTTCCATAGCCCCTTTCTCGCACTCAAGTCCCCTCTCCTCGACCCTGGCCAACTCCGATGACACATCCGAGGCGGACCGCAGCTGTGCACCGGCCGACCCTGATGGTGAATCCATCGCCTGTTCACCAGCGGGTTACCTGCCTGTGTCCGAGCCACATCAGAAGCGAACCACAGCCGTACGCCGGCTCCTCTCGATGATGCTCCCTACAGCTGTTCACCAGCGGTTTAGCAGAGGAGCAGTACAGGCCAGCATATAATTGTAGCCGCGTTACGGGGGTCAGAGGCTCGTTCCCGCCAAACCCCGCCACACTCCGGCCACGCTGCCGCTCGCCATGCCGCCGAGCTAGGGTAAGGCGAGCGGCCGTCAGGGTAAACCTCTTTATAACAACGCATGCGCCAACAGCAACAGGGGAACTAAACAAGTCTACAGGGAGGGTCCTATACACAGTACACTATGGGGGGCGCAAGACGACGCAGCAAGCGCCAACAAATGTGTTAGTTGGGGTCAGTCGGCTTCTGCAGTCCTGTCGTTGTACCGACTCCGAATCCAACAATACGAGCGTACGCCGTCCAAAGCCCGGCTGGCTGGGTAACTGCTTTGCTAGTCCGAGTCGACAACTACCACAGTTGTAAGCTTCCACCGAAAGACGCCAACACACGGGGGGGGGGGTCACGAACACGCTACACGGGTAACGCGGAATATACAAGTCAACAACGAGCGAGCTATCCAGCTCCACTCGGGCCTTGGGTACTCGTTCCCTTGCGTGCGTGGCAGCATCGCCGGAGCACGCCTGCACGAATTCAGGTGCATAGCTCGGCGAGACCAGGAGCCTCCAACACCATGACTTACTTGGCCAACTTATCGTACCCAAGAGCCCCGGTGACCTCACGTCGCCTCACATGCCGTAGGTCCGACCCCGGCCTAGCCGGTGACCCTTAACCTCATTATAGCCGTCCGGTCCCAGCCAACCAAACCCAGGCTGGGTACATAATCAAACTACACTAATTTCTATGGTGTCGCACCTGTAGAAGAAAAGCTTCGGTCTGCAAAGGAGTTTTCAGTGAACGCAAAGTACAGCTTATTCCTCCTCCATCGAGGAAATGAGGGCGCGAGGACAATGCAACTTGTGCAACTGTTCCGCTAGGTATAAAAGCCGAGCCATGGCGGATCAGGCGTGTCAGAGTAACGTTTTTGCAAGGTATCAGCCGATCAGCCAGGAGCCATTGCAGCTCAATCCACTCAGTCTTGCTGCCATATTCATAACCAGCTGTAGCGCCGTAACGGCCTCTTTTAGTCGGCCCGAGAATAAAAAGTACAATTACAGTTGCAATTACAGTCATCCAATGAAGACATTAACAGGGAGCTCGGGTGACAAAGAGCCAGTCGCAGAGAGGATAATCAGTACTGGGTGTATTTACATTTTAATAATAATAATAAAAATAATAATAACATAATAATAATTTGATAAAGCGCCCTCAGATAACTCAATCTCTTTCTAGGTGCTCGACTTTTGCTGCAAAGGAAGCACGACCGGGTTATACCATCAAATGGCAAGATACTAATAATGGGGAACCTAAATCACGAGTTCCTGATGGTGTCCCCCTACGGCACCAACCAATTAAAAGACCCAACTGTCAAAGTCCAGCGTTTTGCTTCGGTTGTCCAATTGCTCGGAGTTTGGTTTAATCGTCGTTTAGTTCGCACAAATAGGTCGGTATCCTGGATCGAATTTCTGCTAGAAATACAGTCAGTTTATCAATTGCTGCAGCTGGATCACATGGGTCAAACGACGAAGGCAGCCGGGCATCGTCAGTATTGAAGTGACAGCCCGATGCCGTGGACCCGCATAACTTTGCCTAGAGACTGGAAAGATGTAAACAGCAAAAGTTCCGAGAAATAACTTTTGTGTAACGAAACACGTGACTAGTCTTTTAGCTGAGACTTGACCGCCACATGACGCGAGTTATTATTAATAATAATAATAATTAATTTGATAAAGCGCCCTCAGAGAACTTAATCTCTCTCTCTAGGCGCCTTACATTTGCTGAAAAGGGAAATGCAATTGAATGGTAAGTAAAATTATGCATGAAAAACAAACGAAATGAATAATATGGTTAGGGGTGACATGCACAGGGTCAGCATCCAAATGTGGTTAGTGGCAGCATGCACAGTGTCAGCACGCATCAGCACATCAAGGACGAACCACAGGGACCCACTAAATGCTGTCCTAAATAGGTGTGTTTTTAGGTTCCTTTTAAATGTGGTCAGGTCAGGGGATGTTCTGACGCAGGTCGGGAGGGAGTTCCAGGCTTCGGGAACATGCGAACTAAATGCACGGTCTCCAAAGGATTTGAGGTTTGTCTGAGGTTTTGGTAGACTGTTGGATTCCGAAAAGCGGGTGGTACGATGCTTGGCCTGATGGGGTAGTATGTCTGACAAATAGGCTGGAGCCATAGAATGAAGGGACCTAAAAGTGAGCGATAAAACCTTGAAGTCAATCCGTTGCTTGACTGGTAGCCAGTGCAGGTCGGTGAGAAGTGAAGTAATGTGGCAACTGCGCCGCTCTCGACAGACAAGCCTCCTAGCTGCCGAGTAGCAGCACGAACAGTAAGAATCCCTACAAGTTATGTTTTTGATATGCCAGTAAGAGAACCTTTGTTTATGTATTTACTTAAAGAGGAGAAATACTTTGATTTTGAATTTGATATAATTTCTGATTATGTTGAATTTAATAATAAAAGAATTTCTGGTCATGATATAAAATATTATATAAAAAATTAGAAATACAAGTGATAGAAGAGGAAGATCCGTTTATATTTGCAAGAACAGTACCAATTGTAAAACAAATATTAGATAGAAGCAAAATATCAATCAATGAATACATAGAAAATGCCAAAGTTTAGAGAGGAGGATTATGTTTCTAAAGTTAATGGTATGATATTATCTGATCTTAATGCAAATGGTAATGGAATTATAAATTTATCAGATCCAATTAATGATTCGGATGTAGTTACAAAAGCACATGCAGATTCTAAATTTGTTGTTAATACAGGAACGACTTTGAATCTTGGAGGAAAGACAATTACTAATCTTGCTCCAGGTGTTAATCCTACAGATGCAGTAAATGTTACCTAAATAATTAATTATGTTAAAAAGACAGGTGATACAATGACTGGAGATTTAAACATGGATGGTAAAGCCCTAACATCTACTTATTGGAACTCAGGTAATAGAAAAGCAGAGGTATTAAATGATGATTTTTGTGTTACTTATGGTGGAATAAAGAGGGATGTTTTACTTAAAGGACTTCCTTCAACAACAAATATTGATATGGCAGGATATTCAATAACAAACGTTGCAAATCCTGTAAATCCTCTTGATATTGCGACTAAATCTTATGTTGATAAAACAGTTAAAAAATAACAGAATTACTAGCTCTATCAATGGATCTTACTGCAAATAACTCAATACTAAATCTATCAACACCTTATTCATGGACAAACAAAACTGCTCCACCTATAATGATATGAAATGTTATGGTGGTTGGAACATCTAATTGTATGTTCCTTAAACCTAACACTGATACAACTGCAGTATCTGGTGATGTAAGAGCAATAAATACTTCTCCAACAGGTGTGGATTTAAAGTATTATGTATATTTTACAAGATTACCTACAGAGTATTTTTTAATTGATACAACTGGAAAACTAAGAGTAAACATCTTGGTCAGTTATGTACCCACTTGAATAGTATAAATGATATACTAAAACTATTAACTCTTTTAACTTTGTTGCTTTACGTTTACCTTTAAGAATAGTGAATAGTTGTGATATGGGACAAATAGCTTCATGGTCTAAACAATGATGTAATAAAGGAGAGCAACTTTTTTTTTAAGTGTTTCTTAACTAATGAATATAATTTAGTTGGTCTCTCTTTCTTAAATGAGTTAGTATTTATGTTACAATATGAAAAAATTACAATTGCATCATTAAGCATAAGACTAGAATCAAATTCTGTTTCATTCATATCTTTATCAGAGATATCACAACGTATTTCATATTTTATTTTTGGTCTTTTTATTTCTTGATGACAGTAAGGATGTTTTCCTTCTAGATAATCAGTTTAATTAAATGTATTTAAACATGTTTCATAGAACATTTCCATTCTCTATAGAATGTCGTTTTTAACTCTAAATGAAAGAAAAAAGAAGGTAAATTTAATCCTGACTCAGATATGAGTCAAGTATTCAAACCAAGACCTAAGAAAATTCCACAAAGTTTCTTTAATATTTTTGAGCCTAATGAAAATCATCAAGCAGACATTTTATACATGCCTAATGATTCTGGATATAAATATGCGCTTAGTGTTATTGATGTTGCTAGTAGATATAAAGATTCAAGACCTCTTAAAACAAAGTCTTCTAAAGAAGTAACAAAAGCAATAATAGATATTTACAATAAAGGTTTGAATTCATTTGAATTCTCAATAGTTCTATCTAATTTCATTTCTAAATATTTTGCAGCGATTGATTCAAATACTTTACCAAATAACATTTGTGCAAATCTCATAGGCTGAGAATTAGCAATGTATTTTTTTAGTTTTCTATTAGCAATTACTTCAATACAACAATCAATTTGTGAACAAAAAACCTTATCATTTCCTAACACATAATAGACTTCTGATCCACCTATATTTAAACTCATAGATCTCTTCCATTCATTAGACCCTTGAATAAAATTCGTTTTTTGCATTATATCTAGTTATTATAATTTTATCAAAAATCTTTTCCATCATAAACCATCTTACCCTTACTACAAGTGAAATTAGCACCACTTCCTTTAAAAGTTAGTTCAGCACTATTCTCACAAATAGTCGAATAGTGGATTATCAATGTGGTTCTAGCAGGCAAAGCACTATTGAATTCAACAGTTACATCTAGCCGAGAAGTCACTCTAAGAAGCTCAACGTTGTATTGCAAGTCAACAACATGAGTAGGATAAAGTGACATCCATTCTGAGAAAGAAATACCTGTTTGATTAGCAAGCTCATTAACACCAAGATATTGCTTTCTGAAAGTCGTGAAATCCATATATGCAGGTGCATGTTTACCAAGTTTTGGCAAACTAGATATTGGAACTGCAGGATATTGTTTAGATCCATTAGCAAGAACTGAAACACTTTTATTATCACAATGATTGTAAGTACAGGGGTTAAAAGTGTAACTATCATATTTATCAGCATTTTGAGCTGCAACGATCAACCATCTAACTTTATCAATTGTATTTTGAACTGATAGAGTTTAAACAAATCTAAGATTTTGATTGAAAGTATTTACAGTAATATTTTCATATCGTCTAACTCTGTAATTTAGTCTAATTTTCTTTGATCTCTCACTTGAAATATCAGCAAGTGCTCTTTGAATACTTTCTTTTGGTGTTACACATTCTACAACAAGTCTCATTTTTGACATTGCAGTTCTGAAAGCAGTATACATACCTTGTCCATTACCAATAGCAACTGATTTCGTAAACACTGCATTATTTTGGTCATTTGCACCTCCGCTTGTTCCAGTCAAAATAATATCTCTATCAAATCCACCAACTCTTGTCATTTCAAGTGTAAATGTAATATTATAAAGAATTGTATTCATATCAGCACAGAAACCGGAGATTCTTGATAGAGGTAATGGAATACTGAAATTTCCAACTTCGTCAATAGTGTTATTTATAACTCCTCTTCTAACTACATATCCAATATTTGAAGCACTAGCTGTAGTAGCAATAGGACTTACATATGAAGTAAGATTTGTAGATAAATCTTCAATTCGACTTGCTTCATCTTTTCTCCATCCACTTGCAGGACCTTCAGTTCTGTTATATTCATTAGGATAACATAGAAGACCCATCCAGTGTTGAGACACTTCCAACTCCTTCCTTTAGTGGGAGGCTTTCAATCTCTTCAGTGCCAAGTCTAACTCTTATACTACTAAACATCCATGCACCGGCATTATTAAAAGACTGAATGCAAGATTTCTATGAGGAGCACCAAAAGCTCCATTAGCTGCAGTCTGGACTTGTATTTGTCCTTCAAGGAAAAAGATCACTACCAGATAGAACATAACACGTTTGCTGTTCACCAGGAACAATGAAACTAATTTACTAGTAACATTATCAGTCTCATTTCCATTAACTTGATAAAACTCTCTCTAAATTGATAGTCTTTAAGTTTATATTCAGGAAACTCGGGATCTCCAAGTTCGAGTATACTATCGATAGGTGCACTTGCCATTTCTTCTCTATATAAATAACTAAAATTTTATTTTTGAATATATAATCCAGCACCTAATTTTCTCTTTATATTTCCACCATAAGTATCAATCCCAGGATTAACATAGGGAACAACAGCTTTATCATTAATTACTTTCCCTATTTCTTTATATGCTTTAGGATCATTCTTTTTAAGAGTCACTGAATAGTCTTCTACTTCTGGTTTATCTTCTATCTTTACCTTTCTACTTTTTTTAGATTTTTTCTTAGTAACCTTTTGAAGCATAACTTCTTTTAGTTGAGGATCCATTTCCTTCATCTTTCTGTCATATTCTACGTCTTTTCTTTTTTTCTCAAGTTCATACTCAAGTTCTTTCTTTCTCTTTTCTTCTTCAAGTTTATCATCCATCTCTCTACGTTTAACAGCATAATCTTGATCTATATTCTCTTTTTTAGTTTGAAGTTCAGTAAGCTTTCTTGCTTGATGCATTTCAACACCTTTATTTGCAATAGATAATCCTGCATCAACAGCTTTACTTGCAGTACCTAAAACTTGATTAAAGATTTTAAGAGCATTATCAAACTTTGCTCCAGATCCACGATATTTATATCCATGTATTTTATGATGACCAACTCTTGCATAGCTGCCCATTGCTCTATATTACTTTGAAATTTCTATTGTTGCAACTACATCAGTTATAATTGAAACAGGATTTCCATTTTGATCTGTTAAACTTATCCTGAAAACTTCTTATTCCATCTATATCTCCACGTGTTGATAAATACAATACATTATTAAAATGTAGATCAACCTTTTCACCTGGACTAATATCATCAATATCTATAATATATAAAGAATTACATTGCTCTAAGAATCCTTTTTTCTTTCTACACAATTCTTAAAAGAATCAACTAAATCGCAATCAACACTTATCCATCGTATTCCTTTATTGTCTGGTAATAACATTTTGTTCTATGCTTTAAAGATTACTGCAGAATACATTGCTTTTTCTATTGCTTCATATGGTGTTCCGCCTACAAGAGAAGAATCAGATGTTCCTTGTTGATTTGAATTAAAACCAAGAGTATCTCCTATTGAATTCACAGCAACATTAGAATTGCTTCCAAGTAGAACAACGAAATCACCAACTATTTGCATTAATATTCTATCATCTGTATCAACACTAAATTGTATACCTGTACTATTTCTTTTAGTTGTATCATAAAAAGCACTAACTGTTGATGTCGTTGTTGACCCATTTGGAGCAACGATAGTTTTTGGTTGAGGTTCTGATAGTCCTCTATTTAGAGCTGCTGTTATTTTATTTGAATCATAATAACCAGGAGCAATTGTAATATAAGCAGGTGATACATCTGTCATTGTCCACTTAAACCAAAGTTTATCGAATATATCTTTAAGTATATTTAATACTACTTTATTAGTATAAGTAAATTCTACTTGACGTAATCCAATTTTATTATAGCCTGAATCAGATCCTAGCATAAGAGGTGGATATGATGTTTTTGATTCTGAACTACTAGTTCCAGTTAATCTTATTGACAATTTCTATATTAAACTTCAAGAATTGCTATAGCAACTGTAATATTTTGAGAATTAAAATCTATTAGATTTTGGTTTTGATCAGTAAGATAGTAATTACTATATCAGAGATAGAATCATTAGCAACATTGTGATATTCAATAGTTTTTGGTTCATAAACCATTAGACTCCATGAATAAGCATCATAAGGAAAACTAGCTAATACTTGCAATTCTTTTCCATTTATAAAACTAGTTCCGCTTGCATCCATGTTGCAATTTATAACTATAAAATAAATATTACTAATATACACTTCATTCTCAGAATCAACCTTAGTATTAGGTGTACAAACGACTGGTGTAATATCAGGATACATTTTAGCAAAGTCAGCAGCAGATAGAGTAGTATAAGCAGCAGCAGTAAATCCTAATATAGTAGAAGTAGAAGATTTACTTGCAAGAAAACTCCAACCAACATGTAATTTAATCCATGACTTTGAAGTAGCAGTACCAATTCGCATTTGAAACTTATCAGTTGTTGTTCCAGATTGTGTAATTGAATTATTAATTTTATCAGCAATTCCAACTTTTGTATCATCAGTTGTACCACCATATATTCCACGACCTAATTTAATAGTTTGTTCTGAACCACCAGTAACTCTATAAACAAAAGTATTATTAGTTTCAGTTATATTTCTAATAGAATTAGTTGCAGCAAATTTCTTAAAACCGATCTTAAAGTTTTTACCTCTTAGTAATATTGGTGTATACTCTTATTGGATTAGTAGTTCCAGTTATATTGAAAACGTATCCATCTTTACTTGCTTGACTACTTCTTCTAATACTCTCAAGATTCTTTAATATATCACTAGCAATTTTTACTAAGTCACTCATTTCTATATATTAAATAAAAGTTTGTTTATCTTTGCAACTTATTTTTTGGTGCTTTTCGAGACTTAGCTAGATAATCAACGGCAGAACTGATTGAACTTATTACATCTCTATTTCCAGCAGCAAGTTCACTTAGCCATAGATCAAGTTCATCAAGTACTTCTTTTTCAGATTTTACAAATAATGGAACTATTTCTACTCCTTTTCCAGTGTAAGTAAGAGAACTATAAGTAACATTTTCTACAGGTTTTCTTGATTCCAAAGATCTCAATTGTGAAAGTAGAAATATAGTATCAGAATAAATGTTTCTTTACTATCTACTCTAATATTTTCTATAGCACTTCTTACACTATTAGATACTGATCCTGTAGCTTTTATTTTATCAAGTAAGTATTGTTTATTTTCTTTTAGAGTATCAGTTTCAGATTTAACAGGTTCTTAAACAGATTGAACAACTGGAACAGCAGGTTCAGTTTGAACAGCAGGAACAACTTTTGCTTTTATAATTCTTTTACTAGGTCTCTTACCTGTTGAAGGATTAACATTAAGATGTTCTTCAAATCCCTTTTGAAGTGAATCAATTGCTTCTCTCACCTCAGAATTAGCAGAATATGTCTTAGCTTTATTTGCAATACTTACAGCTTTTTAAAGTTTTCCTTTAGTAATAGCAGCAAAACCTTTTTTTACTATAGTAGAAATATCTACTGGTGCTTTATACTCTAACATTTTGTTTAGCTTGTTCTTGTTCTACCATTTGAACTGCAAGTGAAGGCCTAATTCTCTTTAATATGCTAATAACAATATTACCAGAGTTATCAGTTGATTTCTCTAAATCACGTTCATTTAGTTCATGTTCAACCTCTATCTCTTGCTTGCATTTCTGCTTCAATCCTTTGTATCTCTTGAGCATTATCAAGTATTTCAGCAACACGTAAACTTTCTTATTTACCGAGTTTATTTTCTAAATCTATTGCTTCTTGAACACTTCCTCTGTAAGGTCTGTTCTTACTCGCATATATTTTACCATTAATCATGGTCTCCTATATTCAATTAAAAATATTTATTAATTGTGTACCTGAACTATCTACTGACCAAAATCTTCCCTCATCTTCAGTTTTAGTTAGATCAATAACACAATAACTATATCTTTTATCTTTTCCTTGTACAGGAGTTTACCCATTCTCTAAATTGTTTCTTATCAATATCACCAGCATATGAATCACGAATATATTCTATATCAGTATTATTTTGTTTAAAGATTATTATCATATTTATATTGTCTCTTATTTCTCTTCTAGGAATATTAGTAAATCCTTGAGCAAGATAAAATATATTCAAACCTTTATATCTTCCTGTAGTAAAATAATCTAATATCTTAGATTGATCTTCTGTCATCAAATCATCTAATACAACAACATTCTTACAATTCTTATAAGAATCAACTTCGGGCATCGACTCAATTCCATTAACCCAAACAAATGCAGGATTTTCTTTAGTCATTGACATAAGATCACGATATAACTTTTGATCTAAACTTGAAGCAATAATAGTACAGGTACCATAATTAACTTTTCCATAAAATATCCAATTTATTACTAACTGAGATTTACCAATCCCATTACCAAGTTTAGCCTTAGCACTAATAATGGCAGCAACTGTCTTTGCATCTTCATGAACATAATTCGGTTGCTTGGGATCCAATGCTATTCTTGCAGGACTCTCAGCAAGAACTAAATCTGATAAATTTCTTGTTTCAGTTCTTTTTGGTTCCGGTAAATTACTTGTCTCACTATAATCGTGGTCGTGGATCAACGCCCTAGCATCCAAATCATGTACACCAGTGAATCCTTGATCCATTCTTTTTCTAAACTGCGTACCTGGCCCAATGTATAAGTAAGCACCAGTATTATTGAATGAACCTCCAGGAACATTTTCAGATTGTACACCTTTCGGAAGTTTCAAATGAAATTCTCTTCCGCCAGATAACTTTTATATTATATCCACAATTCCGGAACCTTGTTTTCTATTTGCTCTTAGTTGTTTCAAAGAAATACTCAATTGCAATCTTTTACTAGCACTCTTACTTTTTTCTATTTTGTTTAGTTGTGTATTAGTTACAAGTAAATAAACAGATCATGTTGAATCTTGATGTTTCAATCTGATTGAGATAGGCTCCATTGATTTGTGTATTGATTTTACTTGATGGTCTGATACTGTAATTTTTACTTCTTGATAACTCATATTTCTATATATAATAAAATATTTTAAACAGATTAAAAACATTATATAGAAATTTCAGATATTGATGAAGGTTATAATGTTGCAGAATTTAGAGAACATTTAATGGATTTATTGGATTACAATGCATTCACAGGTATATTTTTATGGAAAGTGGATAGAGGAAAAGCAAAATCTGGAGAAGAAGCAGTTTGTATAAATGGAATAGGATATAGACAAATAATTATTAACGGAAAATTTTATATGGTTCATCGTTTGACATTGATCATTTTTTTAAATGAAATGCCTTTGCAAGAAATAGATCACATTAATTTAGATAAAACTGACAATAGACTAAGTAATTTAAGACTTGCTAGTCATTCTGAAAATATGAAAAATAAAGCAAAACGAGAAGGGTTGACATCTATTTTTATTGGCGTTAGACGGGTTGAGAAATCAAATAAATATCGTGCAGAAAATAGAATAAATGGGAAAAGTAAGCACTTGGGATTATTTGATAATGAGGATGATGCAGCTGAAGCATGCGATATAGCTGCAATAAAGAATCATTTGGAATTCACACGTCTAAACTTTACTTATTGTTTGGATGAAAATAATAAACTAGTTCGTTACACCGATTTTTAATTACTGCATATCTTTTTCAATCCTACCAGCAATTTTTTTTAACCTCACGATCAATCTCTTCTGGTGTTTTCCCTTGTTTGTAAAGTACAGAAAGTAACATTGAACTCTCAGCTTTAAAATTACATGACTTTTTCCCACCAACTTTTGAAGCTTCTACTTGTTTTTATATCTCTTTTTAATTCCGGAGAATAATCAACTCCACCGCTCTCTACAGGTGCTCTTCCATGGTCTTGATAATCCAATCGATTTTGTACTTCTTCTCTTTGTACTTTTCCTGACACATCAATATCAATTCCTCTATCAATTAGTTTTACCATTTTCTTTAAGTCAGTTATTGCATTTGTTAATCTTTCTTGTTGCAAAGTTAATGCCTCCATTCTTTGCTCATGGGTTTTCATAGGTGGACTTTTACCAGTGAACATAGTTTGATCCACTAACTTTTCTATTAGACTTGCAACAGCTACTGCTATCTAAATTCCAGTCCCAACTCCTCCAATAATTGTAGCTATCAAACCTACGAGTGCTGGAATAGCAGGAAGAAAACCTCCTGATCTCACTTGTAAGAAATTCTTACTCCAGATTTTAGGATCTAATTGACTTGCATCCCAATTTACTTCCATTCCAAACACTTCACTTAAATATTAAATATTGACTTGGGTTCCACTGCCATAGATAGCTATCTTTTTCTGCAGCAAGTAAAACATCATTAATTGCAAGTACAATTCGTAAAGATTCAATCATCTTTTGTAATCCTTCTTTCTGACATTGTTTTCCAAAATACTTGAACATATTTACCACTAGTAATATCATCTACTATTTGTTTTATAAATAAAGATAAATCTACAATTTCTGTAAAGCCACTAAGAAAGCCGCCTAATACTTTTGTTCCAGCTTCAATAACTTTAAGAGATTGTAATACTTTAGGAACAGCTATTGCAATTTTTCAGAAGCTTGTAATGATAATCTTGCAGCGAGTTTAGGTAATACTTTTGTTACAACTTTTTCACTCATTTTGGTTGGAGTCTTTACACCATCTAACACTTCTTTAGTTGTTTTAATTCCTTCTTTTAAATCTTCTTCTACACCTTTACCTTTCTTTACTTTTTCTGCATATATTATATAATGGGAAAAGTTAGAAAAGTCAATGGTAATATTTATACTAATCTTGATGCAAATAATAATAGAATAACTAACTTAGGATTTCCTGTTAATAGTGGCGATGCTATAAGACTAGATTATGCTCTTACTTTAAGTGCTGGTAACAATGTCATTATTAATCCTTCAGGAGAAATAGCAAAAGTATCAGCTCTAACTGATTTGTTACCAAAGAGTGGAGCAGTAATGAAATCACAATTGAATTGTAAGAATGTTTATGGGATATCTGGTAACTCAGCAGATGGAACTCTATACTCAGATTTAAGACCTTATAAAGTAATAAACTATGGATTACTTAAAAATATGACAGCAGTATTTCAAGGTAAAGCAATGTCAAGTATTGACATGGGAAATAAGAATATTATGAATGTAAAAGTTTCTGATGTAACATCAAAACAATATGTTGATAGTAATAAACAAGTAACATTTAAATACTTAGGTTTGAATGGTACTTATCCAAGTATATTTTATTTTGATATGTTAGGTTTAAGTATTACTGCTAATAGAAGTACAGGTAATGCGTTTCAACCTCAACAAATTACACCTAGTGATATGCCTGTTGTTGAAGCTACTGGAAAAATCATAGCATATCATACTAATCTTTAAAACGTTCTTTCCAGGAGTGTTACCTAATTTTAGTACGGTGTCTAATATTATGTATGCAACTAATAAAACTAATTTTTATTTAGAATTAACTAGTGATAATACTTATGGAGTAAGTGATACAGTAGTATTAATAATTAACATTGATGGGACATGTAGATATGCTATCGATAAGTTTACAGTTGCTAGTGGAATTACTATTATAGATTTTATTGTTAGTATTGTATGGTAATGTTAGGTAAAAGAAGTAGAGGTAAGACATCAAAGAATTGTATTAGAAAGACTGGTGATATACTTAGTGGAAATCTAAACATGAATGGAAACGTTATAAAAGATTTAGGTGATCCTGTTGATGCTGGTGATGCAGTAAATAGAATCTATATAGATATAAATATTGTTACTAAGATTTATAGATCAACAACGAATGATGGAGATATTGATATGAATAATTTTAGAATTGTAGATCTTGCTAATCCTATAAATCCTAGTGATGCTTCAACTAAAGATTATACTGATACTAAACTTCCACTTACAAGTGGAACAATTAGAGGTAATTTAATTGTAAATGGAGCTATCAAAGTTAATGTTTCATCTGCTAGTGAAGCTTCAAGCAGATATACTGTTGAAAGTCCATTTGCTGGTGTAAATCCAGACCTTGATCTTACTACTACTAATAATAATAATATTGCACTTGATAAAGCGCCCTCAGAGAACTTGTTTAAGGTTTCTTTTAAATGTGGTCAGGTCATTGGATGTTCTGATGCAGGTCGGGAGGGAGTTCCAGGCTTTGGGAGCATACGAGCTGAATGCACGGTCTCCAAAGGATTTAAGGTTTGTACGAGTTATTTCCAGACTGTTGGATTCCGAAAAGCAGGTGGTACGAGGCTTGGCCTGATGGGGTAGTATATCTGAAAGATAGGCTGGAGCCATAGAATGAAGAGACCTCAAAGTGAGCGACAAAACCTTGAAGTCAATCCGTTGCCTCACTGGTAGCCAGTGCAGGTCGGCGGGAAGTGGAGTAATGTGGCAACTGCGACGCTCACGACAGACAAGCCTAGCTGCAGAGTTTTGCACCAGCTGCAAACGCCTGATCGCACATGCTGGTAGGCCAGTAAGCAGTGAGTTGCAGAAGTCAACTGTTCCGAATAAAAAGTATATCGATGATAACTTTCTTAATTTACATGGTGGAACTGTTAATGGTAATTTAGATATGCAAAATAATTGTATTAGAATTGTAAATGATCCTGTTAATCCAACTTATAGTGTAAACCTTGGTTATCTAAATAAAATAGCAGATGGAAATATTGGAAAAATAACATTTTTAATTGCCATTGATTCAACATTAAAGACACAAATAAGAGAAATGAAATATGATGGATTGATAAAAATTCCCGATAACATATCTAATAGTGTATTTTCTAAAGGATTATTTGTGATTTTAACAACAAATCAAACACCTGATATGAAAATGAAAATACTTGCACCACTTCCAACAGCAGAAATAAATCCTGATTATAAATTTCAAGTATTTGGAAGTTGTATTCTTAATTATCAAAAAAGATTGATAAATGATATGCCAATTATATGTTCAAAAGATTTCCTTAGTGAACGAAGTGTATTTTTAACTTCTTATATAGCACTATCCTAAAAATGCTCTCTTGAAAAGACTTACAAATGAATGGGACGTTGAACTTTGATTCAAATAGAATAATTAATGTTGGAGAAACTATTGATTCATTAGAAACAGTTAATAAATCATTTGCTGATAGCAATTATTTAAGAAAGGATTCTGATCAAAATATAACTGGTAAATTATCTGCAAACTCAAAAAAATATGTAAGAATATCAGATCGTGTTAATGGAAGAGATATTGCTACAAAGCAATATGCTGATACAAAAACTAGTATGTATAAACAAGATGAAACAGTAAATGGAAATGTAAGTGTTGATAGGCTAATAATTCTTAGAAGAGAACCAAATTTTAATAATTATACTCCAACTGATGTAATTGCTAATTTGCTAATTGATGTGCATGCATCATTTCCATTTGAATTGTGGAAGATTACCCTTTGTTTGAACATTTATTAATAATGTTGGTTTTATTGGATATTGGGGTAATTTAAGTGCAAATTGTATAAGCAATATTGGAACATCAACGCAATCTTATTCTTCTTCTACTAATGATTTCAATCTTCCTTTTCGGCATCTATACTAATATTACAAGTTTTACAGTGACCTGCTGACTCTTTTATCCTATAGTGGCCGTAAGAGTAACTATGAATTCCACAGTCTAACCAATATCGTTTTGAGTCAAATGCTGGTAGTGCTTTTTTAGATTGTGTTATAGTGAAAATTTGATGGTTTTTATACTGAAATCTTGATTGATTGCAATAAACATCAAAACCAGTTTTAAGACAACCAACATAATCAGAATGAGTCAGACACTTCTTTACTACATCTTTCTTTGTTCCTTTTGCTTTTTTGACAGTAGATTTAACTTCTATTCCTTTATCTTTCTTGATAGCTATCTGCATTGAATAAAGTTTTGGTCTAAAGAAAACGCCCTCATCAAGTACAATTGATTTTTCAATCACATCACCTTTTTCATCTCTTATGAAATCCTTTGTTTTTAGATCTACTGAATATTTTTCAATATTTCATCCTTGAATTTACCTAGACTTCCCTTATTAGCAGCATAATCGTTTCTGCTCCTTTTACTTTCCATATATTTTGGTTCTTAGGATAACCAGACAAATCTAAGTAATCTAAATAATTTTCAAAGTCTCTATAAACATGATCAGTATTTATTTGCATTACCAAAGAATCAGTGTCAGTATAAGCAAGTGTTACTTTATCATTGTAATAACCTTTTATTGTGTTATATAAGAAATCCTGCATTATTAGTTTTGAAATATCTAGAATTGTAAAACCTAAATAAATAGGTTTATCAAGACAGATCTCTGCTTTCGTTGTTTCAATTCCGACTAAATCTCGGTTAAACAATATTCTATCTTTGAATCTTGCACTCATTACTCTTTTATCTGAAACTACAATATCCTTATCGTATTTCAAATCAAACAATTCAATGTTTACTCTTTCTCCAACATTATCCATTGTCTTTCCAAAGAATGCATTGTTTTTGAGTTTATAATATTCTTTTTCAAGCTCATCCTTTGCTACTTTTCTTCTTTCAACGTTATTAACTATATATCCACTCAACCATCTACTTTGTGTAAAACTCATTACTCTATGTATCTTTGTTAATACATATCCTCTTTCAATTGCAAGTTGTAGATTTATATAATGGATAACATATTTAACTCTAGGTTCTAGATAAACAGTTAGTTTTTCCACTTTAGTTTCACATTCATCTATTTTCTTCTTATCATCCCTTAATAACGTTTTCTTTTGATAATCAGAGTATTCTTCAACACCTACTTTTCTTCTAATTGGTAGAATAGGATAATCAAAATGAGTGCCGTGTAGTTCTTCTGGGCAGTGCATATCTACTTCAAAAGCACAACCAGTTTCTGCATCCTCTTTTAATGATAATATCTTCTTGGCTGTAATCTTCTTTATTTTTTTACTATCTAAAAACTTGAAATTAGAAATTGGAAGTGGTTGTGTCATTGCTGTAGCATATAATGAATTTGCATCAACATAAAGTAACCAACTCTTTTCTTTAGTACCATCATAATTAGAAGCCATTTCATTGTTTGCTTTGACATATCTACATGATGCTTGCGTTATTCCTCCTCTTATTGCACTTTCAAAGAAGTCAAAATGTTCAAAGTTTGTTAATCAATCTAATTTAACATTTGAAAATCTCAAACCTACAGACCAAGTTAAACCTGGTGCAGTAAGGAAATTGGCAGGATCTAAACCATCAATTTTCTTTGATAAATGTCTAAACTGTTGAAATACATCTGCAAGTAGAAGGACATCCATAGTTAGATAAATATCGCTATACTTTCCTAATGTATCTTCAGTGTTTTGATCTATTTTTTTCATCAATGCCCAAACTTTCTTAACACGATCATAATCTTTTTCATCTATGTTTGTATCATTTAATGTGCTATAAAAACTTTTAATTTGGGATAGTGACTTTTCATCTAGTCTTGAAAATGAGTCTATATATTCATAGGGTAATATACCTTTTTCTTTTAATAGATTGAATTCATTATCATCCAACATCGAAAAGTAATTTCTTGTTTGTTCTAATGGTTTTCCTGATTTAACAACATTATTTACGAGATCTGCTAAACCTTTTTTGCAACATTTGTAAAGAGTCTTTAAAAATAAGTGAATCAATTTCAATGTTTATATATTTCTCCATATTATTGGCAATGACTTTTTCATCTAGTTTTAAATCTTGAAACCCGTGTACTAATAAATGTGAGTCATAACCTTTTAAGTTGTAAGTAAATATTGGAAGTTTAAACTTCTTAGGATTAACGCTGAGATTTAAGCTGCAAGCATTATGTGCAGCACCCCTATACTTTCCTGTTAAATGACAATGATCTAAAACTTTATCTTCATCTAAATCTAAATCGAAAATATGACAAACAGTTGCATTCTCAAAATCTTTTTTGTCTTCTTCCTTAAAATTACTATAATCAAACTTTTCAGATTTATCAAGAACAGGTTTCATTTCATTTTTTATTATTTCAACTTCTTGCAACAAACTTTTTAATAGATCTCTAGCATTATTTGAACCATTGAATAATTTAAATGTTCTTTGTTTTCCTTAATAATCAATAATAGTATAAGCAGATGAATAAGGAATATGCTTTTGAAAAGTACCATGTGGAGTAGTAGAATCTTCTTTTATCTGTTTTTATAACGTTTGTTAGTAAGCATTCAAAGTCTGCATAAGCAACACGAGGACAGCATAACGTTTTAGCATACTCTCTAAAATAACATTTATCTCCTTTTTTACTATCTGCACTTGGCATTCTTATTCTGGACTTACCATCATTTCCACGTTTGCATGCATCAATATGTGATTCTAGTTTTTCTTTAGAGTAAAATCTACACAAACATCTTTTACAAGTAAGCTGTGTTCCATATCCTTTGCTACTTCTGCACAAACCCTTGAAGTTTTTAATAATTACATAATGAAAGTTGCTTTTGCTTGGAGTGCTATACAAAAGAAGATCTGAATGCCTCTCTTTCTCTTCATCAACTACTATAAGTGGAGTTATAATTTTATTATCATATTCGTAAACATTAATAGTTATGTTAAATAATTCAGCTAAATGAGGAATAACAACAACATTTAATACATTTGAAGAATAATTCTCCTTAACATTGAACAAGCCTTCTATTCCCTTTAGATGCTGTGAATATTTCTCATGTAACATTTCTTTTAAATCAGCAATAGACTCTGGATGGTTATCCCTCCGGTTGAGAAACCTTAACACACACCATAAAGCACAAAGATTATCTGATTCATTCTTTATATTAATTGTTGACCTCTTCTTTTCTAATCCTTCTGGCATTGGTAAGTAACTACCGCCGAATTGGTGTCGAAAATATGAAAACTTTGCATAAATAGCATTAACTCCAACTATAATCCAATTAGAACCTCTTTCTAACCATTCCTCTACTTTCTTTTTAAAAGCTGCAAATTGTTTCTAATTATTCTATCAATATCTGAAACTCTATTTATTTTTGAATTAGTTATTCCTGCAAATGATTGGTAATTATAAGTACCACTTTCTGAAGCTAAAATAGGCGAAATAACAAGGGTCATTTTTAAGTCACTTTTGTTTTTAAGTAATTCTTTAATAACTAATTTAAGTTCTTCTCCAATCATATCATATATTAAGTCAAAATCAATTACATTTTTATCTAGTCCAATATATTCATAATCTAAGAATTTACCATCAGAAGATTTTTCTAAAAACCAACCTGTTTCCTGTATCTTCATTAGCCTCATGGACTCTTTATCGACAGACCATCGACTTTTAGGCTTAGTGGATTTCTTAGCAATAGGATTATCTAGTTTTATAGCTGTTGGTGAACGCAGAGTTGCAATCAATGCATCTACACTGTCTTTTGAGAAAGGATATTTTGGAAGAAGAACTGTACGTTTTCTTACCTCTTCTCTAATACGTTTTGCATGATCGCTACATTTTTCACCCTCCCGTCGCATAAAGTTATCAATGTTTTGAGACATGTATATAAAGATAGAATAATTTATTCAATTAATTGCAATTATATTTTACTCTTATATAGATACATAAACCTAAACAACTCGTAGTAGATATAAAATCAAGGGTATGGAGAATAGGGTCTCGAGAATGACGGCAGCCATTGAATAAATCGGACGACGATAAACGATCAAGAGGAAGCGAGATTGTTTATCGGAGGACGATTTGTTCAATTGATAACGTCATTCGATCGAGCCCTAGGCTACATGCCATTCATTTTATATCTACTCTTGTTTATTCCGCATTCCCCGTGTAGCGCGTTCGCGACCCCTCTCCCGTGAGTTGGCGTCTTTCGGCGGAAGCTCTCGACTGTGGCTGACGTCAACTTGGACTAGCCAAGCAATTACTCAGCCAGCCGGATCTTTTACGGTGTTCGCTCGTGCTGTTGGAATGGAGTCGATACAACGGAAGGGCTATCAATAACAATAACAATAACTATAACAGTAACAATAACAGCTACGCCCAAGGTCGAGAGGGCAGAGAGAGAGAGAGAGAGAGAGAGAGAGAGAGAGAGAGAGAGAGAGAGAGAGAGAGAGAGAGAGAAAGAGAGAGAGAGAGAGTATAAATGACAGGACTGACAGAGATCAGGGCTCCAGCTTCGGTAGTCGATGCGAGACTACGCTTCGAGAGCACGAGAGGCGAACCTACGGTGACGGACAGCTAAGTGCAACTTAGACTCCGCAGTTGTGTTCTGCCGGCTACTCAGTTAGCCCCTCGTATCTTGGGGTGCTGTAGCGACGCGCCCATAGGGTAGATAGTTATACTCGGACTTCGGGAGTTAGCGCAGTTAACTCCGTCGGACCGACACGCGCCGCGTAAACGCACAGGGTAGTTGGTTATACTCGGACTTTGGGAGTTCGCGAAGTTAACTCCGTTGGTCCGGTGCGCGCCGCATAAAGCGCTTGCGCCGGCGCGTAACCACTACGAACAGGCCCACAATAAACTGTTGCTTTCGGCACCCATTTGTGGCCGCCTGTGTTTTAACCGCATCGCAGCACTGCATCACACAGTCCACCGGTAGAGAGCCGGGGGACGAGCTTCTGCGCGGTTACACTTATATTCAGGAACCACGTGTAAGTCCATGCACGGTCCTAATCTAATCGACTCAGCCCACTTGCATAACTTTAAATAAAGCTATGCTTCTCTCAGGAAATAAAGATGATAATAATGTAAAATTTTATTAGCGCCCAAAGAAAACTAGTAACTCTTCATTCGGAAGCATTTAGAGCTGAAAGCAACATCTCCAAAACCTGTATCAAACTTGAGTCGAAAGAGCGAACGTTAGAACGTGAAGGTTGATAGTTAACTTTTTCAAAAATAGGTAAGCCGGAGCAGAAGATTGAAGGGGTGACCTCATGCTCAATGACAAACCTTGCAAGTCGTCGATAGGCAGCTTGATGCCGAACCAGTGCTGATCAGAGAGTAAGTAGTGCCGCATGGCAGCAGCGGCTGTCACGACAGACGAGGTAAGCTGCTTAGTTATGTACCCACGTGCGTCTAGCCGTCCTGTGGAATGGAGCTCGGGCTTCCGGCATTCGAGGCAGGAATAAACTCGACGTGTGCTAGATTAGAACGCCCGCACGTAGGTTTCTCTCAACTTGCTTCTTCTTGCAAGAAGCTCGCCCGGTCAGCCTGCCCTGCTTCGTCAAATCGGCACACGAGCTCCAGCCGCAGATTGATCGCGTCGAAAGCCATCGCTGATAGTTGCAGGCCTCTCGCCAGCTCATACGGTCGGCCTACAGCGATCTCAGCAATAGACCTTTTGTTCTAAATAAAGTCTGCTTCTGTACTACCTTCGGCAGTTCGGCGGCCATTTTGATCTTTCAGTAACCACCTTCACCACCAGCAGCCTCTTAGTCGGCTTGATGTGGCTATAGCAGGTAGTTCCATAAGCAGAGATTCTCGTGTACATCGTTACGATTTCGAAGGTCGCGTCGTCTGCAGTTCGTTTCAAAAGCTTAGGAGTAGGCTGGTCGCATTTCACGACTCAGGTCGTGGGTTTGAGTACTGGAGCATGCAATTGAGGAATGTCAAGAAAATAATTATAAAATTTGTCCGACAATCGAAATATGTCTTTAGGATACCTTTCAAAGAACCAATATGTTAAAGCTTGAATCGGATGTTCAAGCGATTTCCGAATTCAAGAAAAATAGGCTATTCAAAACAGGTCTAAACCGGGTGTTGACCCGAAAGCAACATATGACATCTGCTAGATGAAGGAAGCCTTGATCAACAAATGACAAATTGACCGATCTCGCATTAACCTCAAAACCGTTATAGACTGTGCTTTTAGTTCACATGATCCCCAAGTCTGGAACTCACTACCGACGCACATCACGTCCCCTGACGTTTAAAAACAAGCTTAAAACTCACCTCTTTATTTCAGCATCTGGTGGGTCGGTGATTTGTACTTCGTGTGCATGTACTGGTTGAGGATATTACCACAAAATATTTGGTAATGCTTTACATGCAGCATTTGTAAAGTGCCCAGGGTGAGTCAGTTCTCTGAGGGCACCATACAAATGTATTATTATCGCTCTATCATATACAACTGGTATTCCAACACATTGAACCTTGGTAGATCGAGATATAGGCCTGAAGCTTGTTGAGGGGCATTCTTAAGTATGCAGCTTCACTTCCAGTTTAGGTTTTTGCCTTGTAAAATTCATAACTAAGCTAATATTTCAAGTACCCGAATGAAACGTGAGTTGTGATTTCAGTTAGGCTTGTTTTGACTGATGCAAGATAAAATTCTGATTTCGATTGAATGCATTTTTCTGTATACATCATCATACGTCCTTGAGCTTTATTCATCATGGACATGTTCAGCAAAATGCAACCAACTGAAATCAGAATTGATCAATCCAGCTTCAACACAGTTTCACTTATTCAATTTACTTATCAAATAATGGCCTCTAATTAAAAGCAACCGAGGCCATGATCAATGAAGCCACTTGGCATTTTAAGACGCGTTGCTAACATTTGATGTCTTTTAAAACTAGCTCAGACTGAAAGAGGCCGACTTGAACGATCCTCGTGTAACTCCTCTCTTTATTCAACCTTCGACATTTTTTTTACCTAATTAATGTATGGCTCTACGTACTGCCTCACAGTAAAAGAAAATAAGCCACAAGATAAATGCAGCAGCCAGGCTTATTGGCAGAATCTGTAATTGATAAAGCCAAAAACTTGTATAACTAACTTTCTTGGGCCAGATTCGACAGGAACGGCCAGGCCTCTAATTCATTCCTTTATTCCTCAGTCATAAATCATTGCCAGGGTCAATCATAATTGCCAGGATCGTCACTCCAGCGTCACAACGGCGGCTGCTGAGCCGAGCTCGAGTTCCCACCGAATCTGAGAACATCACTCGGTAGCTCGAGTCGGCCGCCAAGTCAGGTCACAGTCTAGCATACTCGTTTTCCGAATGGTGTAGAGAAGAGTAAGAACCACAATTGACACCATGCAAACAAAGCTACCCAAAAGAAAGCAGCAGACTGCTTTACACTAACAGAGCACAGCGCTAGGGTAAGCAGCACAGGCTACAGGCACAATCTAAAGGTTTATCAAGTCTGACACGAGTTTCAGTTGATGACAGGCCCATTAACTAGAGGATGGTTTGCTAGCCAACTATGTTTTTGTTGGGGCTGGAGAGAATTCCGGTCGGTGAGCCATAATCAGCCGAGGCTTCATTACTCACATGTCACCATGTCGCCTTTCATTTAATGCCTCTGTTCGTGCCTCGGCACAGAGCTGCTCACATGGTAACGGCCTGAGCGTCACAATGTCACACGGCCGTGTCACGAACCCTCTCCAGTGACTGTGACAAGTGCTGGGCAGTGGCCACAGTATTTGTGGCTCATCGCGAGCTTCCTTCGTCAACCATGGCTATGGCTAAGCATCTTTTTAGGGTCCATTGCAACTACATCGCCAGCCAAAAAAGGACGGCCATCACTGCGTAAACCGGGCCAACTGTTGCTGCTGCACCCTCGTTGCAGCCGAGACAGAACCAGCGTCCGGAGGTGGTTGGTTCACAGACATGATAGCCGATAGGGCCGGGTCGTAGCGCATCTGCTCCATTTCGTCGAGCCGTGCCTTCACGTGCTCGAATCTGTTGACAGCGATCTGCCAGTCCTTGTGTGCGCCATAGCTAGAGCCCGAATGCGGTTGCCCCGTGGATGCCTGTGCGAGATAGTTGATCTTCTTCGACAGATTAGCCTCAATACTATTCACCGTCTTTAGGAAAGCATTCGAGTACGACTCGACCACCTTTGTGTTGCACTTGTCTTTTGACAGCTCCTGCAGGGTCCAGCCTACAGGCAAAACAATTATAATACACCGACATGCAAGCCAGGCGAAGCCGAACGGTAGCCCTCAGCAGAACTGAACAATGGATATCGATGGATCATCGACGATCACTGAAGCAGACCAGGTTACTGACTAGCAACAAACACGACCGACTACACTAGAAACAGGTGAATGCACATCCATCAGAGCCTTGCACGCTGCCTACTGGGACCAAGGAAGCTTCTCTCGGCGTGAGCAACGATGCAGTGGGATAAAGATGTAGCCAATGTAAGGTATCTCAATCTGTAACTCCACGAAGCCATTGAGACTATGTGGGTGTTACGCAGGAGAGTTTTTTTATAGCGCACTCACAGCCTAACCGGCTTTCGGTACGCATTCGGTAGCCAACAGACTTCGTCTCACGCAACAAAGACAATGTGGGATACATGGCAGAGTCAGGAGAGCAGTTGAGGTAGTGAGTAGCATGGAAGTAGCAGCTCAGGACCACTGAAAAAAATGAGCCATAGTCGGCAGCAGGAGAGTAGTTGTCGTTGCGTAAGAATTGTGGAAGCAAGTTCCACAGTCTAGGACATGCAGAGGTAAAGCTTCTGTCGCCAACAGTCTGTAAGCGAGCAATGAAAACAGCAGAACATCCTGGTACAAAACAGGCGTTCCACGATAATAAAAAAATATTAACTGATTAACAGCCTCTTTTGCATAGCGGCAGAAGAGCCTTTACGGCTATCACCACTGCTTGCAGTGGCAAAAAAGGATCGCCCACTGCAGGATTCGAACCCACGACCTCAAAACCGAGGCCATGAAAAGCAACTGCCTGACCTAGTGTGCCACCACGGCTCACCAATCCGATCGGCAGATGAAAAACTCAACACAACACAGCATACATATGAATAGAGTGCTCATGCCTTTACACAGAATTTGAACCGGTTAATTCAAAACAAGTTTATACAGACATATCAACACATCCTGCAATACTCTGTACCCCACGTCTGATTTTAAGAACTAGGTTACCACGACCTGTGGGTCTTCTGAGCTAAGACTACTACAGGAAACGGACGACAGAAGTAGAGCTAGTTGCAAATTCTTCAGCTTGTCTAGCAGAAGCAAGAAGGAAAACCGATCATAGGCGAGTGGACAGAGACACACCTACGTTTCGGGTGGTCTCATAAAACAGAAGAGCTGCTGCCCGAGAGGGAAGTGGCAGCAGCACACACATGGGATTCATGCTGATTGCGCTGGCTCACCACGCTGACTAGCGCTGATTCAGATTTTCTCAGGTCGTCCAAAGCCCTTTAAGCACACGCACAGTTAGTTCGGCTAGAGTTAGCAAGCAGCTGGCTAGTTGGTTACTTTTCCGGCTTCTGGCACACACACAAACGCTCTTCAAGCTGATGCTGCTGACAGACAACTCTGGGCGAAGCTGGACGAAAAGATGCTCGTGAGAAATAGGCTTAATGTGAAATTCCTTAATCGTATCAGCATTGCCTGTGATGAGATCCTGCTTTCCAAGCATAAAGTTTGCCCACAAGTACATGTAAAGGTGAAATGTTGACAAAATACTAAGTACATTTGTCAAACAATTATAATATGTTTATGGTATACCTTTCAAAAGACCAGCATCTTATAGAACCATGGAACATTGTGGTATATATTCGCAGTTTGTTGAGGCAGATGCCCGTGACTTACTCGAGATTCATTTACAGTGTAGATTTGTGCCTTACAAATTTCATAACTCAGCAAATATTACACGGATTAACGCAGAATTTTTAATATTCACTAAACTCTGCTTGTACATTATGGCAGCATTTTGTTTCTGATTTAGGTAGGATAAGTTTTGCTTTACATGCATATGATTGCAGAATCTATAGCTCAAGTATATTTGATGATGCATGCAGCAAAACCTATCCAACAAAATCCTAAATGAACTATTGCAGTGATGTACAAGCAGAACTGAGTTCATATATGAAATATCACCTTGATCCATGCAGTATTGGCCCAGTTGGATATGGAATTTACGAGGCACAAACTAAACTGTAAATGAAGCTGTGACAAAGTAACAAGCACGTACCTCAACAAACTGCTGACATGTACCTCGGTGCGACAAGGTTCAGAAAGTTGGGACACCAGTAGCAGCATATCTTCTTTGGTTATGCTGCTACTGGTTTACTTCGGGCAACCAGTTTTTGACTAGCTAATGCTAATGCTTTTTTTTAAGTCGAAGTCGTCAAAGTTCAGATTCCATTTCTGGCACATTTGTCTTTCTCAAGGTACCATGAACGAACATTTGATTGCTGAACCAATCTCCTCGGTATTTTCTCAACATATACCTTTAAATGAAAGATCCAAGCAGCAACTTGGCCTGCAAGCGATGTCAGCCTGGGTGGGCGGTTAGTCAGTCTAGGTAACAGGTAAGCTGCTGCACCATATAGGAGCTTGCCTGGGCCCTGTTGTTTGCCATGCTTCTCACGGTCTACCTCGAGGTAAGCCATATCAGATCAGATTACTCAGTAGCGACAGCAGGCTCAACACATACCATGATTCGCCATCGGCTGTGAGCCTATAGGCAAGCGAGTGCAATATTCGAATCGCGTGGGATCAATGGAGCACTTTTAGCGACAGCTAGGACAGAACACAAGCCGTACAGCTGATCATATCAATCACCACAGTAACCGCATGCAGCTGTGGTAAGTGCATTTACAGCGATAGCTAATCTTTAGTTACTAACGGATGGTGTCCACCAGTATTTTTAGAAGAAATCGCAGGCTGCAGGCTGTGTCCAACCGGTGATGCAAGCCCATTCATAACTATTGATACATCGCTAGTGGCCTCCGAGCTTCAGGCTGTCTTAATTCGTGCGGCCATTGTTAGCGCAAGGTATACAATGCAATTGCAGCACTCTGCACGTTTAGTGGCCCGTGGCCGTCAGAGTTCCAAGCCGTTGCATTGTTTCACATCAAGATTCTGCAGGCCAGTGTGCGTCAACACAGCCGGCCCACAACCGGCACAAAACGGCTCACGTCTCGTCTCGCCATCGCCCATGCGCTAAGCAGTACAATCGACGTTTGCAAGCTACTCTACCAAGGTACGCAGAAGCGTTTTGCAGGCGCGGCGGTCCTGGGGACAGGGCAAAACTTGCAAGGCTCAGTGCAAATAAAGTATGCGCGCTGAGCTCGGTTCGGGGCTGCCAGCAGCACAACAACCGTGACTCGGTCGAATACCGAAGCGCTTTCGATAACAAAGTGGCGCAACGAGAGCTCTCGCTTACCGGCATTTTCGATTGCCGACCCGATGTCACGTTCGATTTGCTCCAGCATACGCAACTTCTCCACGGGCGCAGCCATGTTGAAACGGTTCGCAGCCGCGGTCACGCCCAGACCGGAATTGGACTTTGGAGCCTTCACCGTGACCGCTCCGGGTTCAGCGCCTGCCAGCAGCCATCGTCGTCCTGCGGTCCTAGCTAGACCTAACCGCTACCAGAATGAGTCGCCTTGCCGTCGCTCTGCGAACGCCGAGACTGCTATGCGAACTGGGAAGAACCAGGTACGTTCGCCGCTCGGGGGGGATCGGTCGCTGTCTCTTGCGTAACCTAGATGTTCGACGGTAACGTAGCTCTGCGGCCGTTTAGCGTCGAGAGCTTGCTCGTTTGCTGAGTAACTGGCTGGTTGTGCGCAAGATTTCGCGGTTTCGCTTTCAATTTTGACGCTGCGGCCGCGGAAGCGGCACCACTTGACAACCGACAATGGCTGGGAGCTGACCGAGCTAAGAACGCTGCTGCTGCTGCTGTCCGTGCTAAAGCAGCAGCTGCCGAAGGAGCATTTCGTATGCGCCTGGCCGCCGCCGCCGCGCGGGGCCCCGCCGCTGTGGGCTGTCGACTCGTGGGCGGATCCTTTTGGCGATTGAACGCTGTGAGACGCATCCTCGCCGCTGGATCGGTCCTGTCGGCATGAGGCCGCCGGGAAGGAAGCCGGCGCCGGCTTCCTTCCCGAAGCTTGTAAATGTCACCCGGTCCTCGAACGCAGCTTCGCCAGCGAGGCTGACCGGTCGCACAGTCAAGGTCCAGGCGCCGTCCTGTCTCCGGTTGTAGCGGCCCGAAGACTTTCAGTGGGCCGGCCAAATGCCTGCCACTTGTCGACCAGGCAAGGCAAAGCAGTGGAGGCAGCAGTGGCAGTGGAGGAGGAGGAGGAGGAGAGGTGAGAGATGCTGCTTCGAGCTGCTGCTGTATGCGAACCGGTTCGTTGGCGTCGCGTGCCAGTTTGAGCTTTTCGCTCTGCATACCGGAATGGCAAGGGGACGGCCTTCCGGGTCTTGACATTGTCTCCTACTCGACTCTCACTGGAAAGCTGCTGCCGTTCTAGCTCGAGTTTGGCTCGGTTCGATTCGCTGGCTTGCGGGTCTTATTGGTAGCGCGTCTCTCTGCCCCCCTAGACACACTTGGTCCATGTCAAGAAACCGACCGATAATGCATGGACTTCGGACCCACCGAAGGTCCCCCAGCTTGCCTAGCCAGCAAGCATGACTCACCAGTGGCAGTCAGCTGCTTTGTGCTTTGTGCTGGCATGCGTATGCAGAACAGAACAATTCAGGCAGCAGCTGACTCTCTCTCTCTCTCTCTCTCTCTCTCTCTCTCTCTCTCTCTCTCTCTCTCTCTCTCTCTCTCTCTCTCTCTCTCTCTCTCTCCTAGCACTCGATCAGTCGTATTTTGGCTGCAAGCACAATCACATCTTAAGCAGATTATTCGTGCATTTATTTGCACACGGTTGTTGTGTGTTGATGCTACTTGAACCTTAGCTGAGTCGTATTGGCTGCCTTCCAGGTTTGAAATATGTGTGTGACAAATGAAATGAATTATATTCATCTTATTTTGCCCTGTTGACTTTCGGCCACAATAATGATAGCAATGCATTTATGTAGCTCCCCAGGGAAACTAAACCTCTTTCTAGCTGTGATAATTACACCAGTATAAAGATGACACTTCTCATGCTTCACATAGGCTTGCAGTGGAATATGTATATCTGTCAACTTATGGATAATATCATGGAAGATTTCATCGTTCATGGCACCTGTAGCCTAAACCACGTGAACCATGTTCATAACTATGTGAAACTAGGGAGATGTGGGATGCTACTTTTATTTTCAAATCCCATCTAGCCAAAGGAACTTGATACCAGTTTGGTGCAAGCTCCAAGCATCAGGTGCTTCGGACTGGAGAGACCTAGAGCTCCCATCTCAGATGATTATGAGTTTGTTCAGAGTTACTACTAAACCACAGAAGTAAGTAAAGCATATGGTTCATACAGGAAAGGTGCATGGAGCTCGAGAAAGGGAGATTGCATGTAAGTAAACTTAACAAAAGTAACAAAGAAACCTAAAACTTAGTGGGTAAGACCTTAAAAGTTGATGCACTGTGTGTTGTGCGCAGTCCAGAAAGAGGGAGAGGGGAGAAAGAGAGAGAGGCATTCGTTGGCATTGGTTACCTTTGAGCCAAGGAACGATCTGGTTGGCTGCCTGTGGGCCGTGCCAAAGAGGCTCCGGCTGGATGTGGACCGGATGTGCATCACGACTGTGTGGATCCCAAGCTTCTATCCTTTCGTCGGGGGGGGGGCGGCGCGAGGGGCAAGCCGCCGCACAGAGCTGGCACCTCGCTCCAGCTCGGAGCGTCCTGCTGTGCGCGAGACCAGGCGGCATCGAGAGCAGGTGCAGGTACGCTGTGAGACCGGCACGCCTTCCCGGAGGAGGGCACTGTGCGCAGACAGCACAGCTTGAGCTTAGAATGCGGCCCAGGAAATGCTCTGTGAGAAACTCGGCAGCATAGCACCTGCTTACTCCCCGCGGCTTCGTGCAGTCATTGGCAGTGATGGCTGCATGCATGCTGTGGATTGTGGAATTAGTAGCGGGATTGCCAGCATCATTCCCTCTCCCCCGTGTGCCGTCTTATTAGCATTCGTCGGCATGCGCACTGCATGTCAAGCCAAGCAGCCGCGCTGCACTCGTGAACCTTTGCAGTAGCAAAACAGTGACGCTGCCTGCCCGGGCGCGATGCCAATCTCGCGAGCTCTTTTTTTTCTCGAGCTGCGCTGCTGTTTCTTCAGACGGAGCGTGGGGGGGCAGGCGGCAGCAGTTTCTGAGTAACACGGTCGCTCTGCTGTATTCTTCCTTGCAAGTGCGACGCACTGGGACACGTGTCACCTAAGTTAGGCATCGATGTCGGCCGAGTCCTATCTCTCTGGCTTTGCCCTGTGATTTTAGTCTTCCTCGTTTGCTATGAACATGTTCCGAGGGATCATCAAGACGGAGCAGGTGCTTCCATATCCTGCCACCGACGGTAGGCCACCATCACAGCAACAGCGCGCAGCCCCTCTCGGTGGCCTCCCGCCGTGCTTGCATCTTCCTGCCGCAGCCGTACTGCATGCACTGGACACAGCTTGCCAACTCTCCACTCTCTCACCCTCTGGTCGTCTTTGCAGTGCTCACGCCAGAGCAGCGCAGCACGCTGGAAATACTCCTTCCTCCAGTGGAGAAGTTCTTCCAGGTGAGCAACTCCCGGCCACTACTCCTATGGCCACCATTTGCTGCTGCTATGGCGGGGGTTAGCTGCGCCACGGTTGTCGTAACCGCTTCGGCTTCGGCCAACGGCTGCTGCCGCGGCTGTGGCTCCTTGGCGCTTTTTTAGAATCCCAGCTCCATCTATCTAGCCATCTTTCTAGCCATCCGAGCGCGTGTTGCTTGTTCCCTTTTTTAAGAACCTTACCGTGGTTTCAGGAGGTTAATCAACCTGCAAAGAATGATCAGCTGGAGATGATCGAAGCTGACACTCTGCAGGGTCTCAGAGAGATGGGCGCCTTCGGGCTCCAAGTCTCGCCCGAGCAAGGTGAAGTACCGAGCACGTGGTGCAGCGGCCGAAACTGAGTGATTTTAATGCAACATTGATCTGTAGCCGTGTGTTCGGCAAAGCCTTGCTCGATACATGGTTGTCTGCCACTAGATTTCCTGTTGGGCCGTCGAGGCTTAAATGACGTTCAGTCCGCAATCGCAATTGCAGGCCAACAGCCTTCAAATAAAAAAGTGGGAGGCATAATGTTGAGCCGGCGCGAAATAATGAGCAGGCGAAGTCAGTTGTGGATAAACGACCCGTGCAGCAGTGAAAGACCTCCATTGGCTCCAAGACAATATTGAATCGTATTGTGTGTGTGTATGTGTGTGTGTGTGTGTGTGTGTGTGTGTGTGTGTGTGCGCGCCAACGTGAGCACGACAGCCTTGTACCTGCAGAGCAGTAAGCATCTATCAGCTGCAGTCTTAGCGAAAAAAGCAGGCGACCAGTTGCTTGCCGAGGCAGTGTGAAAAAGCTCAAGATTTGGAGTCTCCCATCTCCTGCAGCATTTCAACTGGGGATAAATAGGCCTCAATTGATAAATTGGAAAGGCCAACGCTCAGAATTGGCTTTGCCAGCATATCTCTGTTAAATCAGCTCGAAATCTAGGTGTTATATACCAAAGCAACCTCTCATTAGACGACCATATCAGCTCCACAGTCAAATCTGCCTATTTTCAGCTTCATAACATTGCTAAAATTCGGGCTTGTTTAGGTAAGGATACCACTTCCAAGTTGGTCCATGCATTCATGACATCCCGTCTCGACTTCTGCAACTTACTGCTTACTGGCCTACCAGCATGTGCGATCAGGCGATTGCAGCTGGTGCAAAACTCAGCAGCTAGGCTTGTCTGTCGTGAGCGTCGCAGTTGCCACATTACTCTACTTCTCGCCGACCTGCACTGGCTACCAGTCAAGCAACAGATTGACTTCGGGTTTTGTCGCTCACTTCTAGGTCCCTTCATTCTTTGGCTCGAGCCTATCCATCAGATCTACTCCCCCATCAGGCCAAGCATCGTACCACCTGGTTTTCGGAATCCAACAGTCTGCACATATCTCATACAAACTTCAAATCCTTTGGAGACCATGCAAAAAGTTCGTATACTCCCAAAGCCTGGAACTCCCTTCCGACCTGCATCCCCTGACCTGACTACATTTAAAAAGAACTTTAAAACAGACCTATTTAGGACAGCCTTTAGTGGGTCCCTGTGATTCGTCCTTGATGTGCTTGCGCGTGCTGACACTGTGCATGCTGCCACTAACCACAATTTCTTGGTGACCATGTGCATGTCACCCTTAACCATGTTATTTCTTTTGTTAGTTTATCAAGCATGATATTACTCACCATTCAATTGTAATTCCCTCTGCAGCAAATGTAAAGCACCTAGATAGATAGAGATTGAGTTTTCTGAGGGTGCTTTATCAAGTGCATTATTATTATTGATAGCGAGCTTGATAATTCAGACATAGCACGTATGACTCACACTCCTAGCTCACACAGAAAATGCAGCAATTTTATTTTGGAAAGGGAACTCTTAGCCAAACGAACATTGTCGTGATTCTCAGCTAGACTTGCTGTTGGTTATCGCCACCTCAGAGTGCCAAGCTGGTTCGGTCCTGGCGCCTAAGGTGCTTGCTCGACCAAGGTCTGGCTGAGGTCGTGGGCTCGAGTCCCAAGGCACATGTGAAGTGCCTGACTAGAGATTAGGTTCTCTTGGGGCCCTATGCAAATGAATTATATATATTATATATTAAGGGAGCAAAAGTGGTGACTGGCGGGATGAGCAATTTTGTGAATTTGTCAACCGATATCATTCGGGGTCAGCCAAGGTGGCGCCCAGATGCATTCACGCATGTACTAATATCTTTGCACGCCCCCATGACCTACCCCTTGCCTCCTGTGCTGACCTGGGCACCCACTTCCTGTCCTCTTGCTGTTGGGATTTCTGTCTTGTTACTGGTTTTCTCTGGATTTAATGGGCAGTGGCTGCACAGATCTTTGCCGGCTGCCTCGGCCAGGCTCAGGCTCTCTACCGTTTGCTGCCAAGCCATTTACCCCAACCCCCCCCCCCCCGGCAGCAGAGGGAAGTTAGCCTAGAGCCTCAGTGGCAGCAATAACAGCTCAGCTCATCGGCTCAGCCGCTGGTGCTTGCAGGCGGAGTGGGGCTCAGCAACACACAGTACGCTCGCATAGTCGAAATCGTCGGCTCGCACGACCTCGGCGTCGGCATAGCGCTGGGAGCGCATCAGGTGAGCCGCCATGGCGCTGCGCACACCATGGCACTGGTGCCAGCTAGAGCGCTGCCTAGCGACGGACGCCTTGTGACAGCAGCTGCTGCCTGGACTGGGAGAGAGGCTCGAGCATATCGGGATGTGCATTAGTGCTGCCTGCTTTGCCCTGGATCCACGTCTGGATCAGCTGACGTTGCCTTTGGTTTGCGAAGCGCCTATAATCTAAGAGTGCTAAGAAGTTGTGGCCGAATTTTCGCGATGTTAGTTAGGTGAAAGTAGGCTGATTTGACAGCGGAGCCAATTTGATCGTCTCTCGAAAGGTCTTGTGCTAGAATGAGGCATCTAGATTACATGCAGACTCTTCAGGAAATGTGCTAGCAGAGCCGAATGCAAGCTTTAACCTGGGCATAGTAGACCTAGCTAGTTATGTCTGGTAAACCATAGGCCATGTGGGCAAGAGTGCACAGTGTGATTAGTCAGGTGCATGCTTGTCAATATTGTCTGCTAGTGCCGTTTTGTAGCATTCTACTAATGAGGACAAGTCGGAAGAAGGATTGAGCTTCAGGCAGCAAGAAAGATATTTTAGTTCAAACCACATCAATGTCAGGGGTATTAAGGCATGAGATTCTCGGGTGATTTGGAATGCGAAGGATGGCACGAACTGCAGACTGAATGAGATCCTCTTGTGGTGGTCAGATATGCAGAATCCTGTGATAACAGGAGACGATAATATGAAATATGGGAGCATATTTAGTTGAGTGTCTGATCTTCGCTGTGAGTGAGGTCATGCACATGAGCCTCAAGAGAAATAGGTGACTCAGTTAACATAATTTGGCACTTTAGGCATCAGTTAAGACCTCGAAATGCATGCTAGTCACCCAGAATTTGGCAGGGACGATTTCTTGCACACAGTATTGACATGCAGTCAGGAAATCCTAAATGAAGGGCTTAATACTTGGGGGGGTGATAGATAACTGCCACCATTAGCAGCTTGCTGTTAGATGAGGGACTCAAAGCAACATATTTGAAATACTGCTTCGAAGAGACTGCAAATGGTTTGAAATTAATTGAGGAGCGTGCAACATTGGCAACACCAGTACCATTTTAAATGATCTTGGTGAATGAAAGAAAGAACAGTCGTAACTGTGTCGCTTGGTTATGGTCTGGCAGTTAGTCGAGTCAGCCAGGTCTCGGTAAAAGTAATGAGGTCAAGGGCGATTTCAAAAGTTATTTCTCATGTTTTGGGGGTGGGTCATTGCACGTGTGCTGAACCCAGTGTTCACAAGGCAAACTAATAAGATTGGCCACCGGGTTGTAGTTGGCCATATTACCACAGAGTTAAAGTGAATCACAGCAGTGCTTGAAGGAGAGCACACCTGACGGCTAGAGGCAAGGCTATGAATACTAAGCACATGTCACTTTTAACCTCGCTTGCAGTGAATGGGTTTCCTGTGGGAAGGATCTAAGTCAAGAACCCTGGCAGCAGTCGGCACAGCCAGGAATGCATTTGAGCAACACCAGGAAGATGTTAATAAGCACACGTTTGCACCTTGTAGTAAGGTCACGGATAGTCAGCAAAGCTAAACCTGCAGCCCAAATTGGTCTGGAAAACAAATGGCAAACAAGTATGCTGTCCTCCAAAATTTTCTACGCACCTGCTACCAGTACGCTATTTTACACAAAACGCGATTTACATTTGATCCGACTCTATAGCAGTTTGTATTGTGCAGAAATGCTAAGAACTATGTGCAATTACGTGCAATCAGTAACTTGTCGAGGTATCATGACTTTTGATAACTTTGCCCAATCGTCTTGACATTGACTCCACCTGCTTCTGGCATACTTGTGGAGAATTAATGCCCAGCAGTCCTTCAAAACATTAATCAACTCATCGGGTTTCGTGCGCCTTAGAACCATGAACCTTATAGCTTGTTCAACTTCCTTCCACATATGTCATATTGGGTTCAAGTCCTAGCTTTGACTTGGCCATTGCATGACCATAACTGTCTCGAAGCTGTAGTCAGCAGGGTTCGGGAAAAACTGTGTAACTGCTAGAGCTGTGTGCTTCGGATCGTTGTCATGCTGCCAATCGAAATCGAGGCCGAACAGAGCATTAGCAGATGGCAAGCCAAAATTCTGCACGATGTCGACGTAGGCATTTTGATTCATGATTCCTTGAATCCCGTGCAGATGGCTGGCCTACGCCGGAAGTTGAGACCCAAGCCCAAACGATTACAAGTCCACCACCGAATTTCATTATCTTTTTTTCATACAAGCGTCCACGTATGCTTGACCGATTTGCCGGCTTTCTGTTGCCGCAGCCAGAGAGACCAAATTCGGACTCGTCAGTCTAAAAGGCTCTGTTCCACCAGGCTTGGATCAGCAAGCCAGATGCAGCCTTGCTTTTTTGTGCTTCACAGTCAACAACGACGACTCGGACTCGGCCACTCGAATGACCAGTCCTCGTTCGTTAAGCCATCTATTCGTGGTATTTTGGCTTATGGTCGTTCCTGTAGCTTTGTAGAGACTCTGGCAGTGCATTTTAGCAAAGGGCAAACATGTCCTTCAGAGCCATGCTTTTGAGGAGCCGGTCCTTCCTCAGAAAAGTTACTTGAGGGCAACCTGAGGCAGTGCCTCTGTGCTACCATCGACCGGATGTTTCCTAATAATGTTCCTAACAGTACCCTCCGATCTTCAGCTTGTAATTTCTTGGTTTTAACGGCCATATCCATATGTCGACTTCAAAACCGCTCTTTATCCTCAGTAAGCTGTGTAACTGGAGGCATGTTCTGATCGAGTAGTGACCTTCAATGTGGCTGGCCTGACAGGTCAGTTAGACATCCGGGTAGCATAGCTCATCATTGGTGGAGGCATTGTCAGTGATAAAATGGGCCAACAATAGGTTCTACTGGATGGCATCCAAGAGAGGGAGGTGGGTAGAATTGGTCACGTGACCACGCATGCCCATCTGTTTACATTGGAACACTTGACTCGGTTGCTGGTTAATGCAGTTATTTGCTAAGCCAAACGTAGCAAACTACAACTAATGCAAAAACTGACGGAGCTGTTACCATTTTTAACGATATTGCAGTGCACAATGACTTGAATATGGGCAT
Organism: Cristatella mucedo; assembly: GCA_009760855.2. Taxonomy (NCBI): domain Eukaryota; kingdom Metazoa; phylum Bryozoa; class Phylactolaemata; family Cristatellidae; genus Cristatella; species Cristatella mucedo. The sequence continues at coordinate 652,815 of WPIO01000050.1, read as the reverse complement.
TAGCAGCAACCGAACTCATTCAGATCGATGGACCGCAAGCCTACAAACCTTTGGTGGGCAGTGTAGCTCTGCAGGTGCCTGGGGAACCACGAGGTGGAACAACCGGCAAGCACTCCTATGTCCATAGGCTGTCTGATCTGCTACGGTCAGGCAGTGAACGGATGCTTTGAACAAGTCCTAGCAGCATTGTTTTCTGTATTATTTGTTTGCAATGACTTTGATTGGCAGAAGGAAATTCGGCCAATGGGAAAAAAGGACAGCATGCCTTTGATGTGGGAAGCCCTACTAGCCCTTGATGTGTGCAGGGAAAAATCTGCCGGGTTTGCTTGTTTTTGCTTGCCTTGTCGTCTTAAAAGCTACTGCGCTATCAGCTCCCGGCGATTCTCGATCCGGTGTCACACCTCACTAAACCGATTGGTCATGTGAAATCACAATCAAATTTGAAAATGATGTTGGTAACTGCACGCGCTCAAGTGTCAACGAGGCTGGCCGGCTGTGGTCGTTGTCCCGGCCATGTTGTGCGGTGCGCGACGTTATTATCAGCTGGTTTCTCGTGCTCCCAGTCCATAGGGTTCAAGGGCATACTGCTCTTCGGCAACGAGCAGCAGAAGAAGAAATACTTGCCGCGACTGGCTGCTGGCGAAGTGTTTGCCGCGTTCACACTCACAGAGCCGGCCAGCGGCTCCGACGCTAACGTGAGTGACGCCACTGCCGCCTTCTGCTGCTGCCTCACTTGCTCCGTAGCTCGCTGTGCTGCAAGGACAGCAATTGACCAGTTTAGTAACCTCTCGTTTCTGGCTTGAGACTGAGCTTTAGGGGTGGGGTAGAGGATGGATGGCAGTGGGGCTCATTGTTATTTTGTTATCGCTATTCATTATTCTTTCATTCTTTGACTTCAGCCTACCTATCAGACCTACTTCATCACCAGGCTAAGCATCATACCTCCCACTGTTCGAAATCTATTACTTTGCCTTTATCTCGTACGAAACTCAAATCCTCTGGAGACCATGCCTTTAGTTTGTGTGCTCCCAAAGCTTGGAACTCACTTCCGAATGGCGTTACAACATTTCCTGACTTGTCCACATCTACAAAGTAGCTAAAAGCATCGATTTATTACAGCATCTAGTTGGTTCTTGTGATTAGTCATTTGCATGCTGATGTGTGCTGACACTGCGCATGTTGCCTCAAACCAGGCTATGCTTGTTGACGTTGAGCATGCTACAATTAACGATTCGATCATGCTTCCTTTGCGGCAAACGTAAATGGCCTAGAAAGAGATTAAGTTATCTGAGGGTGCTACACAAATGTATTATTATTAGTATTTTAGCATTTGTATTTGGCTGCCAGAGTGCAATCACGTGATCGATCACCTGCAATCGCCATGATGCAACGACATTAGTCCGAGATGTCAATTGAGCAGGCTTACTCCGAGCAGACGTCACTTGGCAATGACACGTTTCTGTGGCACCCTATGAGAACGAAATTTGCATCTAGCCAATTAGCTCATGCAGAAAAATAACCAAAACGAAACCCCAGCAGTCCGTAGTGTTGCACCACAGACTCGTACGATCGATCCGATTGGCCGATTGTGGCATCGTGGTAGTTTTGAGCCCCTGCAGATAGCGGAGGTTTCCATCTGATCAGTGACAGGTCGTCATGCAGTTCCTCTCTCTGGCCTGACAGCTTGCTCGGTAATTCTGCTCTGCTGGCCCCCTCTTTCTCTAGGGTCGCTTGAGAATGAAATCCTCCTTGCAATAAACTAGCACTGGTAGCATCATCTTACCCGCCCGCGTTGCAAAGAGTAAGATCTGTCTGCGAGGAGGTGCTCTCTAGTCACCCAACGTCTTGATGGCACGTAGTAAGCTGCTGTGACAGCCGCTGAGGCTCTGCTGCCACTTTGAGCGATCGCGAGCCAGCGATCCTGAAACGATCAAGCTTGTGAATGAGGTTCAGTTGCTGGTGCTAAGAAAAAAACCGAATCGAAATGTAGCCGATTGGGCTGCCGACTTCGTATTTGCTGCACTCTTCGTGAGCGCCTCGAGCAAAATAATGCGGTTGTGTATGTATCATCTTGCCTAACCACCTGGTGACCTGCACTTTGGCAATTGGGTAGCCAGCACTGCCTTTGAGGCTGGGCCATGTACGGCTCGCACACCTGCAGCAGTGCTGAAGCAATTGCCAAGCAGCAGCTACTGCCTTTGCTGATGCCACTTCTACAACTGCTGCTGCATGCTGGGCAAGTGCAAGCCCGAGCAAAACTGGTCTCTGAAAGAGAAAGAAAGGCGTCACTGCTTGAGGCCTTTCATCTGATGCTATCCAAGTTCACTTTCTCTGCTGTAGTCTATTCGGACCAAGGCGAGGCTGTCCGACGATGGCAAGCACTACATTTTGAATGGCAGCAAGATATGGATCAGCAACGGTGGCATTGCCGAAATATTCACCGTCTTTGCCAAGGTGCACAGGGCCGCCCGTGTTCGTCGCGTGGATTTCGCTCTCCTCAACTCTTGCGCCCGAGCTCTGCATGTCTCGCGCACGCACGTGCGCAATTGCAGACTCCAGTAAAGAACGCTGCAACCGGCGAAACGCGGGAAAAGATCACGGCCTTCATCGTGGAGCGCTCGTTTGGTGGCGTCACATCGTGAGTGAATCGAGCTGCTTTGTCACGTGCTGCGGCGCACTCATTGAGCCGGTCGGATGTCGGTCGACTCCAGTAGCTGCGCTTTCGGCCCGTTGGCTGGATCCGACGACTGCTTGCCACAGTTCAGCCGCCTTGCTTCGATCGTGCCAGAAGCAAATGGCGCCTACTATTGCCGACGGCTGGCGGCGGAATGGGGGTGGTGACTCGCCCTCTGGCTGCCGTGGTCTCAATGTCCTTCACTGGCTGCCTAGCAAGCAGCCTGTCGATTTGACGATCCTGTTACTCGCCTCTGGGTTCCTTTGCTGTCTCGCTCTAATCTACCTAGTCTGACTGCATTAGTGTCTGGTCACGTGCCTTCCATGGCAACAAACTTCCTTTCCACCCTGGTCGATTGATTTTGCCCCTTAAAAAACATGCTTCAAATCTCCCTCTGAGATCGCCCTTATTTCAGCTACAACTCAGACCAGAGCTCGATGCACCTTTCCCGACTGATGTCGAGTCACCTTTTCATATGACATCGTTCAAAAAGAAGCTGTATACCCACGTGTACCCTCTTACTTGCCCTTTTCCCTTGATTGTGCATGTCTATGCCCGGCAATCCTTCTAGCCAGCTGCTTCGATACCCGTCTTCTCGTGTGCTTCTGCATGCCTGTGTATGCGTTATACTTGGATGTTTTTTGCGTTTTTAAGCAGGATGCCTCGGTTGTCGTTGACCTTATTCCTTATTGCTTCTCATACAGCGAGTTGCAAAGCTTCTGAATAGCGATCGATTTTGGTTACGGTCACGTGTTAACACTATCTATGATTATCATTGATTACCGTGTCGACAACATTTTTGTTCACCGACCGTTTTTCGGGCTCTGTTTTTTTCACTTTAAGCGGTCCACCCGAGAAGAAAATGGGCATCAAGTGCTCGAACACGGCCGAGGTGTACTTCGAGGAAACCAAGGTTCCCGTCGAGAACGTGCTCGGCGAGGTCGGCGAGGGGTTCAAGGTCGCCATGAACATCCTGAACAACGGCCGATTCGGCATGGCTGCTGCGCTCTCGGGCACCATGAGGTCGGCCATAGCTAAAGCGGTGAGAAGCCGCCGGAAGCAGGCCGAACCTATCCCTTCAGTGCTCACCTGAAGGCACGGCCTGCATCGAGCACTGTCTCCCTCGAAGCTCGCTCGGCTTGGCTTGGCACCGAGGGGGATTCGCCGACGATCGCATTCGAGCGAACCTGCCCGGAAGCTCTGTCCGCAGCGACCTCTTTAGATGCAAACGGCCCGACCGCGGCCGCCGCAGCAATCCCTACTCTCAAGCCCGGGGATCCCTGCTAGCGGTGCCCTTGGCCGATCGTTCGCAGCCGCAGCGACATGCGCCTCTCTCGAGTCCACTGCTCTCACCTTCTTCTCCTTCTCCTCCTCTGCCAGACCGACTTTGCGAAGAGCCGAAAGCAGTTCACCAGCACGATCGATCAGTACGGCGCGATCCAGGAGAAGCTGGCCAACATGGCGCTGCGGCACTACGCCACCGAGTCCATAGCGTACATGCTGGCCGCCAACATGGACCGAGGCGTCAAGGAATACCAGATCGAGGCAGCCATCAGCAAGATCTACGGCTCGGTGAGCGCCGCTGCCGCATCATCGTCATCGTGCATCTTGGCATCATTTGCTGCCTCAGTCGAGAAGGGGGGCTAGCGACGCTGCTGCTTGTTTGGGGCATGGCAGTGCCGAGCGGTGGCGGTATGCGGTGCGCCGGCCCAGGGTGGAGCTGGCCGCTCTCAGCGGCCGCCTCTGGCCCGCGAGGGCTCTGCGCTGCAGGCGGCCGACTGTGGCGCCATCTTTGGGGCATCCCTGGCTCAAATGTCCAGCTCCTCCATTTCCTCGTCGTTGCCTCTCATGTCGTGTCTTCTCCAGCTTCCTCGCCCCACCTGCGTCGTCCCTGCCGAGCGCCGACTGTCCCATCGGTGATGAGGAGCTTTCGAGGCTAGTCTGCCCTAGCCTGGGGCCAGATCTGAATGACGCCGGGCTTGGCTGAGCTGCCATTCGCCGGCCATAGGCTTTCGGCTATGGCCGCCGGCTCCGCTGGCCCCCCTCAGCCCCACCACCCCACCACCCCACCCCGTGCCGACCGTCCATTCTCCAACTGCCTCTTAGGCAAGTGTTATGACACGGTCGCCCGGCTCGTGAAAAGGGCTGTGCTGCTGCACCAGCGCAGGCGCGGCTAAGCTCGGTCTGCGGTCTCACGTCTCCACCCGCCCGCAGGAGAGCGCCTGGTTCTGTGTCGACGAGGCGATGCAGATCATGGGCGGCACGAGCTACATGAAGTCGGCCGGCTTGGAGCAAGTGATGCGTGATCTGCGCATTTTCCGCATATTCGAGGGCACCAACGACATTCTTCGCCTGTTCGTGGCACTCACCGGCATCCAGGTTAGTACTGCGGCCTCGACTACTGCTGCTGCTGCCGCTGCCAGCCTCATGCGCTCAGCTGGTGGCGGTGGCAGGAGAAGCTCGCAATGTGGCCCGCGCCACCGACAAAGCGGCTGCTGTCAGTGCAGCTGGGCGGCAGCGGCTGCCGCTGGCCACCGCCCTAGTCAGTGAAAATAAAAGGTGGCGCTGCTGTCGCTGAAGCAAAATAAAACTGCTAATGAAGCTAAATAAATTGAGCTAAATAAATATAAATAAAGCTCGATAAATAAATGAAGCTGCCGGAAGCTGTTGCACCGACGACAGTCGGCCTTGAAGCTCAAGCGAGGGTTGCTGTCGCTGCACCGCTGCCACTGCAGTCTCTGAGGCGACTGCTGGCTGACAGAGCTGCCTGCCCTCCTCCTGGCTCTCTGCCAGGCGAAGAGCAGGCAGCCGTGCTGGCCGAGCTCGAGGCGTGCTTCCCGGTGCCTGCGTCTGCTCGCCTGAGCCGTCTGTCTGCCTGCTCATCTCTGCAGCACGCCGGCGGCTACCTGAAGGACGTGGCCAAGGCGCTGAAGAACCCGTTCGCCAACCCGGGCCTGGTCGCGGGCAAGCTCGTCGCCAGGACTCGGCGCGCAGCCGGTCTCAGCGCCGGCGGGCCTTCGACCCTGGATGGCGCTCACCCGGCTCTGGCCGACGCCTCGGCCAAGGTGAGCGAGCCCTCGAGGCGCTCTCTCGCATGCAGAGGTCACGCATGCGGCAGCGGCGGCGCGAGAAGAGACCCCGGAAGGTTTTTCCTCTCCCACCTCTCGGGCTGCTCTTTTCGCCGTTTCCGCATTCCCACGAGCCGGCCAAGCCCTCCGGACGCGCGTGCCCGGTCAAGAGTAGCGGGCTCCGGCCAGGAGCCTGCTACTCTTGGGGGCGCCACCCTGCGCGCCTGAGCGCGCGCTTTTCTCCGAGCTCAGGTGGCTGGTGCGATCGCCGAGTTCGGCGCCAGCGTGGAAGACCTGCTGATCTCGCATGGCAAGAAAATCGCAGGTCGGCGGCTGCCGCGCGACGACGCGGCGGCACTTGAACGCGCAGCAGCGCTGCCTCCCTAGCGCAGCATCCGCGCGCAGCTCGCGCCGGTGCGTGCTAGGCAGCCGCCGGCGACAGGCGACTTTGTGCGAATCTAGCCAGAGGTGGCGTTATAGAAATGGGCCTGTTGAATGGCGGCTGTGTGAGCACCGGTGTGAGCGTAGGTGCTGTATCCTCGTATGTCTGCGGCAGGTCTTGCCTGCAGCCATTCAGGGATCGTATCTAGTGGCGTGTGAAGGTAAATAGTATTCTTTGGTTGGATTGTAAGTCGCGTGCCCTTGCAGCAGGCATGCATGACTCAAGCCTGTTTATACTGGAACACTTTTATACTGGAACATTTGGCTGTGGGGTGTGACAACAGTTGTATATCAAAGATGCACACTATTTGGGGTGGGAACTCCTCATTCAGCCTGATAAGTAATAGGCCAGTAGGCTGACTGTGGCACTTCGAGCCGCTAGCCCTACTAAACAAGTGAACTCGTGAGTGCACACTGGGCGCTGACAGAAAAGTCACCTGTTGGCACGTGACTTCGATTTGGTTCAGGCTAGCCGGTGGCTTTTTGGATGAAGCTACCCAGTGGTTATGACACCTGCAGCATGAAAAGGTTCTTACCTTTACCTTAGAGAAAATCAGCTGGTGTACACTGTTACTTGAGCACTCGTTCCAGTGGTTCTTGTAAAAGCATAAGAAAACAAGGATCTGTTTTCAGATATAAGTTTGCTTAATGGGACTGCTGTTGGAAAGCTAAGAAGAGTAGATTTATAAGATTCGACCCATCGAGCTGACTCGATATTTTGACTACAGTTTCTGACTAGGCTGTCAACTTGATGCATTTTTACTCGTTCTGGGATTACATTTCTTGATAATGCATCTGTGTGTTTATCACAAAACTGACACTGCTCTCTGATTGCAGAGGAGCAGTTTTTGCTCAACAGGATAGCTGACTCTGCCATAGATATTTATGCCATGGTGGCTGTCATTTCGCGTGCCTCGCGTGCCTTGCAAGATGGTCGACCTTCAGCGCCGCATGAACAGCTGCTGTGCAACACGTTCTGTGACAAGGTAGGTGGACGGACGTTGTGAGAATTGTGCTTTTGTATCTTTAATTCTCGTGCTACTCTTGTTTCTCTCTCTGTGTCTCTTTCTCAGTAAACTCGCGCTAAAAAATATCGGCGATGCTACCTAAAATGACGTACATACCTAAAAGACTCAGATTGTGCTATACAAGAAAATTAATTAATACTGCAACCTGCTGTAATCATGCTATTTATGTACAGTGAATTTAATAAACATGTAGGCCAAATACCCCGACTCAGCTGTATATTGCTATTACTTCACAGTCGTTTTAATAATGATCATAGTAAGAATAATAATACTGATTTAACAGCCTCATTTGTATTGTGGCAGTAGAACCTTAACGGCTATCATCACTGCTTGCAGTTGGCAATAAAGGATCGCCCCCTGCAGTATTTGAACCCTCGACCTCGGTGTTAAAGAGCAAGCATATAACGTCCTGGGCTATCACGCACGGTTCAGTTTAGACAACTGGCTGAGTTGCTGCACCAGCACCAAACAAGTGCCCTCAGGTCCTGTGTGGACAGTAAATTAGCTGTTCCATTCCTCCACTTAAAGACCGTTGGCGACAGAAGCTTGAACTCTGCAGGTGCTAGACTGTGGAACTCACTTCCACAATTCTTACGCAACGACAACTACTCTTCTGCTGCCATCTATGGCTCATCCTTCTCAGCGGTCCTGAGCTGCTACTTCCATGCTAATCACTACCTACTGCTCTACTGACTCTGCCATGCTTCCCACTTTCTCTTTGTTGCGTGAGACGAAGTCTGTTGGCTACCGAATTCGAACCGAAAGCCGCTTAGGCTGTGAGGGCGCTATACAAAACTTAACTGCGTAACATCCACATGGTCTTTATGACTTTTCGGAGTTACAGACAGAAATACATACATGCATACATACATACATACATACATACATACATACATACATACATACATACATACATACACACGTACATGCATGCATGCATGCATACATACAAGGATTGGTCAGACAAGCACTTCACCTGCCTGGTAGTGTCTGCTTCGGGCCGTTATCTTGCTGCCAAATGTAACGACTCGTGGGTGCTTGAGTCTCTTGGGTGTTAAGCCTCGAAATGAGAGCCACTGTTGTTCTTGACCACAGCTATGCAAGTAAAGTACTTATCGAAGAATCCTCATTTGCTATATTTGCTCGTCTTCTGAAGGCAATCTGTATTTGAAACCTTCATCAAAATGAAGACACGTTAAATAAATCCAAGAGTTAAGGACTCGGTCCCTGGTTATTTTTCTAGTTTTATGTACTGAAGGGCATTCATTCCCCATACTTTGGTTTAATAGCTCATGGTCGAATTCTTGTTACTCATCAAAAGCAAGGGATCGGTCAGTGATATTTTTGCTCTTGAGTTTTTGTACGCACTTTGAGACATCTTTTCTTGACTTCTGTAATTCTCTGCTTGTTGGCCTAACAGCATGTGGAATCAGGCGCTTACAGCTGGTGCAAAACTCGGCTGCTAGGCCTGTCTGTGGTGTGAGCTTCGCAGTTGCTACATCACACCACTCCTCGCTGACCTGCACTGGCTACCAGTCAAGCGACGGATCGACGTCAAGGTTTGGTCACTCCCTTTTAGGTCCCTTCATTCTTGGGCTCCAGCCTACCTATCAGATCTCCTCCCCCACCAGGCCAAGTATCGTACCATCTGCTTTTCGGAAACTAACTGTTTACCTGTATCTTGTACAAACCTCAAATCCTTTGAAGACCTTTAGTTCGTGTGCTTCTAAAGCCTAGAACTCGTTCCCGACTTAAGTCACAACATCCCCTGCCTTGACCACATTAAAAAAAAGAAATTAAAAGCTTACCTATTTTGGACAGCATTTAGTGGGTCCTAGTGGTTTGTCCTTTATGGGCTTATGCATGCTGACACTGTTGCAGGCTGCCACTAACCACACTTTCATGCTGACCCTGTACATGTCACCCCTAACCATGCTATTCATGTTGTTTATCAAGTATTATACCAATCATCATTCGATCGTGTTTCCTTTGCAGAAAATGCAAAGTGCCTAGAAAGAGATCGGGTTCTCTGATGGGTACATTATCAAGTGTATTATTATTATTCTCTCTCCCCCTCCCTCCCCTCTCTATCTCTCTTGCTTGTGCACACACACACACACACACACACGCACACACACGCACACGCACGCAAACATTAGCCGACAAACCCATCGTGCACCCTGCAGATCAAGAATGCATGCCTCATATTTCAGTAGTTTGTGATCTGCTGGCCAAGGCAATTGCACCCCAACCTAGGATTCGTATGAGCTGTGATGTATGTAACAAATAGTGCATGCCACTGCCTTAGCTGTATTCCTTGTGCATACAACGTAATGTGTAATGACATGGTTTTTGCAGTATCTGAAAGAACTTATGGCTTCTGCCAAAGTCAAATTTTTCGAAAAATAATTTCGGAGCACCAAAGTCGCATGTCGCACCTAATTTCAGTTAGGCAGCTGTCTGGGGCGCTGGGGATAGTTAGGCAGCAAGCCTTCATCTGCTGGCGAGTCTTCTGGGCCTGTCGGTGTAGCAAAGGGAGCTGAGAATTGTCTCGGCGAGCGCGACCTAAAAATAAAAAATATAATTCCTTTCTATAGCGCCCTAAAAGAACTTAGTCTCTAGTCAGGCACTTCACATATGCCGCGACCTTGGCCATTTATTACCCTTGACCTTTCTCGGGGCAAGCACCTGAATCACTGGGCCAAAGACCTTCAGTAGGTGAAGTGGGAAGTCGTGGGGGGTGTGGAGGAGAGAGGGATTGGGGAACACTCCAGTTGTTCCTGCCTTCTTGTCTTAGCAAGGAGGCGGCTCCTCCCACGTGTCTTCTTCTGCCTTATGGCTTGCCAAGGCGTGTGGGTGGTTCCTCCGTCCTTGCTCGTTGGAGGATGCCTATTCGTCATTGTAGGGCGCTGTGTGCTTCTGCCCATCCCAGAGAGATGTTGTTTTGTCTAAATCTTGGCTTTGGCCCCTTCCATTCAGCTAGAAAGCTTTTTCATCGAACCTCAATGTCAGCTCACCGACTCTGGAAAAGTAGTAAATTTGCCTCAAGTGGCCAGCAGGATCAATAGGGATTTTTCGTTATGCTTTATTATCCATTCACGAGGTCACACATTTAAATGGGCAGGCCTTGCCTTGCCCACCTTACAGTGTATGGCCGGCGTCGAGATGTCTGACTGCAATCCTGCATTCAGTCGGTGACCAAGCAAGCCTCTCCAACGGTGCTTCAGCCTGCTCCCAACGCGAGCTTTCTGAAAATAAACTAGCAAGCAAGTAAGCATAGCAAGTCTCTCTAGATTCGAAAGTGCCTGAGGCTTTTCATGTGAGCTCTCGAGGGGACCGGTCAGTCGTTTTGATGGCTCCTTTATGGCCAATCGCTCTGGTCGCTTCTCGCTCTGGTCCTCGCTCCTCTGAGCCATCAGGAGGATGCGATCTAGCTATCAGAGGCACACACACACACACACTGGTGTCCAGTGTCCAGCGGGTTATCGTCGGACAGCTGCAGCCAGCACTAGCTGAGCAGATTGCTGCCTTGAATCTCCATCTCCATCTCCATCAACGACGAACCTGCAATTGGCAAGCTGTGGTTGACTCTTTCACTTGAGCTTCACAAACAAGAGGGAAGGGATTCAAGACCCTAGGCCAGCAGGCTGTGTTGTTGTGAGAGCCTCAGGCTACCACACATAATTACAATAATGTTTGCGATTGAAATATATATATATATATATATATATATATATATATATATATATATATATATATATATATATATATATATATATATATATATATATATATATGTATATACATACGTATGTATATATATATATATATGTATGTGTGTGTGTGTGTGTGCATTTATATATAATTCATTTGTATAGTGTCCCAAGAGAACATGGTCTCTATTCAGGCGCTTCACATACGCCTCGAGCTCGAGCCCACGACCTCAGCCGTTTTCTGAGCCAAATTTCCAGCTAGATTCTGAGTAGCCCTAGGTTTGCTTATAATTGGACATTCTTTCTACTGTCATTTAGTTTGAGAACATTTGCTGTCATCTAAGAGCTCATTTCAGCTAGACTTGCAGCAAGGGAGTTCCTAGTTTGACGAGTTCGAAGCCAGCAAAGGCTGCAAGGCATGTGAGGGGAGGGATCAAGGCACGGGTACAGCTGTTCGTGTCATCTCCATCGACATGTCAGCCCTGGTTGTTTGCGCTTGGCGATTACGGTAGCTTTAAGAGGGAGACTGAATTGTGAAGTGAAGTAGGCCAAGCAGAGATCCTTTTAGTGCCACGTACTGAACATGCCTGAATGACCGTTGCATGTTGACCGTAACACTCTGAAATCTCTCACCGATATTGAGTGTAAGCCATTGCAGTGCAGTTCAAGCGACGGCACTCAGACAGGACGTTGTGATCAATCAATCGTATCGGATGCTGCGAGTTTTGAATATTTAGATTCTATGGATTTGAGACGAGCTTGCAGAGAGAGAGAGAGGGGGAGAGAGGGAGAGGGAGGGAGGGAGAGAGAGATAGAGAGAGAGAGAGGGAGAGAGAGAGAGAGAGAGAGAGAGAGAGAGAGAGAGAGAGAGAGAGAGAGAGAGAGAGAGAGAGAGAGAGACTAACCAATTCAGCATTTCTGAGTAGTTGGTTGTGCACTTGCAACTGTGCTGAATCTGTTCAGTGAAAGTGCTTTCTAAAACCCCTGAAACTACTTGGTCAGTTTCCTGTCGCCGCGGTGGCTGCTGCATGACTCACCCTGGCTGGGCTGCCTCTTCCGAAGCAGTTCGCTTACCAGCGAGACCCACGCTCGACACTTGCCGGCTTCTGATCAGTCCTACCTCTGACCTTCACTCCGGGTTTCACTGCTGGCTGGCTTGCTCCGACTGAGCTCCCTACTTCCTTGCAGGCAGCTGCCAAGGTGAAGCTGCAGCTGGGAGCGCTGCAGTCCAAGGAAGAGCTGGCCGGATTCAAGAGCCTATCGCTCATATCGAAGCAGCTCGTGCAGCACGGCGGCGTCTGCTCCCAGCCGCCGCTCGGCGTCTAGACGGCTCCTCCGGCATGACATCGGGCCGTTGCCGCAGCCGCCCACCAACGTCCACTGCCGCATCGCCTGCAATGCAGCTGCTGCTGCATCGCAGCAGCAACATCGGCATAGCAGGTGCGCCCTGACAGCGTCGCAGTAAGAGACCAAGCGAGTGTGCTCGCCTTTACCTCCTGGCTGCCATCTTCTCGTGTCTAGATTGAATTAAAGCGACTGTGCAGATACTGGCGCAGCACGTGCATCTCATCCCTCAATCCCGGGTTGCGCCGGGTTGGTGTGTGTCAGCCTGGATGCCCATGCGCCTGCTGCCTGTGTGCTGCTGTGCGACGACCGCATTGCTCCGTGATCGTTGGCGAAGCTGTGAGCCTGTCTCTCTCTCTCTATCTCCAGCCTGCTCGTGGCTGGCCTCTCCGCTGTGCATAGACTTTCGTCTAGGCGAATGTTCGAGTAGGCTTTCGCCAAGTCGAACGCCAAGTGTGAGCACGCGTGGATATTTAATTTGCTCTTCGCTAGTAGGAAGCCGGCTGCAAGCTCATGCAAATACAGAAGTCTGTGGCCGTCTCTCGGTCGATTGGTAATGTGCTTTCGTGAACTGCTAGCGAGCTTGCAAGGGGGTGCGTGCTGGGGCAGAGTGTGCTGGGGGGGTGTTCTGGCGGTGTGTGCTGGCTCTGCTGCAGCTGTTCTTTCGAACCTGGGTGCATTAGGTAAGGCGGTTGCCTATCACGACCTCGGTCGTGGGTTCGAATCCTGCGGTGGGTGATCCTTTATGGCGGCTGCAACAATTCCTCTGTGAGGCCCCCATCCGTGATTTGTAAGCAAAAGCTATGCAGGCAACCACCTTGGTAACCTGTCCTGCTTGTAACTGTACTTGGCACTCAGCAACAGTAAAACTATTCAATAAATTAACGGTCAAGTTGAATTCGAATCGTAATTAAAAAGTGGGAAAACTTCAAGGTGTGCATTGCCGTTTACGAACTCGAGTCGGTCATTTGGCTCTGTTGCAAGCACTGGGTGAGCACTTACTGCGACAACCTGGCAATCTGAGCAGCTTCGCTCACCGGAAGAATGCAATAGTGGTAGCAAAACAAGCTGGGTGATGGAGACTGAGATGGCCGGGCTGGACTAGCGTTGGGGGGGTACAGTGTCTACCTGAATGCAACTCGGGATGCAACGCAGAGCCGACAGTGCTTAAAGCTGCTGCCACGCTTCGCACGCAAGCTAGTGCAGCACCAGTTGAGGCAAACGAGGCAACGATTTGCTCCTTCATCTTCTAGAAAAACAGAAGTATATGCCTAGTGTGTTATCCTTGAGACCGTCAAGCGCCGATACCAATACAGCAATCAAGCAGGCGCTAAAGCTTTGAAGGCTTTTTCGGAACGAAACAGAAACGCACGACCGATCTAATCATCTGACCGCGGATCCCTGTTGTGACCCTGCACAACTTTGTTGACCCCTGTTGACCCCTGCAGGCTGTTACAAAATCACTCTGAATCTACCACGTTCCTAACCCAGCAGATGCACAAGCCCTAATGAAGGCCTTTACTTATCGGTGACAACGTGTAACAGAATCGACAAGCCAGTGAGTATTGGTGATGTTAACTCCTTGTTAGGCCGTGGATTTGACAACTTCTGACCATGGGCACAGCTGTTAGCCCAATAAAAAGTATAGCTAATCCAAGCAGCAACTCGCGGATACATCCGGTAAGCATCGTTGATCGAATTGCTTCCAGCTGTGGCCTCAATATTTTTGCCTGTGGCTGGCAGCTTCTGACCCTTTAGCTCCCCCCTCTCTTCCCCACCTCTGTCTCTGTCTCGCAGTGGAATCACGGGACTCTTCAGCACTTCAGTGAAGATGGACGAGCTCACGTCTAAGGACCTCAGGCGAACAATTAACCAGCGATATACCAATCAGGCCATGCAAAAGAACTCAGTCTTCCCCCTAAAGCTCGCAGCTTGGAAAATTTTTATTTAAAGTCTCGTATGCAGAAAATTCATCTTACAAGATATTGTTATGCAAGTAGCCGCTTTATCAATAAAACGACGCCCGATTTGAGTTGACCTTTAAATGACTGCTTTCGTAACTTTAGTTCCTTACATGTTCAATTTAAAACAGGTTGCAATTTCTCTAGAAGATACGAAGTCATTTTCCAGAGAAATGATTTATTTCTCAAATACCTTGACAAATTATTTTTATCTGGCGGTGTTCAGTGGTGATTCTCAATGCACAGCACAATCAAAATGTTTATCAACTTCTACCAATACAAAAATGATTGTTTCTTTGCCAACTTCATTGATTCTTTTTTACTTGGTAAACTGACATTGTATCGTAAGGGCATTTTTCTTGACCTTATTTTAGCTAAGGCTTCCTGAAATTGTGCATATTATTACTAATTAGTTGATGACATGCTTCTTATCTATTCCTTTGGAAATCTTGAAAACCAGTTAACTGATAGCAGCTTCTACATTTAAATATTGTCAATGTGTGTTCAATATGTTTTTCAAAACATGGTACTGTTTTCACAGAAAATAAAACAAGATTTATTCCAAATGGATACGGGAAGCTACAATTTGGTTCTCGCTCTTAGTCCGTAAAGATAAACATAATTCATAAATACTCTTAACGGCAATTTGAGTAAGAATCCCTGTCTGTACATTGCTTTAAAGATAGACAGGACGCATGTCAATGCAAGTCATCGCTAACTCACCAGCCGGCACTGATCTGTGCAATGTTAGTTAGCCATATTTGCTCACGTCGACACTTTCGAATGGTGGAATTTTCTCTTGTAATTGAAATGTAAAGTTGGACTGAAAAAATATGATATGGAAACCAAAGTTAGTTTTCCGTTTCACTGCACTGCCCGACAGTAAGGTTTCTCGCCAGTAAGATCTGGGGACACCGCTGCAGCGTGGCGCCAGTCTGGCGTAATTATGGGACACCGAAGGATTAATTGGCCGACAAAAGAAACACCCTCATCGTCCTCGAGCAGTGAGCAGGACTGTGCAGCCGTTTCGCTAATATCGCGAAGGGTGGGAGCATGAGCGGGACGGGAGCTCAATAGCCAATGGCAGCATTTTCGCCTATCGCGTCAGGCCGGCATTTCACCGCAGGGGGCGGGGTGCGCGCACGCGGAGCCGCTCGATATCGGCCAGCCTGTCGGCCACATGCTTTACCGCAGTGGTTTCCACCGTCTCAGGCACCAAAAGGCACCAAAATGACTCGTTACTTACAGTTTGTCCCGGCTACCTGTTTAAGAATAAGGCGACGCTTGTGCTCAAGGTCGCCGCCGCCCGTCCGAATGTCGCCGGACTCATTTCCGTCAGCGAGAGGGAGGTGGTTGGGCACTCAGGCCAGCAAGCGACAGCGAGCGGAAGCAACAGGCCGCAGCGTCTGCCGGAGACTTTGGCGGACGACGCCAAATACGCTCGTATAATGCCCGTGGCTCGCACTTGATGAGCGCGGTAGCGTCCACGGAGCTGCCAACGGGAGTTTGTTTTTATATCTATGGGTATACGCTAGCAAAGCAGCTACTAATATCAATAGCTCTGCTGCGGTTGCTGTTCAGACTGATGCAGGATTGATAAGGTTATCTGGCGATTGCTAATCCTGATATCATCGTCTTAGCAAGAAATGAAGCCTACCAAGTAGGCGTTACTGCTTGCAGACGAAAGGCTAGCATCTTTTAAGCTTGGATAATGAGTCAAACAAGCAGCACAGATGATAAGCAACAGTACAATTAAGAAAAAATATATAAACACATAATTCGTCTTTGTAGCGCCTCAGAGAACTTAATCACTATTCAGGTGTTTCACGTTCGCCACAAGGCACAAGCCCATGACCTCGGCACTGAAATACATTCACCTTGACCTTGGTTAGGGCGAGCACCTTAACCACTGTTGCAAAGCTAGCGTGGCAATAATAACAACAACAATAATAATAATGCACTGAATAGAGCGCCCTCGGAGAACTCAATCTCTTTATAGACGCTGTACATTTGCTACAAAGGAAACGCAATTGAATGGTGAGTAATATCATGCTTGATATGCAAGATGAATAGCAAGGTGAGGGCTGACGTGCATAGGGTCAGCATGAAGATTTATTTAGTGGCAGAGAGCACTGAATTTCTTATTAGATACTTTAGACAATGTGGTTAGATATTACGTATCAACGCGAAAGTTGAAAGGATAGCATTCCAATATATTTACAGCTCCGTCAACGGCACCGTCGTGCTTAGCTGACCTCTACGTGAAAATTCGGCTGTTGTCATACACGCGAAAATATTCAAATACGAAAGGACTACTACAGGCTATAAGGACTCACCAATTAGGCAAATTATGCAAGAATACTAAGGCCAATAAAAACTAGTAAAACTCTCCTTCCTCTCAGTGTGCTCACTCTCGCGAGTGCGTGCGCGCAATGAAGTCAAGAGTAGGAGTGAAGCGACGGAATTAACGCTTCAGCGAGTCTAAAGGACTAAAAGCTCGCGACTAAATTAACGCGGAACTATGAAATGCCATTTCCACGGAGCGGCGAAAAGCTGCAGGATGTCAGGCCCGCCACTGGATGTCAGGCCCGCCAATGGATGTCAGGTCCGCCAATGGATGTCAGGCCCGCCAATGGGCGCCGCTGAATGAGATGCCGGATCGTGAGGCGTCGCGGTGGCCGAGTTCTTGAAGTAAATGGGCTTTTATTGATGACAAAAACTTCCGGTAACATTAGAAACGGAGAGCTTAGAGCAAATGGCGCAAGAATAGGCAGGGACTACTAGGACTTCGCTCTTGCGTCAAGGTCGCCGCTCTGCTGGTCGCATGCTGCTTATCGTTGAGCTGAAGCGGCCCGCCTTCGGAGACAGGGTCGTCGCTCGCAGTTTCTGGTATAGCGGGAGAGTTTAACATATCACAAACCATTGCTCGTGCCGCCGTGCCCGCGCTGGGCTCGCTTGAGTCGCGTAAAGCGCTCGCAAGATTCCGTCAACGAGCCAACATTGAACTGTCGCTGTGGGTGCCCAGCTGTGGTCGCATTCGCTTTTTGCCGCATATCACACCACATTCGAATGTCTCTTCCGGCCGAGTACCCCAGGAGCACTTCTCTTTCCCTCCCTCTTTCTGTCGCTCAATAATGTCTATGTCTCTCTCTTTCGTCTCTCTCTCTCTCTCTCTCTCTCTCTCTCTCTCTCTCTCTCTCTCTCTCTCTCTCTCTCTCTCTCTAACTCTCTCTCTCTCTCTCTCTCTCTTGACAATTTCTCTCTCTGTAGTCCCTCTGCCGCTATTTCTTTCTTTCAGGCACAATCGCAGGAGACAGCGACTTTAAAGGCAGCGATCGGCTCGGCGCCCCTATCACCAGCCGCCTCCTCCTCTGCGCCGGCCTGTCAGCCGAAAATGAATCCTTAGTTTGAGTGGCTCCGCGAGCAGCGCGCCAAACTAGCGAAGCGCCTCGCGGCTCGGAACTGGGAGACGACGTTCACACTCTCGCCGGCCACCCGTCGTCGCGTCGGAGTTGCAGCGCCGCGGCAGCACCGCGCGATGGTTTCTACTCTCGTAGCGCCGGCGGCCGTATCGTCGCCGACCGCGAAGCTAGAGAGGTGAGGGAGCCGGGTGATGTGGCACAACGTCGGCCGCCCGTCGGAACGAGCTCAAATTCAGCGCCGCCGGCCGCCGCTGCCTCTGCATCTGCAGCTGGGACGCCTCGCGAACTACTGCGCCGAGCCGCAGCCTCGCCCGCGGCCCGCCCTCGGCCCGCCCGCGTCGTCCTTCGCCGCCCCGCCAGGAGGAGCCGGATATCGGGGCGGCAGCGCTCGCGTCTCGTCGCCCCGGCGATGGTTGCGACCGGCGCCCGAGGGCATGCTGGCGCTGACGGGACGGCGACTGACGGTGTTAGCCGCCGCCGAGAGTATATTTACTCCCGGCCGGCCATCGCTTGGCGTAGCAAAACGGCCAGCGTTGTCTCACCGTCTTCCTCTCGAGCGCTCTTTCGGCATCCGTTGACATGGCGAAGGCCGTCATTCTAGCATTAATCGTCTGCCTGTCGGTGGCCGACGCCTGCCACCGCGACGATCGAGGTTCGTCGTCCGCTAGACGTCCCGCCCCGTAGCCCGGGCAGCGGCAGCCGAATCGGTAGCCGAAGCCGCGTGCGGATGGCGGCGGCGGCGGCGTCGCGTCTTTTCGAGCCTTCGACGATCGTGCGCTCGCGGGCTACGCCGTCGCTTCGGCCTCGTGTCGCTTCAAGTCGCCGCCCTTCGCTGCGACTTCGCTGCGGCCGCGGCCTCCCTCGCCGTGCGCTCGCTCGCTCAGTCGGCGCGCACAGCGAGGACTCAGCTCTCAGGAATCGCCTCGGCCGCGAAAGCTGGAGCGGACGTAGGAGCGGCCTCGCGGCATCGTCGCTCCCGTCGCGGCCGCGCGCGCATGCTCCCTAACCGCGCCACACATCGCGCGCCTCGCGCTTCGGCCGCGCCGCAGCGTCGCCACGAACGCTCGCCGCAACCGATGCCGTGCGCGCGCTTGGGTCTCGTTCCAGACTACCAGCAGCCGCAGACCGGACCGTACTCGTATCCGTCGAGGTCCGGCTACTCGGGCGAGCAGCAGCAAGGTGAGCGACCCCCATCCCCCCCACTTGGTCCGGCCGGCGGCGCCGCCGGCGGCAGCGGCGCCGGCGGCAGCATCGAGCCGGCAGTTACATCCTATCGGCGTGCTGCGCCTCGCTTTCGCCGGGTCGTCTCGGCCGCTGCCGCCGCATATCGCCTGCTTCGTCGTTCTGGCGCCGTTCTCGAGCGAGCCCCGACAGACTAACTAGAGCGCTCGAATGTATCGCTGGAG
This sequence comes from Cristatella mucedo, assembly GCA_009760855.2. Taxonomy (NCBI): domain Eukaryota; kingdom Metazoa; phylum Bryozoa; class Phylactolaemata; family Cristatellidae; genus Cristatella; species Cristatella mucedo. The sequence goes on along the minus strand of WPIO01000050.1, from coordinate 633,758 downwards.
CCTGCGCCACCGCTGCACTCACGGCGGCGGCCGCCCCCGCCGTCGCTGGGAAGCCGGGTCGGCTGCAGCGACGAGGCTCGCAGACCCGCGGAACGGAACCGCGAAACGCGCCCTTTGTACGGCGGGCGACGCTGCAGCGGGAGGGTGGAGGGGAGGCGGTGCTACTGCTCCGCCCCGTCGAGCATACCGCGGCGAACTGAGTTGAGCGCTCGCCGGCCGCTCGCGTCGCCGGATGCGAGCGGTCGCGGCCGGAAGCTGCGCCGCCATTCGTCGCCATTCGGTCGCGGCTCGCTGGAGCTTGCCCGAGAGCAAATTGTCTCACCGGCCGCGCGCGCCTAGGTGCTCGCGAGCGCGCGAATGATCGAGGGCGCGCGCCGCGAACAGCGCCGCTGCGTACGCTTGGCGGCCGCCTGGCGGCCGCTCGGCGGTGCTCGCTCCCTATCAGCGGCCTCTTGCGGCGCTGACCCAGTGATCCGTCCGCATCAGGCTACGGCGGCGGCTACGACTACGGTCAGCAGCAGGGCGGCGGATACGGCGGTGGCAGCAACTCGGAGGAGAGCAGACGTAACTGGCAGCAGCAGCAGTCGGGCTACGGAGGCCAGGAGGCCGGGCGCTACGGGTACGGGCAGTAAGAGCGACCGGAGGCGGTCGCCCTTCGTTCACCTCCGCGGAGGCGCACATCACCAGCGCCCGCCGACGGATTGTTTTCCAGCCTGCATTTCGCGTGCTGCCTTCGAGTGAAGGACGATGGCGCTCGCGTGCGGCGCCGGAAGGCCCGAGCGAGCCCAGCTTTCCTCTCGCTCGGCACAACGGAGAGTGGCAGTAGCGGCGGCGGTGGCGGCGGACCGCAAAGCAACTCGTGCAATAATATTAAATAAACGCATTCGATTCGATTACGCGGCACAAATATGGCGGACGGCTTTCGCTGGCGACGTCCGCCGCTTCGCGCCCGGTCACGTGCCTCGTCACATTCCAGAGTCGACGTCCAGAGTCAACGATTCGCAGTCGACGGCCGAGGTCTTGGTCTCAAGCTGTTCACAATCTCTCCTTTCTTTACCATCTCTCTCCCTCCCTCCCTCCCTAACTGTCCCATCTTTTTAGTCTATCTCCTTCATCTCGTGCAGCTTTTATGTCGCCGCTGGCAAGGTTAGTCACTGTCAAGGTCAGTCGCCCACAGTGACTGCTGGCGTGACAGCGAGCCAAGTGCTCAGTTTTCCACTGATCCGTCCTTACGACCAGTCTTAGACCGAGCTGCGACACGCTGGCGCGGCGACTCCACTCGCGCCGCGCTCGCATGGGCCGGGCGCAAGCGCCGCTCAAGCCCATCCGGCGGCAGGCAGCGGCGCGCGAGGCAGCGAGCCTTGCTCGCAGATGAAGCATAACTGCTGCCACGCGGAGCGAGCGACCATGCGGCGGCGCGAGCGCGCGCGCTCGAACGTGCCGCCGAGTGCCGACAGAGCGTCTGTCAGCGGCCACAGACGGAAGCGACGGAAGTGCCGGCGTGACGCTGACGTCAGAGCAACTCTTTGAGCTCGTCCCACCCGCGCGGCAGCGCGACGACGGAGCGGCTCGACACCACGAGTCGACCGGAAGAGGCGGGGCAAGAGCCGCTCTGATGCCGAACCTACGGCGAAGCTGACGTAGCTTCCATTGGATTTCCACATATGAAAAGGGACGTACTAGCGCTGAGACAAGCAAACATATTTCATGTCAGAGGAAGTTGGCTAACGTGAGCCGAGGACTAGAACCATGAGCGCCGAGCGCCCTAAGAGAACTTGATGTCTACTCAGGCGCTTCGCGTCCGCCACGGGGCTCGAGCCCACGACCTAGGTCAAAAAATGCTTCACCTTGAATTTGGTTCGTTACGAGAACTTCTAGTAAAGTGCTCGGTGTTCGGCATAATACTAGACAATCGCTGCCTTGGGTCGCCGACGATCTATGACTACGCATGGCGTACGTGTAACTGACCGGAAGTGGCACGTGACTATCGACTGCTGCACTTGCAATCATTTAGCTCTCTAGTACACCGCTAATCTGGAGCTGTCAAGGGAAGCACTTCCGGTGCACTGAGCGCTCCCAGCACTCTTTACAGTTGCGGCATTTTCAAAACGTTGAAGTTGATACGAGCATACAATCTGGAAACTGCTACGAGAAGCTGTGACATATCCAATGCACATCAGAATTTCATCTTAGCTAGCTGAGGAATATAAGTATTATATAAATATAATATAATATAGTATATTATTAATATAAATATCATAAACGTCTATATGGCATGCGTGCGCGTCACAGGCGGTAAAGTCCCCGGAGGGCCGCCGCCGCACCTCAACATTCGGCGGCCTCCGCATTCCTCTGCTAGCGTATCTCCTGTTGAATCTGCACGAAATCACGTTTCCCGTTCCAAGGTGACCTTTCATTAAAAGACCGCATCCGCTCTACAGTCGAGTCTGCCTACTTTCAGCTACATAGCATTGCTAAAAGTTAGGCTTGCTTCAGACAGGGATATAGCACATAAATTGGTTCATGCATTTGCGACATCCCGTCTTGAGTTCTGCAACTCACTGCTTGCTGGTCTACCGGCCTATGCAATCAGGTGCTTAACAGTTGGTGCACAACTCTTCAGCTAGGCTTGTCTATCGTGAGTGTTGCAGTTGCCACATCCCACCACTTCTCGCCGACCTGCACTGGCTTCCACTCAAGCCACGCATTAACTTTCATGTCCTGTCACCCACTTTTAGGTCCCTCCATTCATTGGCTCCAGTCCACCTTTCAGATCTACTCCCCCACAAGGCTAAGCATCTTAACACCAGTTTGTCTGAATCCAATCGCTTACACACATGCAGTACGAATTTCAAATCCTTTGGAAACCGTACCTGTATTGCATGTGCTCCTAAAGCCTGGAACTCACTTCCGACAGGCCTCACGACAATCCCCGACTTGGGACATTCAAAAAGAAGCTTAAAACGCATCGATTTGTCACAGCATTTACTGGATCCATGTGATATTCATCCTTGGTGGGCTTATGCGTGCTGACCCTGTGCATGCCGACCCTGTGCAAGTCACCTGTAAGTATATTCTGTTTGCTGTCATTAAGCATGTTACCGCTAACAATTTGATCGTGCTTCTTTTGTAGCAAATGCAAACTGGCTAGAAAGAGATTGCCTTCCTAAAGGGTGCTGTGCAAATGTATTGTTATTATTAGCATTATTATTATTTTCGCCCTGACCGGCTGCAGCTGTAGCTCTCAGGTGACTCTAGTCTAGTCGGTCCGATTTTGTAAGCCTATTGTCATTTCGCAATTTGGCTCAGACGGCATTCTTGGTAGCCGCCGCCGCTTTCAACGAAGAATCTCGCGTCAATCTCGCAGAGGCTTTCAATGGAAGCCCAAACGAGGTGAAAAGAGGGGGCTAGGGTTGCATAAAGAGGGGTCGCTGGGGTCGCATAAGCTGCTGGTTATCGTGCAATTTCACTGTAGATAAAGATTCTTTAAATTGCCTGGTCTGTGAAAACGGTTCTCACGTGGCAAAGGAAATTAGTGCAAAAAAATTTTGTAACTTTCAAATACAGTGAAAAATCAATGGTTATTGGAATTAAATATTCGAAGCTGAAAGTTTGGATGTGGGATCTCGAAGCTATGCGCACTAGCTTCCTCTTCGGTCTCTTGCAGTTGCTGTGTTTGACACAAGCACAAGTTCACTTCGAGTTGCTGAAATAATATGGCGCTTATCTGCTTCCTCCATTGTTTTTCTCACGTTAAGTGTGTTAATTATGCGCGTCGTTGCAAGGCGTTGCGTCGCCAAGCGGCGCAACGAGCGTTGCGGTGCGGCCGCCGCGTCCGGTCGGGCCCAGGCCGCCAGCACAGGCCGCGAAAAGGCACCAGTCTCAGCCTACGCGCGACAAGTACCGACGACGCTCAGGGCACTGGAGTCGCGGCTAGCGACTGTTACGTCGACAGAATAGCGGAACGAGGCAGTAACGAAGAGCATAACGCGTTCTTTATCATAAAAAGTCCACATTTGTCCGTACTATTTGGAAGTCTACTTTGTCACAAATGATGGGTTATGGGCTATACACGGTGGTCACAATGACGTACGGCTCAAAGCCTAGAAGAGCTTAGATCGGCTCAGCAGCTTAGGCGAACTCGGAAGCACTGGAGCCCGACCTACTGCCTATTACGTGGCTTCGGCTGGCCCGCTGCCTGGGCGGTAATAGATTAAATCACTCCAGTTGACTCTCAGCATCGATAATTCAGGACTCGAAGATAATGCACTTCGGTCTTAGTCCGGCTTAGTCCGGCAGGCCGCCGTTTCGGCGAGCGCCCGGAGAGGCTTCTGTTCTTTAGAATCTGGGGCAGCTGATTATACGCAGGCAGATTTCGCTCGGCCAGACGGCCGCGGTGCGCGCTGCACACGCAAGCCTTATCCTGTTGGCGGTCCATTAGCACACACCATGCTTTGCAATCATTCGCTGTCGGACCAGAATGCTTCCGGCGGCAACCGCTGCTGCTGCTGCTGCTGCCGCCTCTGCTCGTCGAAGCAAACTGACAGATGGGGCAAGCGGTCAGAGGTCAACTGGTCAAGAGGTCAAGTGGTGGCGTCGCGGCGAGAAAGCAAGCTGCGGCGAGTAGCGTCCAACGTTAGCCACAAAATGGCACGAATTCACGAATTTCTTAGCATACCATCAACGGGCAATCTGTGTGCGATCTCATTGAAAAGCAGACTGTGTCATAATGCTGTTAGCTGACCCCCAGCGACTAATTATCGTAGCCGACGGATGCGTCTCGCATCTTAAGAAGTATCAGAGAACTTGCCAAAAACGTTATGCCAGCATATTGCCTCTAACACGGATACTCCAGCCCTGCCAGACCGACAAAGGCTTGACCGATTATTCGAGAACCAAAAGCGGAGGAAATAGTGCTACGAGCCAATCACTGGCGTATAGATACGTGAATGGGAGTGAAACTTGTAACGGTAACAGCTGAAAGTTGAGTGAGTCGTGTGGCTAAAATTAGTTGCTTATCGCGAGAACTTTTCAAGAAAAGATTCCGAGAAATGTTTGCAGTTCAATTCACAAAGCAGTTTGACGGACCGCTTACGAGTAGAAACAAGAGCTTGCGATTACACATTCATCGGCACGCTCAGTTCTAGCTTTTTTTCAGATTTCCAGAGTCGTTTCGCTGGTCAATCCTTGTGCATTTCAGTGAGGTGATGCCATCCATGGCCGTTTGGTTGGACGGTTCGTGTGCATTACACTGGCATCGAAGCCCCCCCCCCCAGTGCCACAGCAGACAGGTGCTATCTCACTTACCGAGGTCCTACCCAAGTTCCACTCCACTGTGAGCACAGTTGACAAGGAGCCAACACCGGGCCGTGCAACGCTCTGCAGTGCCGCACGCCTCTTCCCGGAAGTTTTTCCCTAAGGTGCTAAATCTCCCAACCCCGAGAAAGAGTAGGCGTGGCTCATTCTTCGACGCTGCCCTGCTTCTTTATTGCTAATTGCTTCTACCAATGCCCGAATGCAGACGCCACGCTCTCGGATGGAGCAATCGTGGAGGCTGCAGCTCCGCTCAGCTGCAGCAAAAAAATCGAAAAAATTCCGAATCAAACCGAAGATTAACTCAAAGAGTATTCGACGGGTGCGTCTGGTGATCTTCTGTGCGTGCCTTCAATCAGTTAACGTGAACAAATGTCGTCATTGAATGGTCAAAATCGAACCGCCGAGTTAGGCTCAGAAAGGTACCGCTCAATTTCGTGTGCCAAATGTAAAGCCTCTCCTAATCTAACGGACTCGTTAAAGCTAAGAAAGGTGAGAAATACGGTGAAAGATTCACGTACTAATGAGAAATGCCCCGTGCACCCGAGTTGGTTCGAAAAGTCTAAATTATTTAAGACCCACGACACTTTGCCCTATTCAAGCGAAGGACACCGAATCTGCTGTGCCTGGAAATTAGATTGAGTTCCGTGTACATGCCGAGCGAATTTCATTTAATCTGCTACGATCGATCAGAGTTCAAATTGTCATTGCTCACTGGCAGCTTTCATAATTGACCTAACAGAGCTTACAGAACAAAGTACGCCTAGTTTGTATGCATAGCCGATGTTGTACGCCTCTACTAGTTTCGGCCGATCGCGCCTGACCTCTCTATAATATATACTCTCCCTCCTCCCGATTTATTTACTCAAGCGCAATTTCGGATTTCATTTTCGTGCAGACATCACGCCATTGTGCCCGAACTTTATTTCTGCGTTCTAGCGTCGGAAACTCTCCAAACTCCGTTGCTACCTTTGCTGCTGTTTTTAATACTCGAATCTCCAGAAGCTTCCTTAGATTTAAGAATGACAAACACAAGATTCCTGTTTACGGGTACACCTAGTTTCAATAAGAAATTAGGAAACCTATCCATCAAAGTTGGCTCGGCCAGAATGTCTCCTATTTTTGTGGGTGAAAACTTGCTGTCCCGCTCCAAACTTACTATTCACCGCGGCGGCCGCTTCAGCTTCATTTTCAGTTCTTTTCTTTTTCAGTTCTTCATTTTCAATTCTACCAGTGCATGAGGCCGTGCACCCGTGGCCAATTGTTAAACCCATTCAAGCCGCTCAGCGTCGGGCCACTAATGCAGGTTAAATTTCGTGCCGTCTGGTGCGATCGATTGGGCTCCCATAGATGTGTGCCCGTTGAGAGTAACAGGGGAGAGTCTCGTCTACCGTGCGCGTTCGCCCTTCGTGTCTCCGTGGGACCCCCGCTAGAGCAGCCGCCGCCGCCGCCGCCGCCGCCGCCGCCGCCGGAGCCACACTGTCATACGACACAACTCCACGACATTGCTGCAGCAATTCGGGATTGCTGCAGCAAGGAATCTTGGATCCAAGTTCAAACCTACCTTAAAGGCATCAGCTCTCGACTCATTACTCGCAGGTCTTGCTAGCGTGTGGAATTAGGAGCTGATAGCTAGTAAAAAAAAAATAATCAGCCTCGCTAGTTTGAGCTTTGCAATTACCAGATTACTTCAGTTCTCACCGGCCTGAACTTGCTCTCAATCGAGGAGCGTCTTAAATTACAATTTGTAAACAGCTTTAGGTTTTTTATTCTTTGCTTCAGATTTTCAATCCAAAATAACTGCTAATCAGGCCAGGCATCGTATCACCTGCTCTTCTGATCCAAGTGACCTAAAAGCGACCAAGTCAAGTGACTAAGCTGATCAAGTGACCTAGCTGTGCCTCAAGCCAACCACAATTCGTTTAGAGACCGTGGCATTGGTTCGACTGATCCTAAAGCCTTTAAATCACGTCTAACTGCCGTCCGGTGACTTGAAATTTATTATCGAAGCTATAGGCCCAAGTGTCCCTCAAAGCATTCGCTTGGTCCAAGTGTAGGTTTTTATGCTTATGAATGAAGACGCAGCGCATTTCGTCGCTAACCACATCGTCACGTTTTCCCTGTGCTCTGTGCTACAAGGATACGGACATAGATGTACGTTTTTAGGTTGCTCTGTAAATGTCATTGAATTAATAAGGTAATTGTCATTATTGGAACGTTCTTTTACGCGAAATTTAAGCCAACATTCCTCTCCTAATAACGAAGGATAGTCGTTTGTAACGAAAGGCCGGCATCAATCGGTCGAGTTGACAAAAGCTGCAGAAGAAGGCGCTTAGCAGCCTGGTGCTACCTTGTTTTGTGGAATGACGTGCAACGACGGTGGTCTGTCTGAGAATAAGAGAGAGCTGTAAGATGGTTAAACATTGCAAAATACGACGGCCTCGCCAAAGGCCTGACGTGGTGGCTTGCGAAAATGAGAGCGCTCACTCGAGAGCATACACAGCACTTCTCCTTGGACGAAGGTAAGAAATAATCCTCCCAGTTGCTGCTGCTCTTTAAATTCGATCGCGCGTCACCTGTGGAGAGCATCTTTAAAGGGCGGCTGTTGCAACCTGCTAATTGCTAATGGAAAAGCCCAGAATACGTGTCGTCAGCTGGGGTTCCACCCGTGGGTATATTGAGTGCGACCAAGTCATGACGGAGGCTACGCGTCCAGCCAGCGAACGCCTCTCTGTCGGCTGGGCAGACAGGAGGCCGGATCCTGAGAAAAGGGTCACTGGAAGCCGCTCAGGCTGTGAGTGCGCTATATGAAAACTCTCCCGAGTAACACCCACATGGTCTTTATGACTTTTCGGAGTTACAGACGGAGATGCATTACAGCATGCGGTTCTCGAGTCTACTGCCGCTAGGCTCGCCTCCGATTGCCTTGGAATTGGGCGCGTGGGGTAACGTAGTACGCCGACAGTGCACCTGGATCCGGAAAGATGGCTACCAATTCTCGCCAGCTCGGTACCATGGCTGCTCGGCTTTCGCTCTCACACCCGCTCGAGCTCCAGAGCGACCGGCACGCAGCCGGACGCAGCCGGAAGTAAGGAAGCAAAGCCTCGTTCGCGAAACCGAGAGAGAGAGAGAGAGAGAGGCTCTACGTGAGAGATGCACTAGAGCGAACGTGCACGACACGCGGCCGTCGCCTTTAATGGCAACCGCACCTGCCGCCGCGGGCGTTGCTGGTCCGACTGAGCTCGCCGCTCGAGCTCTCGCTCGCCCGGCGGCAGCTGCGGCGGCGGCGGCGGCGGCGGCGGCGGCGGCGGCTGCGGCGGCGGCGGCGGCGGCGGCGGCTGCGGCTGCGGCGGCGGCGGCGGCGGTCGGTCTCTGGGAGCCCAAGGAGCTATGCCACATTGCGGCAGTAGCCTAGCGACCGTCGCCTCTCGCGCCGCCACGAAGGGGCGTAGGAGCAGCTAGACGTGTTAGAGCTGTTCCTGAGCGTGCGCGAGAGTGACGGGCCCTCTCGCACAGCGAGCCCACTTACCTGTTGCCTCTGCCCGGGCAGCACAGCTGGAACTTGTACTTGTACTTGTACTTTACTGAACGTTGCAGTACAGGTCGATTATAAGATAGATGATTTCCTTGGCGAGTGCTTGGATTCTGTTAAACTAAATGGTGCCATCGCGCAGCTAGCATAAGGGCGGGAGTGGCGAACGAGCTGAGGGGCTTCGAACGGCTTTGAATGGCGGGGGATGGCGGTTCGCCCCACTAGGCGGGCTGGCGGCCCCCCACCACAGTGTCAGTCGATATGCTTGCGATCAGTTCTGCGCCGGTTACCTTATTAATTGTGAGATCCGTATTCATTTCAGCCACCACACCCGATCTGCTTTCTTCAGGACCCACTTCGAGCGGAAAGAGCAGATGGAACGCGATTAAAAAAACAGAACAAAAACACGATTGCCGATTCGTCGCCCCATTTGATTTAGGGGGTGTAAGATGCTGGGTCGTGCGCTTCAGCTCCGAGTTGCGAGTGCAGTGCCTGGAGAGAGAGAGAGAGAGAGAGAGTGAGAGAGAGAGAGTGAGAGAGAGAGAGTGTGAGGAAGAGAGAGAGAGAGAGAGAGAGAGAGAGAGAGAGAGGGAGGGAGAGAGAGAGAGAGGGTCATTCATATATTTCATGCGTCGAATTCTTTTGTTCTGAAACTTATTCGTTCGCGGCTGTACCAATCCGCATGGCTAAAAGCAAAACACTCTTCTTGATACAATCTCTCAATCACCTATTTGAGTCCGTTCAGTCTCACTCTCCCCCTCTCTTCACTCAACTTGTTTCAGAGGTTTTTGGGCGTGCCTCCTAAAAAAAAAGAATGAAGTAAGCATTCATAATGAAACTTATTCTATTGAATGTAAATCAATAGAATAAGTTTCATTATGAATTCTTACTTCATTCTTGTCTGAAATGCTGTGAGTAACAGGTGAGATTTCAGCTTCAGTTTAAATGACGTCAAGTCTGGCGTGACGTCAATCGGCAGCAATTTTCAGGCTTTACGAGCTTTAATTAAATAAAGGCCCAGTCTTCAAACGAAGAGGGTATCGTTTGAGGCGTAGCTTAATGATTTGAGAGAGAAGAGCTAGTGAAACGATGGGTCGAGTCTGGCTGGGAAGCAGTTTCGATTCGCTGGAGCCAGAAAGTGAGAGACCTAAACGTTAGTTGACTTGCAGGAAACTCATTGCTCGATCGATCGCCTGGTGCAGATCGGCGAAAAACGTTGTGATTTGGCAACTGCGACGATCAAGACAGACGAGCCGATGATGCACGGTGTTGCATCAACTGTGAGCACCGCGTTACAAAGGCCTCGAGAGAAGTAAGCAGTGAGGTGAGATGAGGAAGTCGAGGCGTCAAATGACGAAAATGGCATGGACCGATTTAGATGTGGCATTACTGTGTAAAGACATTGGAATTTTCAAATCGTTACGTAGGTGAAATTTGGCAGACTTGACTGCGTAGCTGATGTGGTCGTCAAGCAAGAGGTCACTTTGGGGTAGGGCACCTGGATTTCTTGCAGATTCTGCAGGAGATTAAGCTGGCATATTAAGAATATTGTTCAAAGAAAGTGCCAGGGAATCCCGGTAAATTGTTAGGAACTGCTGAGAGACAAATACCAGGCAAGTTGACTACTAGGATTTAAACCCAAAAAACTACTGGACTGAAAAAAGCACGCAGATCCTTTTTCTGCTCGTCGTTATGCTAACCTCATTGACTTAGTTTTTCATACCTTCCTTTCAATCATCTGCAGGCCGCAAGAATTCCTCGCAACAAAAAAAATACAAAACCACATGGATATGGCTGTGCTACCACTATGATAATGCCTACATTCATTTCCCGAACGAGAATGCGTGCCACTGTAATTTCTCCAAGTCACTGAGTAGGCCTCCTATGGAAAACAGTTTAAAACTTAGTGGCGAGCATTGTTTACTAAAATTGTGATACGTCTCATTATCACATGTGTAGCGGCCGTGGTGAATAGTCACCACCAGAATGCTGATAGAGTGGTTCAAGGTTACCTACAACAGCAGTCGGATTGAACATTTGTCCTCGAGGCTTATCTACATTGATAGCTTTCCCTATGGGTTCATACCCAACGTTGCGGTGTAGCAACTGTTTCTGCTATCTGAACGAGGCAACTTTGACAAATGCCCCAGACGAAGGCTCCGACCGAACACAGCAGCGGATTTGCATTTCTTCTTTCTATGAGCTCCCATGAACAAAGCTGAATTCGACTGAATCGTGCCTGCTGTCCGGCCGTCTTCATAAATAAAGTAAAGCCATTATAGAAATATGTTGCAGTCGCTTTTCTTACGTCCAAGCGGATAGACATGGCTCTTGGGAAAATTGCTATGACTAGCAAGGCGAACAAAAAATGAATATTTAACTAGTCTCTTGGCTACACGGTCACTCCAACCTCGTGCTGCCCTGCAGCTGCTGCACTCGCTGTCGCTGAAAGAAGGGTCTTATACTTTCTTTGACTTTTGCACCCAACTCTAACTTTACTATACTTCCGGCGGCTGTGTCATCGCAATGCTCATACTAGACCGTATACAGCGGCCCTGTAAGCGTCTGATGCATAAGACGTATTATCAACAGCACACAATCAGCACAGAGGATTGTAGCTAAGTTATGTAGTACTTCAGTCCACAGGTGCGCACCTGACTGAAAACGAGAAAACAGAGAGCACCTCATTGGTGACAAGCTGGCAGCCTTACTCGTCAGCTGCAGAAAATGCACTCTTTGTCTTGCCATAGTTGGAATTGCCTGTCGCTCTCCTTCTCCTGGTAGTCTACAGGAATACGACTGAAATCGCCTCCTTCCTCCAAGCTTCATCATTATCATCACCATACTATTCATTATGGTATTTATAAATGCAATTATCTTGCTCAATCTATCAGCAATGGCTTTAGCGTCATTCTGAAAAGGGTGACGTTAGAAGCTTGCAAGAAAAACCTTTGCAGCCGCATGCTGGCTTCCTGGCCACACGCTCCTGCCAGACCTCAGCGATCGACGGCCATTCTGGTCTCACAAGGGGCAATTAACCTAAAATGTGTTTTAGTTCAGTAACGGCACTACGAAACGCCTTAGTATTACTGTTTTTAAGATTAAAACTACCATTCAATACCTTACTAACAATATAATAATATTAGAAATGCACTTGATAAAGCGCCCTCAGAGAACTCAATCTCTTTCTACGCACTTTACATTTGCTGCAAAGGGAAATGCAATTGAAAGGTGAGTAATATCATGCTTGATTAACAGCATTAATAACATGGTTAGGGGTGACATGCACAGGGTCAGCATGCAAGTGTGATTTGTGGCAGCATACACAGTGTCAGCACGCATAAGCACATCAAGGACGAATCACAGGGACCCACTAAATGCTGTCCTAAATAGGTGTGTTTTTAAGTTCTTTTTAAATGCGGTCAAGTCAGGGGATGTTCTGACGCAAGTCGGGAAGGAGTTCCAGGCTTCGGGAACATGCGAACTAAATGCACGGTCTCCAAAGGATTTGAGGTTTGTACGAGGTATTGGTAAACTTTTGGATTCCGAAAAGCGGGTGGTACGATGCTTGGCCTGATGGGGAAATAGATCTGAGAGATAGGGTAGAGCCAAAGAATTAAGTGACCTAAAAGTGAGTGCCTGGAAGTAGATCCGTTGCTTGAATGGGAGCCAGTGCAGCTTGGTGAAAAGTGGTGTGATGTGGCAACTGCGAAGCTCACGATGGACAAGCCTAGCTGCGAATTTTTGTAATCGCCTGTTTGCACAGGCCAGTGGGCCAGCAAGAAGTGAGTTGCAGAAGTCAAGACGGGATGTTACAAATGCATGGGCTGACTCAGACGTGGTATCTTTATCTAAACAAGCCCGAATTTAAGCAATGTTACGTAGCTGAAACTAGGCAGACTTGACTGTGGAGCTGATGTGATCGTCAAATGAGAGGTCACTTTGGAACATGACACCTAGATTTCGAGCGTTTTCAACCGGAGATATGCTGGCAGAGCCAATTTTGAGCGTCAACCATTACAATTTTTGAATCAAACTGGGTTTGCTCATAACTAGTAGGTTAATTTTATTATCCTTTAGTTTTAGAAAATTTGCTGAGATCCATGTGCGGATGTCATCAATACATGCAACAAGTGAGTTGAGAGAATTCGATGTGCTCGAAGGCTTGGGGATCAAAGCAAAGGTACATTTGAGTGTCATCCGCATAGAAGTGAAAGCCTAAATTGTTCTTCACAAGATTGACCTTACCCATCGGTTTAGGGTGGTTGGTTGCTCAAAAAATAGCTAGGGTACACACTAGATGCAATTCTTGCCTCGACACCTCATTCTGCAATAAGCTATTGCACTCCAGATAGCGTTTAGCTGAGCTATGATAAAAAGTTATGAAACAATTATGGCTGCTTGCACTGTACAAATGGGCTAATCTCAGTGATCCAGGACGGCATCATCTGAAGGCTGAAGTGTTAACATCTGCAAAGCCTCTTAGTATGGGTATTGAGGCCTGATACCGGCCGTCATTTGCAAATCATCAGATAGGATCGCATGTGCTATAGATGGGTTAGGCAGCCCTAATCCTTGAGAGAGTCGCCCATTCTGGCAGCAGTTGTCACCGTCACAGTGACTGCCGTTTTTTAATACGAGCCGAAAGCTGAATCATAAAGCTCTCAGTCAGAGCCGACGAGGACTTGCCAACAGCCTCTTAATCATGTCTGAAAAGCCTCGTCACGTGAGCATTAGCAGTGCCGCATACTGACGTCCAACGAACATATTCCGGTTTCTGAATTCCAGACAGCAGCACCGCCATAGGGTAAAGGGTTAGCTGCTGCGGTTTTAAGGTGGCTAAAAGCATTAAATGGTTTCTAGAATGCAAAGTATCTGAGATATCCAGCTTGACTGTGCTAGTTAAGCAGCAGTTTGCAGTAGATAAGATTTGAGATATATGTCAGAGGTAGGAGATAAATAGCTAGTAGGAAAGAGGATATGAGGAAGGAGGGAAGATGGATGGAGGTTTGAGGTAGGAGGTAGGTAGGAGGGAGAAGGTATATAGGTGATAGGAGGATGGAAGTAGGTATGATGTAGGAGGAAGCCCAACACAGCCATAAAACACTTCAAGTAGTTATTTAAACCGATTGAGATAGCCACTAATACGGAAATGAACCTCAATCTTTATATTAGAATGGGGTGCTTTAAGGATCTTACTGTCAATCGTAAATCCTGATTCAACTTGCTCAGTGGCTTTCTTGCCATACACTACGATAGCGTCAGCTACAATACATGTTAAAGGCTAATGGTTAGTTTGCGAAACAGCCCGTTCCGTTTAGTATCAGTAATGCAAATAATGCGATCGTTAGCATCTTCGTGATCGTCATCAAATGTATTATCATTTATATCTCGCTAGATTTTTCGCGATTCTTTTACCGCCTTTTGGAAAACGTTGAACATAGTTTCTAGCAAGAAAAATCTCTCAGCCGCTTGCAGATTTACGCCCGCAGGTTCTGTAGCGTTTCCGGCGATCGAAGGCCGCTTTATTCTTCTCAAAAGAGGAAAAGCGCCAAGAAAATGTAGAAGTCAATTGCATAGGACCGTGAGACATCCAATCACAATTCAGGTACTTCACTTGTACCACGTGGTTCGAGCCAAAGACCTCGGTCTTCAAGTGCATTCACTTTGCCCTGGGCTGTATAAGGTAGTAATCTAGTTCTCTGAGGGTGCTACGAAATGCTTTAGTATAATTGATGTTATCGTCAATAATATTATTCCCCACACGGAAAAAGTTTGGGGCGCTTCTTTGAGTAGCTAAAAGCTAAGCTTCGCACAAGTTGTAACCCTGGCCTCGAAATCACATTCGACAGGATACTGATGCACACTGGGTGGCATTTCGCTGCTTCAACTATGATTCTACAGTGTCCAACCACTGCGGCTTGGTAGCTTGCATGCATAACTGAAAAGGGTTAGACCCCGCAGGTTGGAGTTTAAATATCTGCAAAGCCTCTTTAGACGGGCATCGATATTGACAATGAGCATCCCATCACTAATCATTCGACCAAGGTTCCTTTAAGGCACATGTAAAGTGCCTAGAATGGACATTAAGTTCTCTGAGGGTGTTACACAAATGTATTCTTATTATTATTACAATGGTCACCATGCAGACGTCATCAGTCAGGGAAGTATGGGCTTCTGGTGGGGTGCACAGCCCTAATCCCTAAGAAATTCAGCCATTTACGGCAACGCGACGTAGCAGCGACTGCGGCCGCCCTCTCATTCCGCGAAGAAGCAGAGCTTAGAGTTAGGTAGAGCCGATGGACGAGGACTCGACGGCAGCAGCAGGTGCGAGCTATCCCTGGGTAGTCGCGCACTGCAACCGCTCGGACGAAGTTCTCAGGAGAGTTCGCAGGAGCTATTTGGGAGTTTGCGGCAGACATAGACATTCGGTGGTTCCCCAGGGGAAACTGAAGAGATCTGCAAGTATCCGCAGAGCAGTCACGTGGCAGGAACTTCGTGCCTTACTCCGAGACTGGGTATCGTAACACTGCTATCATCTCTTTTCCGCCTCATACACGCGTCAGGTAAGTAACTATTTGGAGCTCTAAGAAGCGACGGGCGACGCAAGCTTTTGCCTATCAAATACATCATATCCACACGCCCAAACGCTTCAAGCATGGGTGAGTTTTAGCGCACGTTCTCGTCAACAAAATGTCACCGGTTTTAATTCAAGAAAAAAGCTACCACGGTGGCTAAAAAGGTGTGGCTAGTTACATGAGAATAGCCTAAGAAGCTCGCTCGATACTGTACCACGACGAATAAGACAAGTCAGAATCCCAACTGGAGCCAAGCGCCATTGCGTCATGTGACTGAAAGAACGTCAAATCTGGCCATGCCTCGAGGTCGAGCCGTAAAGGTTCTTCTGTCGCTGTACAAAAAGAGGCTGTTAAATCAACTAGCATTATTTTCAGTGCACGCGTGTTTGCATTTTAAATGAATAATTCTGTAAATCTGTTTGCCTGCTTCTCTCAGCATATTTCCGCTCCTGGTATCGATATGAAAATCAGTACTGTCGTACTACAACATTAATGAAAATACAGCCATGCGTTTATACAAATACATCTGCATGCACGTATAAATTAAATAAATAAATAAATTCTAGCAACAGAAGAGCCTTTATGGCTATCACAACCGCTTGCAGTGGCGATAAAGAATCGCCCGCCGCAGGAATCGAACGCACGACCTCGGGACCGGGGTTGTGAAAGCAACCACATTACCTTGTGTGCCATCACGGCTCATATATATATGCATACATGCATACATACACACACACACACACACACACACACACACACACACACACACACACACATATATATATATAAATAAATAAATATATATGTATATATACATGTGTGTGTGTGTGTGTGTGACATACGTGTGTGTATGTATGTATGTATGCATATATATATATATATATATATATATATATACATATATATATATATATATACACGCAAAAGGTCTTAATGAACTGCACGTGTGCTTGCGGGGGTGCAACTAGAGAAAGGTAGGTAAATATCGATATATAGATTCGTCCATGAATCGTGCCGGCACCAGTACACCCCCACCAGAGCGTACCGCGGCATGCCGCGGCAATCTACGTCGCCTCGCTGCCCACCTTTTATTGCGTACAGCTAAAATAATGCTAACCAAAGGTGCCAGTTTCTGGTATATAGTGGGGGGAACAGCACGGTCAGTTAAACAAAATCAGCCCAGTCTCTGCCCTCCCCTGTTGCAGCCTCGCATTCAGTGACGGTAGCGGAGCCAGCGGAGGCGGAGCGTGACGGCGAGCCAGGCGTGACAGCGAGCCAGACATGCCTCAACCAAAAAGCCTGGCTAGATTCGGCACTGACCAGAGTCCGGATGAAGCCGACAATAAAACTCGGTCGCCCATTTACTTAACCGACTGTTTGCTATACTAATTTCTTAGCCTTTTTTCAACTCGACCATAGCGAAACGGTTCGTGAGACGCCCCTCGATTTGCTGAGCTCTGCATGACATGCGGAAGCGTGAGTCAACCCACGGCATGTCCGCCACACGCGGCAATCGTTGCGCCCGCTGCGGTAATAATAGAAGTAGTATATCTTTATAGCGCCCGCAGAGAACTGAATCTTTTTCTAAGCAATTCATAAATGCTGCAAAGGAAGCAAGATAGAATGGTTAGTGGTAGCATTCTCAATGTCAACAAGCGATACGTGGTTGGATTTGACATGCGCAGGTTCAGAATGCCAATATGGTTGGCAGCAGCACGCACAGTGTCAGCACGCTTAAGCACGCGAAGGACGAATCGCCAGGACCTACTGAATGCTGTGAAGAATGGGTGTGTCTTATCTTTTTTAATGCCGCAAAGTCATGGATGTAGTGTCGCTAGTATAGCGTGTACTCGTGTAGTCGGCTGTGGGAGCATACGAACTAAAGACATGGTCTCCAAAAGCTTTGAGGTTCATACGAGGTTTAGGTAAACGATTAGATTGCGAAAAACTTGGTGGTACGACGCCTAGCCTGGTGGGCGAGTAAATCTGACGGGCAGGCTTGGGCCAAAGAACGGGGAGACCTAAAAATGAGCGACAGAACGCTGAAGTCGGTGCACGCTCGCTGCTTGACTGGGAGCCAGGGCAGGTCGGTGAGAAGCGGTGTGATGTCACCAGTCACCCCTTACCATATTATTCATTTTGTTTGTTTTTCAAGCACGATTTTACTTACTATTCTATTGCATATCACTTTGCAGTAAATGTAAAGCGCCTAGAAAGAGATTAAGTTCTCTGAGGGCGCTTTATCAAGTGCAATATATTATTATATATTATTATTATTACCAGTACTGCGACGCTCACGACAGCCAAGCCTAGCTGCGGTCACCCGATCTCGCACGCGACACGGTGATCGATCGACAGCTGCCACCGGCCGGCGTCCACCGGCGACACCGATCGCTCTGTCGCCGATCACCGAAACATTCCCATTCTTCCAGATCGATCGCCGCGATCGGCGCGGCGGCCGCAATGCCGGCGCACGAGCCGGCATTGCGGAGCCTTTTTGCAGTCTCCGTGGCCCTGCTCGGGATGCGAGGCGCGGCTGCGCGCCGCCGCCGCCGCCGCCGCGTAAAGCAGAGAACCGCCATGGAGCGCCCGCCTGCACGGCTAGAAACGACACAAAAGGCCGCCCAGCACCGGCGCTCCGAGCGCCGCCATTCGGTCGCTCCTGGCTACGCACCGCTAGCCGGAAGCTGGGGCAGACGGCGCGAGGAGGACGGGAGAAGCGACGTCGGCTTGCCTGAGATCGGTCTGTCTGTGTGCCGATCGTCGCTCGCCGCCTCTGCTGAGGCCAGCCGCCGCAGAAGATCCGGCACCGATTCGGCCGAGGCCCGCGCGGGTCGAGCGATGCTGCACGCGAGCTGGTAGAGCGACTACTCGGTTGAGCCGCGGATTGCGCGCGGCGGTGTGCTGCTGTTCATCCTCTCCTCCTCAGGACATCGATCGCGGCGTGCGCAGCTTCGATCGGAGCACGGAGTCCGTCTGCTTGGTATCACGATTCGAGATGCTTCCTAGGACCCACGAGTCGCCTACCGGGCTTGCGGCCGCCGGCCGCCTAGCGATCCGATCTCCTAGCTTCTTTGGTCACGCGCTTTCGCCCCGCACCCGCACCCTCGTCTTGGCTTTTGGCCGTATCGCCGTTCCTCGCATTAAATCGAAATCCTTCGGCAATCGGGCTAACAGTTCGCGTGCGGCGTGGCAACTCTGAAACGCCGTACCCACGCTTTCGTCAGCCCACGCAGCGACTTGGCATCGTTTAAAGTCTCAGCTAATGACGCAGATATTCCCCTCGCATTTCGAAATTACCCTCGTTTGAGCTCGGTCGCATGCCTCTCCACTGTGCTTTCCAAATATATATATATATATATATATATATATATATATATATATATATATATCATGGCCCACGGAGTCACGAAATAAACTCCAGCCACACGCACATGTGCAGGCCCCTCAAAGTTTCGAAAGCTGCACCCGCACTAAATACCGGTGACCTGCGCACGTTATTTTATGTCGTACTCTCGAGGCTTTCACTTCCGGAAACTAGTCGCGGCAGCACTGCTCCTGAGCTGAACGAAGCCTGCCGATTTGAACGCGGCTGCCTGCCTGGCGATCTGCGTCCGCCGCTCGTGCTCATCGCCGAGGTCTCATTGGAGCACTGACGCAGGTAACAGCCACAGCTTCTGTAAGACACGGGATAAGACGCTCGCCCTTCGTGAGCCGCAGACGGGGACTCAAATGCTGCGACGAGCAATCCTGTTACGCCTACTGAAGGTGGTTTCAATTGCCATTAGAGCTCTACTGACACTGAAGAAAACGTTAGTGAAAGAACCCGCAGACTCTCGATATCCACAGCAAGCGTGTGTCCTCTACCCATTTGCTTGACTCATTTACTAATCTTCATTCTTTGATGGAATGACACCAAAGTGGACGCTAGCCAACATTACAGATAAATTGTGCACCTCTCAATAAACGACGCGTCTATTCCCGTCCAAATGATCGCCAATCTACGGCGGACAAAACGAAAGCTTATCATTATAAATGATAGTTAAAAGCAAAAGAAAGTGTTTAGCAAATGATAATAATGCTTGATAAGTCGGCGAAATGACTGAACTCACTTTTGACGTTTGGAAAAGTGTTAGGGTTTGTATCGACACCAAGCCTAGCTAGCGTTTCTTGTTCATTGAAGAGTTCTCTTCCAAAAACCGAAGTTCCTACGAGCGCCGCATTCGAAAACTGATACACCTAAGACCTGCTTAAAGCTTACCAGTTTATTTTTAACCGCAGTGAGTAAGAAATTACGTGCGTATGGACATTAAAAAGCTTACCGCTTCGGGCTGCTCTGCTGACCTAGCTGACCCTGCTGACCATGACTGCTGACCCCGCTGTGCTGATCTCGGCTGACCTTCCGCTGACCTGAGCTTTGCTTCTGCCTGAATCTATTATTTGAGCTAGATGAAGTCAAATTGATTAAATCGTCGCTTACCACAATCCACTTTCGTTTTTGAGTGAGCGATAGCAAAGACTAATGCATAGTATCCACTTAGCCTATGCGGATTTATGGAGTTACAGACGGAGATACGTTAAATTATATTGCATTACATTGAACATCAAGCCGCACTATTTGCGCCCGACTTCGACGCTATGTACCTATGATGCCCTCACGTAAATTGGGGACGGTCTCAGCTGAGACCATCGTGTTGGGTCCTGGTAATTTATTTACGCGTGCGAATGGCTACAACGTTGACCAAGGTCGGCAAGCGGCGAACGCTATGAACAGAGCCAAACAAACAAGCGACAAATGAGCGAGCGAGCTAGCGAGAGCGAGCCTTCCAGAACACCGGGCTTGAGCGAGCGGGCACTGAAGCGACGCCCCCATTGGTCACGTCAGGCTCCCATTAGTAGCATTATGTCACCTGACCTAGAGCAGGCGGCCGCGAGAGCACGTAGCCAAAATCGCGAGACGTCGCTTGATCTCAACTGCTTGCCGTGCGGCACAGGCGGAGCGAAGGGCAGAGGACGCTCAAGGCGCCGCGAGCTGCCTGTAACTGCCGGTGAAGTCGGCCTTCAGGTCGTGGTCATCCAGCCACGCCGAACCGCTGAAACGGAGAGGAGAGCACGCCGCTAGCGACCCTGCTTCTTTGCGACGCGCGCCGCGGTGAGTCGCCGCCGCCAGCGATCGTCTCAGTATTGCGCTCGCTCAGCGAAATGGCTGACACGAGCGGCGGTGCCTGGTTATTGCGACTGGCGGAGGCTGCGCTGGAGCGCACTTCCTCCCTCGCTTGCTCGGCGCTACGGAGCTGCAGGCTGCGGGAGAGTCGTTCAGGGAAAGCGCGCCTGCAGCGCCTCACCGTCGCTTCCTTCTGCGCTCCAAGACGATCCCGACGGCAACGACGATGGCCGCCAATGCGAAGCTTACCGGAAGCACCCACGCCAGAACGCTCGTCTGAGCCGGCTGCCAGAAAGCGAGAGTGCAGTGACACTGGCGCTCCGGGAGAGCTCTCTCAGAGTAGAGGGGACGGCGGCGCTTCGTGGCTTCGCGTATGCGTGCGAGGCGCTGCAGTTCTCAAGCAAACTAGCCGAGGTCGTACTGGAGCCGATCGCTGCTTGCTCTTAGTCGGCTGTCATACCCAGGGCAACCGAAGGGGCAACAGAGGTCAGAGTGCACCAGCTCTTCCATTCGGAAGCCTGCAAGAGACTTTCAATGCGGTGAGACTCCGCCGTCGAGCAGCGTCTTCGTCTGCAGCTCTGCCACGCCACTGGGACTGAGTGGGTGTTACGCTGGAGAGTTTTTTGTAGCGCACTTAAACCCTAAGTGACTTTTGTAAGCAGACTCCTACTATGTGGAAAGAGAAAGTGAGAAGCTAAGCTGAGTCGGCATGGCAGTCGAGGAAGTGTCGTAGCATTAAAGTGCCTTCTCAGAGTGGCTTTACAGAATACCGAGCCGCTCTCGGCAACTGGATATTAGATGGAGCTGCGTCCCAAGTAGACTCAGTAAATCCTTACTCGCAGGTCTTCATAGCGACTGGAGTATGTCACGTACAGTTGGTATACGACTCTGCAACCAAGCTGGCTTGTAGCGAACAACGCAATTTCCTTGTTGCAGCCCTACTCAAAGACCAGCACTGGCCACCCCATCGAGCACTACGTCGAGGTCAAGAAGTTCCCGCTTCCTTCTTTACTCCTTCATCTCACGATACGGCCTACCCGTAAGAATGACTTAAAACGGGCTTGGCATCGAGCTACCTGCTCCTTAAGTCGCTTAGCCGCGCCAATATAGTACCGGCAATTACTTGAAGTCTTTGCCTATCAGTCTTGGGCTACCAAATGCCTAAAACGCACTACAAACAGACTTCACAAAAACTTACCACGGAAAATATAATTGTAAGTTGTGATAACAACAATTTAGGTGCATTAATATATCCTTTCCAAAAACGAAAATCCTCTCGAGGGGCTTTGTACAGGCTGCTAATGAAAAATTCCAATTGAGAAATGATAGAATGTACAGCTTCAGCGCTCGAATGCACGCCAATGAGAACTCGCGCGAATCCGGCAAATTCTCCGAGGAACGGATGCATTTTCGCTTCGTGTGAAATGCTATTCAGTCGGGGGATTTCGTGGCATTGGCCGGGATTGAGTTTCACGCTTCGGAAGCATAACTGCTAAATGAGTTTCACGCTTCGGCAGCATAACAACTAATGGCATGATTCTCAAATGACTGGGATTTGGTTCGAGGCGCAACCGGCTCTACGACTTGAGTCAGACGAGCACGCGGTATGATGTTTCACCTGAACCGGAAGGATTGTAGTTTGGCTAGGCGTCCTGGAGCAAGCGAATGGAGGGTGCTAAAAGTGAGTGACATGACCTTGAAGTCAACGCATTGCTTTGTGAGAGAGCCGGCTCAGGTCAGCGCGAAGTGGCGTACTCTACAAAGTTGAAGGCAGACAAGCCTAAGTTACAGAGTTAAGTACCTACTGCGAGCGTCTCGTGGCACATGCTGAAAGAGCTGCGAGTCTGCAGCTGCAGTAGCTGCTAACGGACGTCAGAAACGCTAGGACCAGGACGGGTTCCGCATCCTTTTCTCAGCAGGCCCGATATGTTTTTATGTTATATTCAGCTGAAAGAAGGCAGAATTAACTGTCGAGCTTACCTTGTCTATGGAAACGGTCACTTAGCGACAGGGCACTAGGCACACGCTGGCCCACACCAGTTTGAATGTTGGTTTTTGGTTCCTTAGTAGAAACAGAATTAAATTATGGAAATAAGACGGTTTTGGCATAATTTAAATGAGAAAGTAAAAATCACGTGTTCCTTAAAGCATCTGCTGCGTGCGAGTGAGTTTTGGCTCTCGAACCGGAGTCACTCAGCGGCCCACCGGATATCCGGCCCACCGGATATCCGGCCCACCGGATATCCGGCCCACCGGATATCCGGCCCACCGGATATCCGGCCCACCGGATATCCGGCCCACCGGATATCCGGCCCACCGGATATCCGGCCCACCGGATATCCGGCCCACCGGATATCCGGCCCACCGGATATCCGGCCCACCGGATATCCGGCACACCTTATATCCGGCACACCTTATATCCGGCACACCTTATATCCGGCACACCTTATATCCGGCACACCTTATATCCGGCACACCTTATATCCGGCACTCCTTATATCCGGCACTCCTTATATCCGGCACTCCCTATATCCGGCACTCCCTATATCCGGCACTCCCTATATCCGGCACACCTTATATCCGGCACACCTTATATCCGGCACACCTTATATCCGGCACACCTTATATCCGGCACACCTTATATCCGGCACACCTTATATCCGGCACACCTTATATCCGGCACACCTTATATCCGGCACACCGGATAGCAATCGGAGGCAAGCGGAGCTGCGCTTGCGTACGTTCGCACAGTGATTAAAACCGTGCAAGAGAGGGTGCAATAATACGATACGCCGAACTGGCGCATAATCTATATTAACTCAATTTTCCCTATGCTTCGACCAAATATTGCCCTGGGAGGCCGGCAGGTAGCGTACGCAAGGCAGTTAGCTTGTTTGCCCAGAACGCAGGTCACCAGAAAGGGAAAGCTTCGTGCGTACTTTCGCATTATTTCCCGTTATCCGAGGTGGTACAATTCTAGCTATCTGATACATAGCTTAAAAAAAAGTTGGGCCCTCCTGCTGTCCACGGTTTTCCGCGCGAAGTGCTAAGAGGTGATGCTTACACTAGCAGCAAAAGAGTTTAGAGATTGCATCCAGTAAACAAAAATGGCACTAAATAAGCATTTCTGGTGTAGTGGGCAGACTGGATTCCACTTAAACGCACTCTTTCTACTGGTGCAATTGTGACTCTATTGTGCCATCTCCATGCACATGATTCTGGGAGCTGCTTCGGCAGCAGCCGATTGGTTCTCGTGCCCTTAGCTTTGAAAGACCAAGAAGATTCCTTAGGCTAGCCAAAAAGCAATTGGCAATGAAAGCCGAAGGCAACGGAAAGAGTTTCGAGGATTTGTAATCCGTTAACAGCACGTTTTACTTCGGTATCAAGGGGCGCAATTCATGGAGCAATTACGATAGCGTCCGGCGTTTCTCAGCTCGCTTTCTACGCTCGCTAAAGCAGCATTCTCTAGATATGAAACCCCCACTTTTGACTCTTTGGACACACTCCTGACGACGTTAGAAATGTTGGCGAAAGAAGACCATCCTTTGCGAGCGAACTCTAGCAATGGCAGACGACCAAAAATCAACTCGAGGCGGAAGCGGCTACAGCAGTTACGGCGAGTGCGCCAGCCACGCACCAATGATGTTGGACTTCCCGAAGTAGCGACATCTAGCGACCATGTCGTCGAGAACGCTTCCGCGGCCGCAACGGCGTCCTTAGGCGTTACCACGCCGTCCACTGTCACGCTCGCATTGGTCACATCCACCAAGATCTGGCCAATCTCGGCCGTCCTGAGCAATAGTCGACAAAAACTCGCTGCGACGGGCACTCTCCATGAGCGACTTGCCAGCCAAGCACTCGCTCGCTCGAAGCTCTTGGCTCAGCTGCGGCAGCAGGAGGACGAGAGGACGGGTGGCGCGCGCTCTCTCACAGGTTGGACAGCAGCATCGTCAGCGCTGCAGCGTCGAGTGGAGCAGAATCGGGCGGCACAGAGACGTCTCGGCGGCGGCGGCGACCGAGCGACCTTGTGCCGCCGGCGTCGCCGCCAGATGAACACAGACTGTTGTTGACCGCAGGACTTATGACGATGACGAACCAGAGACGACCTTGCTGCGGGTTCTGAGCACGACCCACGTACACGTCAGCCGGTCTGACGTATAGCCGGTCGCCATCTGACAGCTTCCTGAAACAAAAGTAAGGGGAAGAGCTCGAGGTGCTAGTGGCGCACTGCCTCGGGTGCTGTGAGCAACTTTGAGCAATGCTGCCCTGCTTGACGACAATTTTAAAGGGGCTGGAAGCTAGTGCTGAGCCGATCCTGGTCTATGTGTGGGAATCGTCTCCACCTTTGTCCTTTGCCCGGACAGCATGTCGGGAAGTAGAGGCGCTTGTTGCAAGTCTGGTTGAATAAATTCGCTAAGCTGGCCTCGAGTAGTGGAAGCCTCGCATCGAACTGAAACGGCAGTCGGGTGGAGCTGACGCTCGAAACGTGCTGAGCTCCAGAGTAGCTGGCGAGAAAGCCAGCTAGGAGGGGGGACGTTCGGCGAGCGATTACCTCGGTGCCGCTCGCGTTCGTCGTAGTCTGGACGACGGAGCCATACTTCGTTTCGTTCGCCTCCGCTGCAACGCCCCAGGGCCCGATTCCGTCAAACTCCGTACAATCGCCTTGCTGTGCTTCCAGGTAGCGAGCCACCAAGAACAGTTACAAGCTGCTTCAGTTTCGTAATTACTTCCTCAGCTGCCTTTGGCTATCAGAAGTCTGGTGAGAATACAGGAAGCATCCCGGAGTTGTCTGTTTCCTCACGAGTGCAACCAGTATCTCACAAACTCCTGCCTATCGACGCCTATCTTTAGCATCGTTTTCTTAGATCGTGCTGCGGCTGTCTTACCGATAGATATGTGTCAAACTGAGATGCATGCGAATGTTCATGTACACTGGCTACAGAGGGGTCAGCCTCCCACTCGGGAGCTAGTAAATGAGCAGACCAACTGTTTTCGATCAACGCGAAGACATAAGTGACTTTTCTGTATTCCACCGAAATTTTCCCAATGACGGCACCCTATCATCATTAGTTTCGCCAAATGCTGCTCGTCTGACCTCAAGAAGATCGCATCTAGAATACAATGTGTCCTCTCCTCCTCATCTAAAATCATATATTCAACCTCTGAGAAAAGTGCTATTAGGCTTGTGGAATAGGATTTCAGTTTTATGATGACTATACTCAGCTTAATTTTTATTAAAAACCTCAGAATCTGCTGCAGCAACTGAGAATCTGAATGCTTGTATTGCCGACATTCGATCGTCGATGTCGGAAAACTTCTTAAAACTAAATGACGATAAAACCGAATTGCTGATCGTAGGACACCGCAAGCCTGTGGCTGGATTAAAAGGCTTTGCTCTTCTGACAGGTGATGCTGTTGTGTGATCGTCAGCACGTGCTCGAAATTTAGGCATCATTTTCGACAGCTGCCTAAATTTTAAAGGCCTCATTCAGAAGACTGCTTCTACAGCTACCCATCACGTCTGATCCCTATCTAAAGTTAGGGGTTGTTTTTCGCAGTGTCTTGCAAAAAATTTAATTTGCTCCTTAGTTCTGTCTCGGCTTTATTATTGTAATTCCCTTTTGGCTGGGCTACCAAAGAAAGCAACTAGGCGACCGCAGCTGGCTATGAATATGGCTGCAAGGCTAGTCTTCAAGTCACAGAGGTCTGAGCACGTGTCTCCTTTGCTAAAAAAAAGCTAGGATGGATGCTGGTTAAGCAACGGATACCAAGTAAAGTTCTTATGCTGACCCACAAGGCCTGCCACGGCTTAGCGCCTTCGTACCTAGCTGAACTGCTGCACCAGTTTCGGCCTCCTAGTGCCCTCAGATCCTGTATGGAGTAGAGAATAAATTAGCCGTTCAGTCACACCGTTTTAAGACCGTTGGCGGCAGAAGACTTAGCTCTGCCGGTCCTAGACTGTGGAACTCGCTCCCACATTTCTTACACAACGACAAATACTCTCCTGCTGCCGACTATGGCTCACCCTTTTCAGCGGGCCTGAGCTGCTACTTCCATGCTATTCACTATCTCGACTGCTTATCTGACTCTGCAATGCTTCCCATGTTCTCTTTGTTGCGTGAGGCAAAGTCTGATGGCAACGGAATGTGTACTGAAAGCCTCTCCAGCTGTAAGTGTGATATACTAAACTCTCCCACGTAACACCCTTAAAGTCTGCACGGCTTAGTGGAGTCACAAACGTAGATAGATGCAAAGCATAAACTTCAATAATTTGTCACTCACTTTTAGGTCCCTTCATTCTTTGGCTTCAGCTTACCTTTCAGTTCCACTCCCCAACCTGGCTAAGCATATTACCACTCGCGTTTCTCAATCCAATTGTTTATCTATACCTCGTGGGAATCTCAAATCCTTTCGAGACATTGCCTCTAGTTTCTCTTATCAAAAACCTGGAACTCACGTTTGACTTGGATCGTGACATTTTCTGACTGTACCATATTTAATAGGTAATTGAAAAAGCATCTAGTTATTACAAAATTTACTGGGTCCATGTGATATGTCCTTCGTGTGATTATTCGTGCAGACACTATGCTGTTGCACACTAACCATATTTGCATGCTGAGCCCTTACATGCTACCTTCAACCACTTTATGCTTGTTGTTTGCTTACCTACAGCCAATAATGTGATCATGCTTTTTTGCAGCAAATGTAAAGTACCTAGAAGAGTTTGAGTTTTCTGAGCGCTATAAATCAAGTGTTTTATTATTGTTATTACTATTCGTATCTCCGAAGGCTTCTGGTATGTCAAAATCTCAAGCAGATACTATTAATATCTAAAGTAAAAGCCACTGCTAACAATGCTATCTTGTCTAGCTAGCTAGGAGCCGTGAGATCACGCTTCTTTTTACAGCTAACGTAAAGTGCCTAGAAATAGATTGAGCTCCGAGCGTACTATAGCAAATTTGTTATTGTTAATTGTATTTTTAATGTACAAAAGAATGACAAAGCAAACCATCATAAATCAGATGGCTATGCAATTCTGACGTGTCGGAAATCCGAATTTATTTAAGTTACATACCTAGACTGAGCATAGATATGTTGGCGATATTAATGCTTGTGAAATGTACTTTCTCGAACCAAGGCAGCAGCCAATAGTTTACCCCCAAACGATTTCCGAAGTCTTAATATGCATGCTTAATCATAACAACTGTAGACAGTCAAGCATACGTGCGGCTTATACCTGTGAACTTTGGTCTTGCCCAAGGAGTCGATGGCGTTACTACGACGACCGCTGGTGTCACGATACCGGAACTAGCAAAAGAGCTTGGCGACGCACTTGTGAAGCTCGGAATAAATTTTGGTGCAGGCGTCGTCTTCGTAGTGCTTACTTCCTGAGCGTAAGTGCTGTACTTGCTCGTTGAACTCGGAAAGTCTATGGTGCTAATATTCAAGGTACTACCGTTGCCAGTAGTAATATTTCCAATGTAAGTTTTTTGATCTGAAGCTGCCGACGTGGTCGCACTACCGATTCTGGGCAAAGCTGTTGAACTTGCATCGAAAGTAGCATTAGAAGTATTAGTAGCTGTGGGCCAGTCAGTGCTGACCAGGCGGCTAGAAATGGACGAGCTCACAGGAAAAGCCGTTGTGGGAGTTTGAGAGGTCGTCATCACGGTAGAAGCATTCCATTGCACCCCTGGTAACGAAGATGATAATGAATTAGCCAATTAGCCGCTCTACCCATTGCCAGTTTTTCTATTGAAAGCTCTGCAATTGAATGCAAAAAAGCTAGCTAAAATATGTCTTCAGTGCCAGTCACATTACTTTGACCAATTAAATTTACAAGAAAACCTGAAATGTGTGAACCTAGCTAGATAGCAAGTTAAACTAAGAAGCCAAACTCTGCAGCTAGGCCTGCCTGATGTGAGTGCTGCAGTTGCCACAGCACGCTATTTCTGGCTGAAATGCACTGGCTAGCAGTCAAGAAGCGCATCGACTTCAAGGTTTTGTCACTCACTTTTAGGTTCCTATTTATTGGCTCTAGCCTACCTATCAAACCTGCTCTACCACCAGGCTAAGCATCGTTTGGTTGCTGGTTTTAGGAATCTGATCGTTTGCCTATATATCGTACGAACCTCAAATCCTTTGGAGACCGCGCCCTTAGTTCGCATGCTGCCCCCTAAGCCTGAAACTCACTTCCGATTGGCGTCACGACATCTGATATCCTGACCCGATACCCTGACTGTGTCGCGACGTACCGTGACAGGACCACATTTAAAAAGGAAATGAAAATGGATCTACTTATCACAGCATTTTGTGGGTCCATGCGATTTTTCCTTTGCTTGCTTTTGTGCTCTGACACTTTACAGTCCATCACTAACCGCATTTGCATGCTGGCCACGGCATGTCACCTCTATTCAGTTTTAGGTTTGTGGTTCATTGAGCTTGCAACCCCTGAACATTCGATATTGCTTCCTAAGCAGCAGATGGAAATTTCCCAGAAAGAGATTGGGTTCTCCGAGGAAGCAATAGCAATTGTAGTATCTTTAATATCGTTATTATTTGGACATCTCGGCTGAACGACTAATGTTTGCCCAAGTTGCAGATGATTCAGGGGCACCGGCATCTCGAGTCCCGAATTCAGGGAATCGCACAAATCTAGATTGTTGTCAATACGTCGAAAACACATGAAATATGTAGGCTTTCGTACACTTGTCTGAACAGGCACTGACTTATACAGTTATCCCGGTCTTAATATTAGCCAACTCGGCAGTGGTGATACCGCACTCATCCAACGATTGTCGTTGTCGAGTGTCTCGTGCTCTGCTTACGATACGACTCGAATGTAGTCATTCTTGGACCATCTAAGCTGGAGTGTGAGGTCGCCCAACTTAAGTTTGAGAGTAGAATCACCAAAAGCTATTAGGTTCCAGATTCGATGGTCGCCAACCTAATGATATTTCTCTCGTCGTGAAAAGTTGAATCTCGCCACTAAATTAACAAGTCTAGCAAACGTCGGCAGGGTTCATAAGCCTCGTCGTTTATTTATCCACTTCGCAAGCCTTTGTTGTTGCACTTGGGCTGCCATGTGCAACAAGAGACCATCTGCTTCTGGAGTTGAACCCAAAATTGATTTTTGAATTGTGAGAATTTTATTTTCCAACTAAGACCCGGATGCTTAGGTCGGGGACGTCTGCCCATTCCTTTGCTCACATGCGGGTTAAGCAAAGTTTCAAACCGAAACTTAGCATACAAGCTGTCGTCAAAAAACCAAGTCCTTTGCTTTTGATTCCCCATAGTTTTGCTGTAATCATGGTCTCTATTTGGTCAACAATGCAGTTATTTCGATAACAGCTTCATCTGAATTTTATATATCGCCCGGGCCAGTCACTCGGCTGCTGTTCGGCTAACGGATTCCGGTGACTCACAAGGCTGGGCTTCCTAGTGGCGAACTGCCAAAACCTATTATGAGCATCGTCAATGTTTTAGTTACTGTATTAGCGGTGATAGAAAAATAGAATTTCGATGAGAATACAGAAAAAAAGTTGTCTCTGCTCTCGAGAATGCAACCAGTATCACCTAGATTTCTCCTTATAAACTCCTACCATGTGCATCCTTTTCCTAGATATGGGGCGAATTGCTCACAAATTATTAAGTCACAGATTTCATCACAAAATCCTGCTTAAGCGTCTCTATTCTCCACTGGGCATCACACGCACTGAATTGCAATGGCTTAGGTTCTATTTTAGTGGGGGACAGTAGAGTATTGATGTGAACGGCAAAATCTAAGCGAAACGGTCAACAACTTTCAGTTTTTGGAAATTTGCCTTTTCAAAGACAAACCATTTATAAATGCAATCCAATATTGTGGTGTTTACAGATGACCGGAACACGGTAAATTAAATTATTTTTTTAGGACGTACTTAAACCGAAAGTACTACGTCAAGCTCATTTTTTTTTGAAAAACCCGACCTACCGAACCAAGCATCGTAGGTGAATTTGTAAATATAAGGTACTCAGCCCTAAACGGACCCTGATAACGTAAGTTCAAACTAATTTAAATACGTTTAATAAAAAAATGACACCCCCTTGAGATCGAACTCCAACAAGTAGTATAACATGATCCTAAAAGCCTAAACACTATCGGCCGGGGCCTGCCCGCCTCATCTTCTCCACCCGGCCCATAGCAACCGGCTGCAAATGGTATTTCAAGACCCACTCCTTATTTAGTTGGCAGAAACATATTTACATTGGTATGTTTACATTTGCTCTGAAACCGGAAGTGGTTATTGTTTGGCAAGTAGACAATCGTTAGGGGTAATGAATTGAGAATGTACTGCTGCAGGGGCCACCGTAACTAAGGGTTTATTACGGTTGCATCTACTGATTCCTGGGATTGTTGCTTCGGGCGTCTGATCCGCGTTCCCCAGTATACATTTCAAGCTATAAACGGCATTAATGAGAACTCAAAATCAACCAAATCTCCCTTAACTAGAATCGAATCAACATTTTCAGACTGATTCCAAGTGAACGACGCACTAGCTTCATCCAAGTCACTACGTTGACCCGCAACCGGACAGCATTGCCACGAAGGTTTGACTGCTGGCGTGGTTTGACTGCCGACGCGGTTTGACTGCCGGTAGTATGAGAGCTATCGTGCCTACCTTCACTATCGTGCTTTTGTGATATCTCCAATAATAGTGATCCTATAAACTTGAAATGTATGATTGTGTGAAACCTGATCCGCCATACAAAAATTGACAGTATTGGCAACATGTTAGGACAGTTATGGGCTTTTTGACATCAAGTAATGTGCTGCTGGCCACACTTGGCTGTGCTTCCTGAACAGTGAGGCTTTGAGCCTTTGAGATGCCAGTGATTGGCCGTCTATTGCCACTCCGACTTGAATTTGGAATATGTGCTCTGGTCAACCTGTTTGACCCGTGGATTTCTCAAGTTTGGTTGTTTGTGAAGTGAATATAGCACCACGGTATTTTAAAGTCACATGATTGACACTTTCCTGATTACTGTGGTTTTTAAATATCACAAAAGTTTCTATTTACTTTTTAGAAGAATCCCAGACTCAGTACAAGTGTTCTTCATCTTTTGATAGGTTTAACATATTTCTAAAATGCACTGTAATGAATCTGTTTGAATAAAACTGAAGTAATATACCTAAGCAAAAATTTGAACTCGACTTTTAAAGGTCATCAGAAGGTCAAAGTGGCACTATGGTTACATCGAAAGATAGATAAATTTGCCCTTGTGATTGCAGATTTGCATGCCTTTCGGTCGATTAGTATTTGATAAGTATCAATAAATGTGTTTTGAGGGAGTTCACTCCTACAGTACTCCATTAGGCGTGGGGATAACTCCCGAAATTCCTCCTTGTACGAGGTACCTTAGGTCTCTCTGCTGAGTCCGTTTCTGTTCAGTTTACAGTATCCCTCTTGACGATGCGATTGCCAAGCAAAATCTAGGCTTCCACTTCTATGCAGACGACACTCAGTTGTACCTTTGCTTTTATCCCTTCCAGCCCTCAGGTGCATTGAAATCTCTACACACCCTTGTGGCATGTGTTGCTTACGACACCGCGTGGAAGGCAGTGCACTGACTTAAACTGAATGAC
Organism: Cristatella mucedo; assembly: GCA_009760855.2. Lineage (NCBI taxonomy): Eukaryota > Metazoa > Bryozoa > Phylactolaemata > Cristatellidae > Cristatella > Cristatella mucedo. The sequence goes on along the minus strand of WPIO01000050.1, from coordinate 601,548 downwards.
GGGAAAACTAACTTAGTAGTTATGGATATACCAAGTGTGATTCAGCAGTTGGAAAGCCTGGCGCTCGAATTCGACACTGCCAGCACATCTGTTGTTAAATATGCAGGAAATCTAGGTGCTTTGTTCCAAAGCGACCTTTAATCAGGCGACCACATCAGCTCCACAGTCAAGTCCGCCTTCTTTCAGCAAAATAATATTGCTAAATTCGGGCTTGCTTAGACAGGTATACTATATCGAAACTGGTCCGTGCATTTGGAACATCCCGTCTCGACTTCTGTAACTCACTGCTTGCTGGTCTATCAGCCTGTGCAATCGAGTTCGTACAGTTATGGCAACACTCTGTAGCTATGCTTGTCTGTCCTGAAAGTCGCAGTTGCCACACAACGACACTTCTCGCCGACCTGCACTGGCTCCTAATTAAGCAGCGTATCACCTTCAAGGTTCTGTTGCTTAGTTTTAGGTTCCTTCTTTATCTGGCTCCGGTTTACCTATCAGACCTACTCCCCCGCCAGGCGAAGCATCGGAGCCTAAGGAGGATAAGGCTGTTGCTTTTCACGGCCTTGATTCCAAGGTATTGGGTTCAAATCCTGGCCTAAGCGATTCTTTATTGCCACTGCAAGCAGTGGTGATAGCCGTAAAGGCTTTTCTGGTGCTATATAAAAGAGGCTGTTAAATCGGCTAGTATAACCCACTGTTCTGACTCAATTCGCTTAGCCATACCTCGTACGAACTTACAAAACTGTTAGATACCTTGCCTCTATTTTTCATGCTTCCAACGCCTGGAACTCACTACTGACGCTTGTCGAAACCTCCCGGATAAAATGACATTGAAAAAGAAGCCTCAGACGCACCTGTTAATTACAGCATTCGTCGGTGGGTCTTTGTGATTCGTCCTTCGTGTGCATGTACCTGCTTACACTATGCTTGCTGCTTGAGGATATTACCACCAATTGTTTGGTATATCTTCGCATACAGCATGCCTAAAGTGTCTAGAGAGAGGTTCAGTTCTCCGTGGTTGCTATACAATTCCATTATTATTATTATCATTATTATTAAATCGTACTGTGACTGTCCCGCTGATAGATATGTGGGTAGATAGAAAGGTGAGTGATTTGCGAGTGTCTTTCAGCTGAGCTCATCAGTGAGAACTAAAGGATGGCATATTCATGGCATCCAGCTTAGGTAGAAGCCGTACCATTGGGTCTTTGCCCAGAAGGTAAGGTGCTCGTTCTTCACGATTAGGGTCGTTTGTTCTAGTCCAGCTTTGGGAAATTATTTATTACCCGTTGCTAGAGGTGAGTGTAGCCATTAAGGCTCCTACGTTGGTCTACAAATGAGGCTGTTAAATGAGCTAATCTTTGTTATTTTGAATCGCTAGTTATAACCTAGCTCTGGCTGCATGCGTGCGATTGGATTATTGGCTGAAAGCACATTTGGACAGGATAGCTGCACAATCGCCTAATTTCGATTCGTGCATTAACTTGACTAGATCAGGCAATTTGCTGCGATAATGCTGGCAATAATGTCACACCTCCAAAGACACGAAACGTTGTGAAGATGATATACTTACTGATATATTCATATTACCATCGCGTGAAAATCAAGCAAGCGAAGCCATGAAGCAACTCTGGCCCGCTCTGGAGCAAGCTGAGGTGAAAGCAAGCACTAAACGCCGTTACAGAGAGTGAGGCGAGAGTGCAAACGGATGAGCACGAATACGTGGTTGTGCTAAAGTAATCAGTATTATTTACAATTATTAGAAGCTTATAAGTAAGGTGGGACAGGGAGTAAGAAGAAATGGAGTGGAGAGTGGAGATCGTTTAGAGTATTAGAGAAGAGTTAACAGAGGCAAATAATGCATAAGCAAATAAAGACACGGCGATATCGCGGTGGGATCGTAGCTGCTGAAGGCTCAGCTTCTTTTTCGACTATTCGGGTGCTGGTGAATGAGCGGACGAACTATCGATCGAAGCGAAGAGATAAAAGTGAACATCACAAGATCTAAGACAGCATGCCTTCCTTAGTCAGACATTAATGCAATTATGACGTAGAAAACCGGTTATGCAATCTAGACTGAGTATCAATGTGCTGGTGATATGCAGGAATGCACTATGCTTGTGCAATGTAGATACTCGAACCACAGCGTCAGCCAATACCTTACCAGAAGAGGACGGCCGAGTACTAAACGGGCTTGCCTTTACAGAACGTCAACTCTAGACTGCCAAGCATGCTCGCGCCTCATACCTGTGAATTCTGGTCTTGCCGGAGTAGTGGGTGACGTTGCTACGACGACCAATGACGTCACGATACCGGAACTAGCAGAAGGGCTTGATGACGCACTCGTGAAGCTCTGAATATATTTCGGCGCAGGCATCGTCGTCGTAACGCTAACTCCGGGGACATTAGTGCTGTAACTGCTCGTCGTACTTGACAAGTCTCCTGTGCTGCCATTTCCGGTACCGCCGTTTCCGGTGGTAATATTTCCTTTATTACTATTTCGATCTGGAGCTGCCGACGTGGTCGCACTGCCTAATCCACGCGAAGCTGTTGAACCTGCATCAACAGTAGCATTAAAAGCATTCGTAGACGATGGCCATCTGGTGCTGATTAAGCGGCTAAAAATATTCGAGCTTCCAGGAAATGTCGCAGGAATTGGAGATGTAGCTAGTAAGGTAGAAGTGCACCATTTCACTGCTGGTAACGAGGATGATAATCCTGTGGTCACATTTTCTATGGAAATCTCTGAAATATAACTCTAAATAGATAGCTGATTTATTTCTTCATTGCTAGTCGAATTATTTCTTTCAGTGAAATTACAAGAATACCTTCAGAATTTGTGAGCTGGTGTGTGTATATAGCTTAACTCTGGGGCTACTAGATAAAAAAAAAAGTGAGAGAACATCGTAGAATGTAATACACAATCGGTCTTTTTTGTAAAAAAAAAGACGTATATTATCCATCTGCTGACCGTGGCACATCTTTTAACACTGTCCTCAGCTGTTACTTTCCTACTCACTTCCTTGACTACCCTTCAGACTCAGCCACGCTTCTCACTTTTTCTTTGCTGTATGAGACGAGGTTTGTGGGGTACCACACGCCTACCGATTGCCGCATAGACTTTTAGAAAGACACGGAAAATTCTCCTTAGTAATACACACTCGTTCTTTGTAACTTTTCTTAGCTACCGACAGACAGACATTATATTACAGTGTGAATGGTTGACAATTTATACCCCATACAAGAGGTTGAGAAAATTATCCGTGCAAGTACTACCACTGGCCTAGTTTTGGAGTATCGATTTCAGTCCAACAAGATTGAATAAAATCTGTTTACACGGAATGCGTTTATTTAAAATATAGTTGGGCGGTCTCGTTTTTACTCACCAAGAACTTCGTTTGTCGTTGCAAATGAGCTCCGGTCTGAACTCAAAGGTGCAGTAATTCCTGCGGTCATCACTGTCCTGCCGGTCGTCGCTGTCGTTGATTCGATGCGTTCCTATAGAATTTTAGGACACTCTCGTCGCATTAGAAACCAATTTCATGCCAAGCTAGCGGTAAGGCACTTGCATTTCGCTGGCACGCCTTCGTCGGCATGGCTAAACATGATTGAGCATTGTAGGTCACTAGAAATTCCACCAGTAAAGTACAGTCAAAACTAGTCAAAGCAAGCTAAAGTTGACCAGCTAAAATTGAAAATGACTTTCCAGGACGCATATATTAAATTTACAATATAATACAAAATATATAAATATCTTTCCCATACAATAAGACTGAATTCCACTTAAACGCACTCTTTCTACTGGTGCAATTATGACTCTATAGTTCCATCTCCATGCAGCAGGACTCTGGGAGCCGCATCGGCAGCGGCCGATTGGTTCTCGTGCTCTTTGCTTTGAAAGACCGAAAAGATTCCTTTAGGCTAGCCAAAAAGCAATCGGAAATGAAAGCCGAAGGCAACGGAAAGAGCTTCGAGGATTTTTATTCCATTAGCAGGATTACAATTAGCCCTTGACGTTCAAAGTTTTTCCGTCTGTGCCCCATTTGTAAGCTAATCGGTTACATCTAAAACGTCGCTGAACACATCAGCCGATCTGAAGTCTAATTTCAGTGGCCGGGGAATTCGAAACCATTTCATATGCAATATAAAGTAGATAATATTGAAGTTCACAGTAATTTTAAGCTCATCTGAGGACACAAGACGAACGAGACACTCGTTCAAGGTTTGATTATTAACGTAAATTTACCAGGCGACATGCTGCAGATGTGTCACTGCGAACACGGAGCTACTACTCGTTGTGCAGCAGGCCGGTTCAATAGCTGCTGATCGACAAAGCATGCAAAGCATGAGAAAGCATGAGAATGGGCGTAACAACGCGCTCGTGTTCATCGTTTTTGCAGCAGGCTTTACTTCAGCTTCAAGGGGTGCAATTCAATTCAGCACAATTGTGGTTTCTCCGCTCGCTTTCTACGCTTCCTAAAAAAAGCAGCGTTCTCTAGATATGGAAACCCCACTTTGTATTATTGGACTCACTCCTGGCGTCATCAGAGATTTTGGCGAAAGTAGACCATCCTTTGCGAGCACACTCTAGCAATGGCAGACGACCCAAAAACGACTCGAGGCTGAAGCGGCTACAGCAGTTACGGCAAGCGCGCCACGAACCGACGACGTCGGACTTCCCGAAGTAGCGACATCTAGCGACCTCGTCGTCGAGGGCGCCTTGCCGGCCGCAACGGCTTCTGCAGCCGTTACCACGCCGTCCACTGTCACGCTCGCATTGGTCACATCCACCAAGATCTGGCCAATCTCGGCCGTCCTGAGCAATAGTCGACAATAACGCACTGCAACTGGCACTATCTGTGAGCGACTTGCCAGGGAAGCGCTTGCTCCCAGGAAGCGCTGAGCTCAGCTGCGGCAGCAGGATAGAGAACGAGTGGCGCGCGCTCTCTCACAGGTTGGACAGCAGCATCGTCAGCGCTGCAGCGTCGAGTGGAGCAGAATCGGGCGGCACAGAGACGTCTCGGCGGCGGCGGCGACCGAGCGACCTTGTGCCGCCGGCGTCGCCGCCAGATGAACACAGACTGTTGTTGACCGCAGGACTTATGACGATGACGAACCAGAGACGACCTTGCTGCGGGTTCTGAGCACGACCCACGTACACGTCAGCCGGTCTGACGTATAGCCGGTCGCCATCTGACAGCTTCCTGAAACAAAAGTAAGGGGAAGAGCTCGAGGTGCTAGTGGCGCACTGCCTCGGGTGCTGTGAGCAACTTTGAGCAATGCTGCCCTGCTTGACGACAATTTTAAAGGGGCTGGAAGCTAGTGCTGAGCCGATCCTGGTCTATGTGTGGGAATCGTCTCCACCTTTGTCCTTTGCCCGGACAGCATGTCGGGAAGTAGAGGCGCTTGTTGCAAGTCTGGTTGAATAAATTCGCTAAGCTGGCCTCGAGTAGTGGAAGCCTCGCATCGAACTGAAACGGCAGTCGGGTGGAGCTGACGCTCGAAACGTGCTGAGCTCCAGAGTAGCTGGCGAGAAAGCCAGCTAGGAGGGGGGACGTTCGGCGAGCGATTACCTCGGTGCCGCTCGCGTTCGTCGTAGTCTGGACGACGGAGCCATACTTCGTTTCGTTCGCCTCCGCTGCAACGCCCCAGGGCCCGATTCCGTCAAACTCCGTACAATCGCCTTGCTGTGCTTCCAGGTAGCGAGCCACCAAGAACAGTTACAAGCTGCTTCAGTTTCGTAATTACTTCCTCAGCTGCCTTTGGCTATCAGAAGTCTGGTGAGAATACAGGAAGCATCCCGGAGTTGTCTGTTTCCTCACGAGTGCAACCAGTGTCTCGCAAACTCCTGCCTATCGACTACTATCGTTAGCATCGTTTTCTAAGATCGTGCTGCGGCTGTCTTACCGATAGATAGTGTCAAAATAGATAGATGTATGATATATGTCATATAGATGTATGATATATATGTATGTAAAATAAATAATCAAACTAGATAGATGTATGATATATGATATATAATAGATAGATGTATGATGTATGTGTGATAGATGTCAAAATAGATAGTGTCAAAACCGCGGTGCGTGCGAATTTTAATGTATAGTGGGTACACAGAGCTCAGCCTCTCACTCGGGAGCAGGTAAATGAGCAGACCAACTTTTTTTGATCAACGCGAAGACGGAAGGGAATTTTCCGTATTCCACCAAAATTTTCCCAACGACGGCACCCTATCATCACTAGTTTTACCAAATGCAGCTCGTTTGACCACAAGCAGATCGCATTTAGAATACGACGTCTTCTCTCCTCCCCATCTAAAATCATATAACCAACCTCTGGGAAAAGTGATTTAGGCTCGTGGAATAGGATATCTCCTTTATGTTGACTATATTCGGCTGTATTTTTTATTAGAAACCTCGGAATCTGCTGCAGCAACTGAGAAACTGGAAGCTTGTATTGCCGACATTCGATCCTGGATGTCGAAAAACTTCTTAAAACTAAATGACGATAAAGCCGAACTGCTGATCGTAGGACCTCCTAAGCGTGTGGCTGGATTAAAAGGCTTTGCTCTTCTGACAGGTGATGCTGTTGTGTGATCGTCAGCACGTGCTCGAAATGTAGGTATCATTTTCGACAGCTGCCTAAATTTTACAGGCTTCATTAGAAGACTGCTTCTACAGCGAGCCATCACCTCTGATCCCAATCTAAGATTAGGAGTTGTCTTTCACAGTGTCTCGAAAAAAATTTAATTTGCTCCTCAGTTCTGTCTCGGCTTTATTATTGTAATTCCATTTTGGCTGGGCTACCTAAGAAAGTAACTAGGCGACTGCACCTGGCTATGAATATGGCTGCAAGGCTAGTCTTCAAGTCCCAGAGGTCTGAGCACGTGTCTCCTTTGCTAAAAAAGTTTCGATGGATGCTGGTTAAGCAACGTATACCGAACAAAGTTCTTATGCTGACCCACAAGGCCCACCACGGCTTAGCTCCTTCGTACCTAGCTGAACTGCTGCACCAGTTTCGGCCTACTAGTGCCCTCAGATCCTGTATGGAGAAGAGAATAAATTAGCCGTTCAGTCACTCTGCTTTAAGACCGTTGGCGGCAGAAGACTTAGCTCTGCCGTTCCTAGACTGTGGAACTCGCTCCCACATTTCTTACACAACGACAAATACTCTGCTGCTGCCGACTATGGCTCATCCCTTTCAGCGGTCCTGGGCTGCTACTTCCATGCTATTCACTACCTCGACTGCTCTCCTGACTCTGCTATGCTTCCCAATTTCTCTTTGTTGCGTGAGGCAAAGTCTGATGGCAACGGAATGTGTACCGAAAGCCTCTCAGGCTGTTAGTGTGCTATACTAAACTCACCTGCGTAACACTCTGTAACACCCTTAAATTCTGCACGGCTTTGTGGAGTCGCAAACGTAGATAGATGCAAAGCATAAACTTCAATAATTTGTCACTCACTTTTAGGTCCCTTCATTCTTTGGCTTCAGCTTACCTTTCAGTTCCACTCCCCAACCTGGCTAAGCATATTACCACTCGCGTTTCTCAATCCAATTGTTTATCTATACCTCGTGGGAACCTCAAATCCTTTCGAGACATTGCCTCTAGTTTCTCTTATCCAAAACCTGGAACTCACGTTTGACTTGGATTGTGACATTTTCTGACTGTACTATATTTAATAGGTAATTGAAAAAGCATCTAGTTATTACAAAATTTACTGGGTCCATGTGATATGTCCTTCGTGTGATTATTCGTGCAGACACTATGCTGTTGCACACTAACCATATTTGCATGCTGAGCCCTTACATGCTACCTTCAACCACTGTATGCTTGTTGTTTGCTTACCTACAGCCAATAATGTGATCATGCTTTTTTGCAGCAAATGTAAAGTACCTAGAAGAGTTTGAGTTCTCTGAGCGCTATAAATCAAGTGTTTTATTATTGTTATTACTATTCGTTTCTCCGAAGGCTTCTGGTATGTCAAAATCTCAAGCAGAAACGATTAATATCTAAAGTAAAAGCCACTGCTAACAATGCTATCGTGTTTAGCTAGCTAGGAGTCGTGAGATCACGCTTCTTTTTACAGCTAACGTAAAGAGCGTAGAAATAGATTGAGCGCCGAGCGTACTATAACAAATGTTTTATTGTTAATTGTATCTTTAATGTACAAAAGAATGAAAAAGCAAGCCCTCATAAATTAGATGGCTATGCAATTTTGATGTGTTGGAAATCCGAAGTTATATAAGTTATATACCTAGACTGAGCATATATGTGTAGGCGATATAAATGGTTGTGAAATGTACTCACTCGAACCACGGCAGCAGCCTGTAGTTCACCCCCGAACAAATTCCGTTTTTTTCAATTTCAATCGAGCACATAATTCCTAGTGAGCAATATTTATATATATTGAGTGGTACCGCTTTGGATCGCTTACAAAGTGCATAAAAATATGAAATGACCATTAATTGGCAGTACTTGGAGCCAGTTTATATTTACGACCTAGCTGCATTTTAAATGGGTATTATTTGGTAGCATTGCCTTAGCCCTGGAAAGTAAGATTTACTGGATTCACGAAGTCTCCTTTCTCCAACAATCTATGTCAATAACCAAGTGGGGCAACTTCATAGTAATCATTAAGTGCTTCAATCATTCTATTTAGAGCATACACAATAAAAGGCCTGACGTGGTTAAAAACGGATTCAAGAAATCGACGGGGCACGGTACCAACGAAAAATTGCCAAACAGCACTATGTAGTCAACATGGACTGGGGAATTTCTATTTAACTAAATTCGAGAGGTTTTAGCACTTTCGGCTCGCTGAATGCGTTTGATCAAAGTTGAACTACCTTCTCAAAATCTCACTGTAAACTTGTTGTTACTTAAGTTCACTATGGCTTTCACGTATCCTGCATTTTTCACGACTTCAGCAACAGACTTATATGTTTCTAGTGCATCTTCGAGAATCGCAGTTTCTCGCTCCGACTGAGCTTTCGCTGTCTTACATTGTCTCTAACCAGGTCTGGCATACTTCTTAAGCAAAAGCATATATTGCACCTTAAATCTTCACCATTACTGAGAAATTCCTGAAACATTCATGGAGATGTATTTTACGAGGGATAACTGCGATATAAAAAACCCGAACTTCACTGTGTCCCGATGCTGCAAGCAAGACTATTCTTTGAAAACCACTGCAGTTCCCAGACCCATTTGAGACGAACAAGCAAGCAATTGTGCATGCTTGTTGCATTTAGTAGGATAAGACAGGAGGCAGCCCACAGTATACAAAATGTACCGCTTCGTCCTATGATTTGCACGTTGTATTTGCATTTATTGTCATCGCTTTTCTTATAACATCATTTGCGCTTGAGTTGTCTGTTGATTGCCCCCGGGCGCAGAATATTTGGATCCCGCACTGTAAGTATTAGCTGCCTTATGGATGGCACCAGATGGCGCACAATGGCATCATTATGAAATAGAGAGTGCATTTATGTCAGCCAGCAAAGAAAACATCGTCAGCAGACGGCAAGATTTGCGATTAGCAAGGCCGAGAAGCGCACGGCCTGAAGCTCTGTTGATCCTTCGTCTCGAGGTTAGAGGATAGGTCGACCGGCTGGAAATTGTAAAATAACCCACGTTTTTAATCGCGTTAACTTAGAGTTACCATTGCAAGAACAATAATGATAATAATGCATTCGATAAAGCGCCCATAGAGAACTCAATCTCTTTCTTGGCGCTTTGCATCTGCTGCACAGAAAGTACGATCGAAAGGTCAGTGGTAGCATGCTCAATAAGCAACAAGAATAACGTGGATAGGAGTCACAAACACAGGGTCAGCATTCAAGTATGGTTACTGGTAACATCTACAGTGTCAGCAGGCATGAGCACATAAAGCAAAAATCACATGGTGAGCCGTGATGGCACACTAGGTGAGGCTTTCGCTTTTCACGACCTCGGTCTAGAGGTAGTGGGTTTGAATCCTGCGATGGGAAATTTTTTATTGCTACTGCAAGCGGTGGTGATAGCCATCAAGGCTTCTCAGTTGCAATAAAAAAGAGGCTGTTAAATCACTAGTATGGACCCACTAAATGCTGTGATAAATAGGTGCGTTTTTAGTTTCTTTTAAATGTGGTCGAGTCAGCAGACGTCGTGACGCGACATATTGGGATATTGATGTTGGGATATTGATGTTGGGATATTCGCTTGGAAATCGTTATTCACTTACCTTTGGTATGCAATATAACATGCTTTTAAATCGTAGTACCTACCCTTGAACGTGCCAATTGTGGTTGCAGGAAGCTCTGTTGCTTCTGTTGAGGACAGGAAACGTAGGGGATTGCTGTTGGGCTCTTGCACTAGTGTCGTTGAAAAAGGGCTGTTCGAAGCACCAGGGCTAATCTCAGTTTCTGGGATGCTCTGCTTGTCATTAGTTGTTGGCTGGCCGTTTCCGGCCGTAGCTGGAGCCGATGCAGCAACGGCCGTTGCCACGGAACTGTCGGATGTAAAATGAGTCAATGCCGTCGACGTATCAGAGTCAGAGGATGCTGATATCGTAGGAAGCCCTCTCTCGATGCCTTTTAACGCTGCAGCATCGAAAGCTCGTTGACATCCGTTCAACAGCCTGGCTAAGAGCCTTATGCCGCAGGCGAGATTGAAAAACTAGTAGCGAAATACGATTACCACTACTAATATTAATAATACTTTTGATAAAACGCCCTCAGAGAATTCAATCTCTTTCTAGGCGCTTTACATTTGCTGCAAGGGGGAATGCGATTGAATGCTGAGTAATGTCATGCTTGATAAACAACATGAATAACATCGTTTGGGGTGAAATGCACAGGGTCAGCGTGCCAATATAGTTAGTGGCAGCATCCACCGTGTCAGCACGCATAAGCACTACTGATTCGGGACACCAGGTGAGCTGGCCGCTTTTAACTTCGGCTACTGCCGACTCTCGCCTGCCGTAGCACTATTGACCGATCTTTTTCTCTAGTCGATACGACTCTCGCACAATCATCTGTCGGCCGGCTTCGTTCAAAGTTTCCATTGCCTCCACGCAGATTTGGACGAAAACTGAAGTCAGTAGGAGCAGAACAATTAGCGAGGGAATGAGCGAGGGAATGTGCGAGACAATGAGCGAGACAGTGAGCTACAGCCAGAGCTGAGCCAGAGCTGAGCCAGAGCTGAGCCAGAGCTGAGCCAGAGCTGAGCCAGAGCTGAGCCAGAGCTGAGCCAGAGCTGAGCCAGAGCTGAGCCAGAGCTGAGCCAGAGCTGAGCCAGAGCTGAGCCAGAGCTGAGCCAGAGCTGAGCCAGAGCTGAGCCAGAGCTGAGCCAGAGCTGAGCCAGAGCTGAGCCAGAGCTGAGCCAGAGCTGAGCCAGAGCTGAGCCAGAGCTGAGCCAGAGCTGAGCCAGAGCTGAGCCAGAGCTGAGCCAGAGCTGAGCCAGAGCTGAGCCAGAGCTGAGCCAGAGCTGAGCCAGAGCTGAGCCAGAGCTGAGCCAGAGCTGAGCCAGAGCTGAGCCAGAGCTGAGCCAAAGCTGAGATAGAGCTGAGTTAGAGCTGAGCCAGAGCTGAGCCAGAGCTGAGCCAGAATTGAGTGAAAGCTTAGCTGAGCCAGATTTGAGCAAGAGCTGAGAGAGATAGCTGAGCGAGTATAATAGAAGCATCCAGAGTGACCAATAGAAGAAAGGCATACAAGCACTCTAAGAGAGCAGGCTGATAGCAGAGCCAACAATAGAAATGAAGACACAATATGATTGGTCCTATGAAGAATGTATTTTCGATCGTTAAGCTCGTCGTGACCTGACTAAGGTTTCTATTCCGGTGCAGACTGAAAACCATCTGTCTGCCTTGCTCATACGTCTCGTATTCTATCCGCAGTTGCTAATAAGCTCGGCTCTTTTAATTCAGCTTTACGTTACAGCGATGGCAGCCACGACAAAAGTTACCAAGATTCAGATGGCGACGAAGCAAAGTGGCGTGAGTTTTTAATCAGGTTCCTAACTCGGACCTCAGCTAACCCCACTAGAGGCTGTTTCTCGCATATAAAGCTGTGATGCTGGAAATTAATAAAGAGCCTCACATAGTACAATCTGATGATTTGAGCGGGATCTTTTTAATGCATTAAGATCACCAAGGTTGAATCACTTCCGATTGTTTAAAAGAGTACTATATCAGTTCTATTTGGTTGTAAAGCTCTTTGTTCAACAGGAGTCGTAGCTGTATTTATATCGCTGCACCTGGGCTTAGGATACCTTGCTTTGTCTGGCATGATCTACATCAATGCGTGCGTAAACAAGTAAGTCACAAACCTTGAACATTCCACAGAAACTCTAGCTCTGTCCGGACGTGGAGGCCTAGTAACGCATTTAATAACGCTTCCCTTTTAATTAGCTCGAATGGGCATACCATCTTGTTAAACGGCACAGCTTCTCTTTAAATGGCTTCCTGCCCATGTTTGCTGAACACTTCGTACGACGGCCAAGAAGTAAATATTTAGAGCTGCACTTAGCGATGATGTAAAATATTACAACTATATAATGCTTTTTAAAACTAGTATCTACCTCTGAAGGTGCCATTTGCGGTTACAGTGATCGAAACTTGGCTTGTAAAGGCCATTGGGTATGCAGTAGCCCCTTAGCTCACAGTTGCTGTGCTGATGAAAGATGGGCTATTAGATATCGCAGAATTCACAGTCGCCGTCGCCGTAAGCTGGTATGCCAGTGATGCCTGCTTAGTGGCTGCAGAAAATGGCTGGGTGGTCATTCCGATATCCAAGAAGGATTGGGAGACTAAAGTTCGGCTGGGCATAGTCAGAAGTGTTGCGAACGTGCCCGGGCTAGTTAGCGATATACTGAGCGATGATAAACCCCTTTTAGTTGTTGCTAACCATGTCTGCATCGCGGTAATCTGGTGAGTCAGCGATTTTTGCACAGTATGTGCAGCAGGTTGCTGTACCATTGTCCCAAACGGCGTAGACGATGGGTTGACTTGAAGAGGCCTAGATGAATTTTACTGACTAGCATTAGCATTGTCAAATACTTGGTGCGTATTCGGTATACTTAATAAGCCATTTCCTGTCGTTAAAACGTCGGTCGCTGTCGTGTTAAACTGGTGTGCCTGCACCGTTGGTGCAAAAGATCTTTCATTCACAATCCCGGTCGACCCAGAGGAGTGGGTGACTGAAGCCGGGCTAGAAAACGATACAGAGGTAGCATTTCCGATGAAACTCATGAGTGCTGTGCTGATTTGGCCATTTGCTGTTGTGGAACCATCTGCCATTGTCGTTTTAAGCAGGTATGTTGCGGATGGTTTCGCTGTCAGCATAGCAGCTTCCTGAGGTGTCACGCCCAACGATGTCGACGATGCAGTGACGGAAGCAGTGCTAGACGACATCTCAGAGGTAGCAGTCGTTGGCAGGCTTGGATGCTGAGGTCAATGACGATGTATAGGTAGTGTTTTTTGAAATACCGGTCGACGTGTTCATTTGGTGTGTTGCTGAAGCCTGCAGTGCAAATGTGGCAAATTTTTTAATCGAATTCCCGGTCCACACAGAGGATTGGGTGCCTAAAGAAGAGTCAGGCAATGAGAAAGAAGTAGCAGTGGCTATTTGTGTGCTCAAGAGGGGTGTACTTACATGGCCACGTGTGGTTGGAGAAATGTCTGTCAAATTTGTGCTAAGCATGTAGTCAGCTGAAGATTGCATTGCAGGCGTAGCACCTTGTTCCGTCGTCACGCCGATCGGTGTAGCCGATTTGGTCTATTTAGAAGGGGTGCTAGATAACCTTGAATTCGTAGGTATTGTTTCAAGGCTTGCTATTATTCTGCTCTGAATGATGATAGTTTGATGGTTTTTGTATAAGCACCGGTAGCTATCAAGTTGAGCTGTTTGATTGCTGATGCATTCGTAGCAGATTTAGCTGATGGATGAGTCAGGGCCTCAATTGACTCATAGGATTTGGTGACTACAGCGGGACTAGAAGACAATGGAAAAGTGGCTGTTGACTCCAGGGTCATTGATTTCGTCCTGAATAGGCCAATTTTGGTTTTCGAATCAATAGTCGTTGCCGTATTAACCTGGTATGTTGCTGGAGACGGCTTTTTAGGTGTAGCACCTTGCTGTGTGATCAGGCCGAATGTAGACAAATCGGCGATGGATGGGGTGCTTGCCAAACACAAAGTGTGAGCAGTCGTTTCTAAGCTAGCAGTCGTTGCGCTAAACGACAATAGGATGATATATATATATATATATATATAAATATAATTATATAATTAAAAATTAATTCATTTATATAGCGCCCCAAGAGGACTTAATCTCTATTCAGGCGCTTCACATATGCCTCGGGGCTCGAGCCCACAACCTCAGTCAGACCTTGGTCGGGGCGAGCACCTTATCCGCTAGACCAATTCAGGTCGGCATAGTGGTAATGATACATGATAGTGGTTGCGAAACGATCGGTCGTTAGATTTTTAAGCTGATGTGTTGATGGAGACAAAATGGTAGATGGAGAAGACAGTTGAATTGACCTCACAGGCAACACAGATGATTCCAAGACGTATGCAGGGCTGGACGACAATAAATGAGTAGCATTCGATTCTACGCTTGTATATGCTGTATTAGATAGCCCATTTATTGTTGTATAAGAGTTTCTCGTTTTCGAGTATATCACTGGGGAGTGCATTTTAGGTGATCCAGATTGCTGACTCTTCCCGTCAAAAAGTGTGTCAAATTCGTTGATGAGAGCTGCGCTAGACAACGTCAAACGCGTAACAGTCGTTTCCTGACTTTTTGATTATGGATCGAACAACAATGGATTGCTTTTGGCTGCGGAAAAATTAACCGTCGTAGTGATAAGGTCGTTAGTTGCAGAAGCATGAGCTGTAGATGTAACAGATGTGTCAGTCAACATTCCAATTGCTGCATACACTCATTCGACCAGAGCGGGGCTAGACAACGATGAGAGGCTAGCATTCGATTCCAGGCTCGTGCCAGCTGTGCTGAATATACCTTCATTGATTTTTGAAACGCCTGTGGTTGCTGTGTGAAGCTGGTTTGTAGCGGAAGGCTGTTTTTTAGGAGTCGTGACTTGCTGATTCGACTCGCTAAACGCTATAGCGAAATCAGTGACAAAAGCTGAGGTTGACAACTTAAAAGTGGTAGGTCTCGTATCAAGGCTAACGGATGCAGGGCTGATTGACAATCGGTCATTAGAACATGTTATAATAGCTCTCGTCGTAGCATTGACATCGTATTTTTCTGAAGCCTGCGACGTAAATGTATTGGATACTTAGTCGCCGTCTCAGTTGATGATAAGAATTCGCTAAGTAGAGGAGGGCTAGACAGAGAAGATTGGGTAGCTTTAGATTCTTGGTTCGTGGAAGCTGTGGTGGATAGGCCATTTGTGTTTGTAGAAGCAACTTTCGTTGTCCTGTATATCACTGCCGAGTGCACTGTGGGTGTTGCAGCCTGCTAAGTCTTCACACGGAACTGTGTGGAATATTCCTTTACGGAAGCATTGCTAGCCGCAGTAGAATTTTTACGAGCCGTTTCTGCATTTACTGGTTCTGGGCTGAACGACAACTTCATGATTGCGGTCGTGGTACTTTTTATGGTAATCATATTAAGGTCGTCCGTTGCTATACAGTGAGCTGTGAATGTAGCAGATGTTTCAGTCGTCGTCCCAGTCGTCGCATAATATTCTATCGGAGTAGGGCTAGACAAGGATGAAGGGCTAGCGATCAATTCTAGGCTCGTGGCTGCTGTGCTGACTGGACCTTCAGTTAGAGTTGAAACATCTGTCGTTCCAAAGTGAAGCTGGTTTCTCGTGAAAGACTGTCTTGTTGGTGTCGTAACTTTCTGAGTCAGCATGTTGACAGCTGTAGAGAAATCGGTAATGAAAGATGTGGTAAACAACGTAGAATTGGTAACATTTGTCTTGATGGGGGCAGATGCAGAGCCTAGTGACGATTCTTCTGTGAATGTTAAAGCAACCGCCATTGGCGAGTAAAGCTGGCTTGTAGCAGAAGACTGTCTGGTAGGTGAAGTACCTTGGTTAGTTGTTACTCTTAAAGCTGTAGTGAATTCCGTGGCTAAGGTAATGGTTGGTAACGTGGAATCGGTAGCAGTCGTGTAATGGCTGGAAGATGCCGAATCAAGTGAGGATTGATCAATTGAAGTCCTTCTACTAGCTGTCGTCGTATTGTCAATATCGGAGGTTTCTGTAGTAATACTAGCTGTCATCGCAATTTTAGCATAGCACGTTTCCGAAGCATGAGACATAGTCCTACTAGCTGGTTGAGTCTCCGTCTCATTAAAAGAAGAGAATTGATTGACTAGAGTAGAAGCGGTCGAAGACGAGTGGATACTGCTAATTTCCGGCCTTTGGGGATGGCGTGCTTATTTTGCCATTAACATTTACATAAGCGCCTATCATTTTCGTGTATACCGCCGTGGACAGCACGGCTGGTGTAGAAGGTTACATAGGGGTCACCCCAAGCAATAAGAAAGATTCATTGATAGAAGTGATGCTTGTTTACGTCGAATGTGTACCAGTCGTTTCTTGCATTTCTGATTGCGAGAGGAACTACAATGGGTTGCTATTTATTGTGGAAACAATGAATCGTCGTCATATGAAGGTCGGCAGTTACTAAAGCTCGAGCGGTAGACGTAGCAGATGTTTCACTCATGGTCCCGGTAGTCGCATAGGATTGCTCGACCGGCACAAGGCTAGACGAAGACGATGGGCTAGCATTCGACTATAAGCTCGTGGCCGCTGTGCTGACTGGACCATCAGTGACTGTTAAGACATTTGTCGTTGGCGAGTAAAGCTGGCTTCTCTCGGAAGAGTGCATCGTGGGTATCGCAACTTCCTGAGTTGTCATGCTGAACGCTGCATATGCATCGGTGGTTCACGATCACTACATTGTAGCGATGTGGTGGAAAACGCGAAAGTAGAAGCAGTCTTTTCAAGGCTTGCAAATGCATAGCGTAATGACGACTGGTCGCTAGACCTCGATGTACTAGCTGACGTCGTAGTGTTAGTGTCGTATGTTTCTGAAGCCTGAAGCCCAGACCTGATCGAGGGTTCAGTCACGGTCTCAGTCGATGACGAGGATAGGCTGACTACTGCCGATATAGGCGGAGGAAAGTTGCTAACGTTAGATTCCAGGCTCGTGGATGCTGTGTTGTGTAGGCCATTTTTAATCGTTGAAAAGTCAGTCATTATCATCTAGAGTGCTGAGAACTCCAGTGTTGATGTAGCAGGTTAATAGCGTCCTCGCCTAACCGTGTCGAAGATTCGTTAATGGAAGCAGTGCTAGTCAACGTCAAAATGCCAGTCATTTCTTTTATTCCAGGTTGTAAGCTCAGCGAATATGAGTTGCTAGTGATTGTGGAAACATTCATCGTCATCGCGTTAAGTTCACCAGTTTCCGAAGCGTGAACCGTGGATGCAGCAGATGCTTCAGTCGTCGTCCTAGTCGTCTCTTAGAATCTTTCGACCGGAGTAGGGCTAGACAACGATGGAGGGCTAGTGGTCGATTCTAGGCTTGTCGCTGCAGTGCTGACAGGACCTTATGTGACTGTTAAAGCATTCGTTGTTGGATAGTGAAGAGAACTTGTCGTAGAAGACTGCCTTGCAGCTGTAGCAACTTGCTTAGTTGTATGCTGAACGCTGTAGAAAAATCCATGGAAAAGGCAAAGGTAGACAACAGGGAATTCATAGCAGTCGTGTCAAGGATGCCGGATGACCAGCTTAGTGAGTACTGGTCGCTTGTGTTCGTTATACTAGGTGTCGTAATAGCGTTAATATCGTATGATTCGGTAATCTGCGACGTAGATGTATTTGATGGTTTGGTCGCGGTCTCAGTCGATGATAAGAATAGGCTAATTAGAGCACGGGTAAACGAAGACAAGTAGCTGACGTGAGAATCTAGGCTCGTGAATGCCGGTCTGGATAGGCCATTAATGTTCGTAGAAGTGCCCGTCATTGTCATGTGTATTGCTAAGGACTGCTGTGTTGGTTACCAAGGTTGCATATTAATAGTAATATTTGCGCGTGAAACGGAGACCTCAGATAACTCAATCTCTTCATAGGCACTTTAAATTTGCTGCAAGGGAAAATGCTATGAAATGGAGAGTAATACCATGCTTGATAGCAAACAGCATGAATAACATGGTGAGGTGTGACAAGCATAGTTTCAGCATGCAAATGTGGTTAGTGGCAGCATTCACAGTGTCAGCAACCTTAAGCACATAAAAGACAGATCAAATGAGCCCACTAGATGCAGTCCTTTATGGGTGTGTTTTTAAGTTCTTTTTAAACGCTGTAAATTCAGGAGATGTGCTGAGACAGGTCGAAAGGGAGTTCTAGGCTTTGGAGGAAGTACTAGGTAGGCGATTTGGGACTATGGAGTAAGATAAAGGAAAAAGTATGGTAAATTAGTTAGGCATAACTCATTCCGTTACATTTCACTCTCCACCCTCCTAAGTGATAAGTTTATCGGCCTCAAATAACCTATCTCTGATCACACCGCATACATACTTGTCTCGGCAAACAGTGTGGATGATTCGTAAACAGAAACAGCTCTATTCAGCTTTGAAAGTATACCGGTCGTTTCTTGGATTTCAGATTGTGAGCTCAAAGACGAAGGGATGATAGTAATTGTTGAAGCATCAATCGTCGTCGAGAAAAGGTCGTCAGTTGCTGGAGCGTGAGCTGATGATGTAGCAGATAGTTCAGTTGTCGCCGCATTAGTTGTAAAGGATTGTTCAACCGCAACAGAGTTGGAAAACGATGTAGGGCTCTTCGTAGATTCTAGGCTTGTTGTTGCTGCACTTACTAGACCTTCAGTGACCGTTAAAGCATCTGTGGTTAGCGAGAGAAGAGAGATTGTCAGGAATGACTGCTTGTTAGGTGTCGTCACTTCATTGGTTGTTACGCCGAGAGCTGTAGAGACCCCCATGGGTTTGATGATGGTAGGCAACATGGAATTTGTTGCAGTCGCTTCAAGTCTGGAAGATGCCGAGTTGGGTGAGGATTTATCGATTGAAGTCCTTCTACTAGCTATAGTCGTATTGATTATATCGGAGGTTTCTGTAGCCGGCCTCGTAGACGTACTCGATGGTTCGTCGGCAGTGTCAGTCGATGACGGGAATAGGCTGAATAGAGCAGGGGTAGACGAAGAAAAGTCGCTGACGTTAGATTCCAGGCTCGTGGATGCCGGGCTGGATAGCCCATTAACGTCCGTCAAAGCACCCATCATTGTCGTGTATATCGTTGACGACAGCTGGGGTGATAAATCACTTTGCATAGTTGTCTCGGCAAACTGTGTGGAAAACTTGTCAACTGAACCAGTTGTAGTCATGGTCGACTGCGTATCTGTCGTTTTCTGCGTTTCAGATTGTGAGCTGAAAGACGAAGGGCTGAAAATGACTGTGGAAAAATGTACCGTCGGCGCTTTAAGGTCGTCAGTCGCTTCTACTTGAGCGGTTGATGTAGCTGATGCTTCAGTCGTCGTTCCATTTGTCGCATTCCATTGCTCCACCGGAGCTGGGCTGGACAACGATGCAGCACTAGCAGTCGATTCCAAGTAGGCCGCTGTTGTGCTGACAGGACCTTCCGAGAATGTTAAAGCAACCGCCGTTTCCGAGTAAACCTGGCTTGTAGCAGAAGACTGTCTGGTAGGTGAAGTACCTTGGTTAGTTGCTACTCTTAACGCTGTTGTGAAATCCGTGGCTAAGGCAATGGTTGGCAACGAGGAATCGGTAGCAGTCGTGTAATGGCTGGAAGATGCCGAATCAAGTGAGGATTGATCGATTGAAGTCCTTCTACTAGCAGTCATCGTATTGTCAATGTCAGAGGTTTCTGTATTCGGCCACATAGATGTACTCGATGGTTCATCGGCGGTGTCAGTCGATGATGGGAATAGGCTGACTAGAGCAGGGGTAGACGAAGAAAAGTCGCTGACGTTAGATTCCAGGCTTGTGGATGCCGGGCTGGATAGCCCATTAACGTCCGTCAAAGCACCCATCATTGTCGTGTATATCGTTGACGACAGCTGGGGTGATAAATCACTTTGCATAGTTGTCTCAGCAAACTGTGTGGAAAATTCGTTAACTGAACCAGTTGTAGTCATCGTCGACTGCGTACCCGTCGTTTTTTGCGTTTCAGATTGTGAGCTTAATGACGAAGGGTTAAAAACGACTGTGGAAAAACGTACGGTCGGCACTTTGAGGTCGTCAGTTGCTTCTACTTGAGCGGTTGGTGTAGCAAATGCTTCAGTCGTCGTTCCATTTGTTGCATTTGATTGTTCCACTGGAGCTGGGCTGGACAACGATGCAGGACTAGCAGTCGATTCCAAGTGGGCCGCTGTTGTGCTGACAGGACCTTCCGAGAATGTTAAAGCAACCGCCGTTTCCGAGTAAAGCTGGCTTGTAGCAGAAGACTGTCTGGTAGGTGAAGTACCTTGGTTAGTTGGTACTCTTAACGCTGTTGTGAAATCCGCGGCTAAGGCAATGGTTGGCAACGTGGAATCGGTAGCAGTCGTGTAATGGCTGGAAGATGCCGAATCAAGTGAGGATTGATCGATTGAAGTCCTTCTACTAGCTGTCGTCGTATTGTTAATGTCGGAGGTTTCTGTAGTCGGCCACATAGATGTACTCGATGGTTCGTCAGCGGTGTCAGTCGATGATGGGAATAGGCTGACTAGAGCAGGGGTAGACGAAGAAAAGTCGCTGGCGTTAGATTCCAGGCTTGTGGATGCCGGGCTGGATAGCCCATTAACGTCCGTCGAAGCACCCATCATTGTCGTGTATATCGTTGACGACAGCTGTGGTGATAAATCAGTTTGCACATTTGTCTCGGCAAACTGAGTGGAAAATTCGTCAACTGACCCAGTTGTAGTCTTGGTCGACTGCGTACCCGTCATTTTTTGCGTTTCAGATTGTGAGCTCAAATACGAATGGCTGAAAACGACTGTCGACAAATTTTCGGTTGCCGGTTTAAGGTCGTCAGTTGCTTTTACTTGAGCGGTTGATGTATCAGATGCTTCAGTCGTCGTTCCATTTGTTGCATTCGATTGTTCCACCGGAGCTGGGCTGGACAACGATGCAGGACTAGCAGTCGATTCTAAGTTGGCCGCTGTTTTGCTGACAGGACCTTCCGAGAATGTTAAAGCAACCGCCGTTTCCGAGTAAAGCTGGCTTGTAGCAGAAGACTGTCTGGTAGGTGAAGTACCTTGCTTATTAGTGACTCTTAACGCTGCAGTGAAATCCGTGGCTAAGATAATGGTAGGCAACGAGGAATCGGTTGCAGTCATGTAATGGCTGGAAGATGCCGAATCAAGTGAGGATTGATCGATTGATGTCCTTCTACTAGCTGTCGTCGTATTGTTAATATCGGAGGTTTCTGTAGCCTGCCACATAGATGTACTCGATGGTTCGTCGGTGGTGTCATTCGATGGTGGGAATAGGCTGACTAGAGCAGGGGTAGACGAAGAAAAGTCGCTGACGTTAGATTCCATTCTCGATGATGCCGAATTGGATAGGCCATTTATGTTCGTTGACGCGTCTGGCAATTTCTCGTATATCATTGAGGACTGCATCGTTAACGCAGTTGCTAATATTTCCGTTGTTATCCTAGTCACCACATCGGATTGTTCTACTAGAGGATGGCTTGACATAGACGGTAGGCTAACATTCAATTCTGAGCTTGAGGCCGCTCTGCTGATATGATCTTTAGCTAGTGTGGAAATTTCGTTTGTGGTGTTGTAGAGGTCGCTTGTTCCAGAAACCAGACTTGTAGGTTTGGTAACTTCCTGATTTTTGAAATGGATGGCTGTAGAGAAATCGGTGCCGAAAGCATTGGAAGACAACTTGGAATTCGTTGCTGTCGTTTCAAGACTTGCAGATGCCGACCGTAGCGAAGATTGGTCGGTAGACCACGTTTTACCAGATGTCATCGTAGTGGTAATATCGTAAGTTTCTGGAGCCTGGGACTTTGACGTACTTGACGGTTCAGTCGTTGTCTCAATCGATGAAGAGAATAGGCTCTCTACAGAAGGGATAGAGAAAGATAACTGCATAATGTTAGATTCTAGGCTCGTTGATGCAGCGCTGGGTATGCCATTCTTAGAAGCACCGATCATTGTTGAGTATATCACAGAGGACTGCATTGTTGTCCTGGCTGTTGGCATTGTTATCTCGACAAACTCTGTTGAAGATTCGCTAACGGAAGCGGTGCTAGTCAGCCAGGAATGTGTACCAGTCGTTTCTTGCATTTCAGATTGCGAGCTCAAAGACGATTGGTCGCTAGAGTTAGTTGAAGCATCCAACGTTATCGACTTAAGGTCGTCAGTATCTGGAGCTTGAGCTGTAGATGCAGCAGATGCTTCAGGCGTCGTTCCGGTCGACGCATAGGATTCTTTGACCAGAGCTAAACTGGTCAATAGTGCACCGCTAGTGGTCGATTTTAGGCTTGCCACTGCTATGCTGTCTGAACCTTCTGTCACTGTTAAAACAACTGTCCTGTGCGAGTAAACTTGGCTTGTCGCGGAAGACTCTCTTGTAGGTGTCGTAATTTGTCTATTCTCCCAGCTGAACACTGTAGAGAAATTGGTGGCAAAATTGATCGTAGACGACATGGAATCAGTAGAAATCCTTTCAAGGCTCGGAGAAGCAACGCTAAGTGACGATTCATTACTAGACCTCGTTATACTGGCCTTTGTTCTTACGTTTACGTCGTACGTTTCAGAAGCTTGTGACGTAGATGTAGCCTGTGACGTAGATGTACTGGATGGATTAGGTGCTGTCTCAATCGACGAAGAGAAACTGTTTTCTTGAGCAGTTTTGTAGAGAGAGTAGGTAACGTCAGACTCCAGGCTCACTGCGCCAGATAGGCCATTCGAAGTTTGCGACTTATCCGTTGGTGTCGTAGTAACCTGTAACGTGGATGAAGACGTTATTGTAGGCGTTGCACATTATTCTGGTCACATTTCTAGTTATGATCTTGTTTCGTAAGGGTAGCCACACAGCGTCAAAACGGTTCCAATTGTGTAAAAGCTTGCGGATTCTGAGTTGAACACGGATTTTGTGTACGTTTTAGCCGAATTGCTTGGCATAGTTGTTTCCTTGGCGTTTGACTGTGATTTATTCTCGATAATGACCACTGCTTTCTGCGGAAGCAGCGCTTTCTCTTCGTTACGCTATTGTGAGTTTCAGTGATCGCACATTTAGTGTCAGTCACCGCCGCGTTTGAAGAGAATTTGTTGGCGTTCTCTTGCGTCTACTGTAGATCAATTTGACGCCGTGGGCGTTATGTTGGTTAAATAAAGTGCGAGTTTGCGGACACATGCGGTGCCTAAGGCTCCGTGTCGCGTGACTGGGTCCAGCTGCAAAGCCGCCGCTGGCGAAATCACAGCGCGTCGTGACCGCTCTCGTCGTTTTTTGGTCATTCGTCTTTTACTAAAGCTGAGCTTTGTCGACTCGGGACGAAAGCGTAGTGTCATCGGTTCCTTACTTAACGACCGAGTTTCCTGTCTGCTTCGCGTCCAAGTTTCGCCTGACTGTAAACTCTTTTGGGACATTTTTCACTACCGGGTGAAAAAACCATCCAATGGATCCTATGCGTTTTTCCTTAATAGATAAATATATTTAAGAAAAACTACCTACTAGTTCTCGTTAATGGATGCCGTATTCTTAATTACTTTTTCGGCTATATATCTGACGGAACCTGGCGGACTCACGGGAAATTGAGCGCCCCGTCCACTGACGGCTTGACGGAGCGGTGCATTTTACAACATTGACACAGCCAAAAATGATCGCCGCAATAGAATTAACGGCTGAATCGGCTATTAGGGTGGCTGCCTTTCTCGCATGAGCCACGGAACTTTCTGGCGACAATTCGAGCGTCGTCGGCAATTGAAAATCTGTCGAACTCGTTCATTTCAGAAAGGCACGCAAAATATTCCTACATTTACTTCGGATATGGTCGCAGACGTGACATCGGTGCGTCTTTCCTTGCGTTGGCTTGTTTCGCAGCTTAAACCGGCACGAAATAGTGGCAGCGGTGGAAGTAGGGGCAGCGGCGGAAATCGCGGAAACATTAGTTTAGAAAGCCACGCGACTGACGGTTTCGCAGATTTACCCGCCTCCAGACCCCACGCTACGGATTACGCACTGATTTTAACGTCCCACATTTTCTGTAAATTCTCATGAACTTGGATTGATATTCGTAATATTAGCAGTAAGCAGTACGATAGTGGCGCGGGAGCAATCCCTTTGCCAACGCTTGGTATCTTGCCAAGCATCGACTCTCGCGATCCAGCTTAAGTGCGGCGGCTCAATTGCCGCCGGCGGCCATGTAGGTGTCCTAACGTGGTAAAAGACTGTTGCTTTGTGCGCAATTACCAGCTTCATGAGAACTTTTATTCTAGTCATGAGATGACAATTATGAGTTTACGAATCGCATGCGATTCTAGTGGGTGATTAATTGCCCTTAGTTTAACCACCTGAAATGCTGCAATTACAAGTGCGCATATTCGAGGACCGAACGGGCATTATAACTCGTTGAACCGTGAGCGGGCTCTAAGCCCATATACTACCGCCAACAGGTATTCATGACTAGTTGATAATGTCTTGACTAGGGAGACAGCCTCGCGATCTCCGGCAGAGTCACCAACGCCAAGGTCAGTTAAGAAGTTTGGAAGTCCAAGAAGTGCCATTCTAACGAAGCAATAAATGTCTCAATTTGTAATAATATTGTGAAGCATCTTTTTCTACATGCTTGGATTCTCGCGAAAGAATTTTTCACATATATTTGAAGCTTCAAAAACCGTGAAAGGAACCTGGAGCTTAAATTAACGGTTAACGTAACGGCAAAAAAGAAAGACGCTTTACAGAGAGGCAAAAAAAGGCATGAATCATATAGGAAAACAGGGATGTTGCACTATGGATCTCTTACCTGGGAAGCAATGCTGCTTGGAACAGAGCTTGTCTGTGTCAGCTCAACTGTTATCAGCCCTGCAAGATCAAACGTAACGCTCGGTTGAAAAAATATTTCAAAAAATGTAAATGCCACGAATTACGAATTGAGAGATGACGACCGAGATGACGACACACACACACACACACACACACAAAAGCACACACACAGACGCACACACACATAGAGACGCACACACACACACACACACACACACACGCACACGCACACGCACACACGCACGCACGCACGCACGCACGCACGCACACACACACACACACACACTGGCCGAATTGGAAAAACTCTCTCTCTCTCTCTCTCTCTCTCTCTCTCTCTCTCTCTCTCTCTCTCTCTCTCTCTCTCTCTCTCTCTCTCTCTCTCTCCCTCTCTCTAGTTCATTCGACGCCGAATAGCTCAGTCATGAAACGCTTTTGGAGCGTTGGCTTTAAGCCTTAGCATGGCTGCACGGCTTGCTCTTGAATCGATCTAATTACCCTCTCGTGTTGACCGTGGGCCTGGTAGACTGCTACAGTAGCAGCGATGTACCTGGGCAGTAATGTGTGCAAGCAAATTTTAGTAAAAAAAACTGCGAGGAAAGTTGATAGCAGCATAATCTACCTAATTTTGGTTTATATGTTATTAAATAAAGTATATATAGATTATCGTGCTATTTTTAACGATACCTTCTTATAAATGATGGCAGCGACATAGAGTAAATATAATGCATTTGTATAGGATTAACATATGGTTAGTACCATACGGATAGTATGGTGATAACACGAACAGTGCCAGCAGACATAAGTGGACAAAGGACTCATTAATAATAGCAATAATAATGCACTTGATAAAATCGCCCTCAGATAACTCAATCTCTCTCTAGGCACTTTACATTTGCTGCAAAGGAAGCACGGTCTAATGGTGAGTGGTATCATGCTTGCTAAATAACACGAATAATTCCTCTCACGCTTGATTTGATAACTAATGGTTGGCAGCAATTGAGCTGCAATTATTAAAATTGCATTAATAATAATACTGCTCAGGGAATGCTGCAAGGAACCGGCCAGTGGTAGTGCCTACAGAGTCAGCATGCATAATGCACTTATTGGTGGCATGCACAGCAGAAATTACTTGAACCACACAAATGGCGAGTCACTAGGATCTAGGTAATCCCGTAAGGAACCTTGAGTGTCCCTTTAGCTTTCGTTTAAAGAGCATCAGGTTCGTGATATCAGTCGGGAGTTCACTTGGAGACTTGGTGAGCTTAATAAGTAAATGCAGGGTCTCCAGATGATTTTAAGTTGGTTAAAGGTAAAGCTAAATGATGTGAGATAGATAAGCGGGTGGTACGATGCCAACCTGGCTGGTGGTTGGTTCTGATGAGCTGGTTTGGAGATGTTGGGAGAATTAAGGGACTTGAAATGAAGCAACGGAACCTTGAAGTCAATATTCGGCTTTATTGAGAGCCACTGTAGGTCGATGAGAGGTGGTGTAGCTGAAAGCTTGAAAGCTGCGACGCACACTGCTGACTAGCCTGTCTGCAGAGTCTTAAACCGGGTGTAAGAGTCGGATTGCATAGGCCAAAAAACTTGCAGCCGAGACTGCATGTCGCAAATGCTTGGATCAATTTGGATGCTTAATCCCTGTCTAAGAGGGCATGTATTTTTACAATGTAATGGATGCGAAACTACGCAGACTTAACTGCGAAGCTGATATGATCGTCTAGCGATGGGTCACTTCGGGCAACGGTGCCTCGATTTCCTGCTGGTTCTTCAGGAGATATGTTGCAATCTTAAAGATATACTTCTTTCTAGTAATTTGCGCGGGACAGCAACTAAACACTCAAAGTAAAACAAGCCATCGGAGGGGTTAAGTGATGAAACCCTCGAATCAGCCGGCGCACTGAAAGCCGTAAGTTCTGCTGGCTTTGGTTTGCTAGGTCCCGCACTGGTGGTTGCGTTACGACCAGCGTCAGCGGAAGTATAAGCAGTCGACGTCGGCTCAGTATCTCCCGTAGTTTCGCCTTGCCAGCTGAGTACCGACCCGTCGGCAGTCTACCTAGTAGCACTGGTCTGAGGGGCAGAGGCTGCTCCGGACTCGACGCCGCCACACTCACCTGCTGGCGAGACATTTCCGTCCGTCCGCGATACGGTTGACACGCTAATAGCAGACGTCGTTGGCTGCGACGATGTCATCGCCGCGGCGCTTGAGCTAGACGTCAAGGCGGAAGATAGATCTTCGAAGGTGGTTAAAAGCGTAATCGCCGAACCAGCCGTCTTGCCAGAAGCCGGAAGTGCTTCGGGCATTGTCAAATCGCTCGGCCCCTTGCCGGGAGTTCCGTTAGGCCCGGTGGCGGTAAAAGTAGAGGCCATTGATGTAGGCTCCATGTCTTCCACAGTAGCCGTAGCCGATTTGGAGCCATAGGTGTCGGTTTCTGGTGTTGAAATCGAAGATTGATTGACTTGTGTGACCTTAAAAATAAACTTTGGAGACTGCCGAAAACCGTTGCTAGGGGTGAGCTGGTGAAACGGCCGCGCCAGCTCAACCAGCCTGACTTTTTGCTGATAATCTGTATTCGCGACGATGCTACTGTGCGTTAATCTACGGCCAGGGCTTTACAAAATCGGGCACTCTGAGATAGGCAGACAGTTGCGCTTCAAGACGCGGCATGTTCGCATTTAGGCGGATTAAATCTCTAGGCCACGGAGCCGTTGGCGTGTTGTATTGCCGCCTTAGAATGCGCGAACGCTTCCGTTGCTACCAAATCGTTGCATCTAAATTATGGGGAGGGACTTGATACGCTTATCTCATTTCTCAAGGGATAAGCGTTTGTCGTCGCTGCCTCGTTCATGCTTATGTGGACGTGCCAGCGTGCATCGGTGCAGCGCCTACAAGTAGCCGCTAGCCGCGCTCCAAGTTCATGCGTCACGGGTGTTCGTCGGGCATCAGTCGAGACTGGTGCCCTTAAAGGCGCTTTGTTCGCGGCTCAAGTTCTGACTGGATCTGGAAACCGAACCGCGAGCGTTCGTAACGCTGGCGCACGGCCGCGAGTGGGGCGTCGACCACGGCTGTTTGGAGACTGGGCGCACCGTTGGCGACGCTGACGCCGCGCGAATGCCCGAGGTTCGGCGTGTGTGCACACCTTTTACTGGCACCTAGCATTCTAGATTCAGCAGAGCACTTTTTACTTTTTTAGAAACTAGAGTGAGCAGCTTATTAAGACGCATATGGGGCGGCGGCATGTCGCATCAGCCTCGCGTCCGACGTTTTCTGACTTACACTGCCTTTCCGCGTTTTGAAGACCCGTCGACCATCTTGCGAAAGCTAGGCCGCTCGGGTATCAAACTTTAGGGTTCAGATTGAGCCTGCTCAGTGGTTTAATACAGCTAATATGTTTTTGCTGTGCGAAAAATATTTTTTTTAAATATTTGTATATACATATATATATATTAAGAATACTTATAAAAATTTGTTTAGCACAGCTAGAATAGTTTTATATATATTTTTTAAGCATTTAGAAAAATTGAATCGAGCAAATATTTTAGCTAGGCGAGCGGGTGGACGCTATTGCGAGAGTTGGGGGCTGCAGCGATGATAAAAAGGGCCAGACGTGGCCAATTATTCGATGGCTTTGCATCGATTCAGCTGGCTCATGACGCGCTTCGACGTCACAAGGTCGTCGTCGCATCTCGAGCGAGGAGTTAATGACGCACCGATGACTTTTTTCATGTCAGTGGACGCATGCCCAACCACCAGCGAGCTTCTTTGAAGGATCACGTCCAGCGGCACAAGACCAGCCCGTTGTCAGTGGCGGTCAGTAAATTGGGAAGCACGCCCTCTCAACGGGCGACGGACGTCATTCGAAGCTCCCCGTCAGTGAGTATCGCGGGCTGCAGAAGCATTTTACATGCGTCCGATTGAACGCTGACCGGGTCACTCGGCTAAAGAACTGCTCCTGAAAACTCAGCTTCAGCGGTGGAATGTCGCATGCACTCGCGCCTTACTAAGCTTGCAAAGCACGTACTACTCGCTAACCGTCTCGTAATTAGCTTCCGCTTATTGCTTCTCTTGAAACAGCGAGTCGTGCAGCGCCTGAATAGAATTTCGGCGTCTCTGAAATTGTGGCATTATGACTATGATTTAGGTTTTTGCTATTAATTTTTCGCCTCCAGATTTCCTACCAAGCGTTGAATTTAGTCATACTTTCCGCAGCTAATGGTACTTATTAATCTCTTTGGCTGTATTTCGCGTAGCACTAAGTCGCTTTTACCATGAAATGCATTTCACTTCATAAATGCATTACTGGCAATGACGCAAGGTGTATGTATATATGTATATATATATATATATATATATATATAGAGAGAGAGAGAGAGAGAGAGAGAGAGAGAGAGAGATAATATAATTTATATAGATATGTAAATAAATAAACTTTTGGGATTGCGAATAAGTAGACCCGCTGACTATAACATGCATGTTGACACTGTGCACGATACCACTAAGGATGTAGTAAAGCTTCACTTAATGTAGGTGTAAAATTCCTAGAAAAATTTTTTTTTCAAGTGTGGCATACAAATTTAATTATATTATTCTTACATTCTCTTACTTATGTGCAGTAGCTAGATCTGTATTACTAATTACTGAGTATATGAACTCATCTGTATACTAGTTATTATGTATATATTTGCATTGTATCTCGTTTTGACTTCTGTAACTCACTGCTTGCTGAATAACCGGCTAACTAACTAACCGGCACGCTCAATCAGACGATCGAAGACTGCAAAACTCCGCAGCTAGGCTTGTCTGTCGTGAGCGTCAAAATTTCCACATCACCCCACTTGTCGCCGACCTGCACTCGCTACCAGTCGGGCAACGGATGACTTTAGGGTCTTGTCGCTCACTTTTAGGTCACTTTATTCTTTGGCTCCAGCCAATCTCTCAGAACTACTCCCCTACCTAGCCAAGCATCGTACTACCCGCTTTTTGGAATCCAACAGTCTACCAGTACCTCGTTCAAACCTCAAATCTATTTGATACCGTGCATTTAGTTCGTACGCTCTTAAAGCCCGGAACTCCCTCCTGGCATGTGTCACAACAACCCCTGACTTGAACCAATTTAAAAAAAATACTTGAAAACATACCTATTTAGGACAGCATTTAGTGGGTCCCTGCGATTCGTCCTTCACGTGCTTATTCGTGCTGACACTGTGCATGCTGCCACTGACCAAATTAACATGCTGACCCTGTGCATGTTACTCCTAACCATGTTATTCATGTTTATCAAGCATGATAGTGCTCACCATTCAATCGTGCTTGCCTTGCAGCAAATGTAAAGCGCCTAGAAAGAGACTCAGTTCTATGAGGGTGCTTTATCAAGTTCATTTGTATAACGTATATCGTGCGCAATAATATTAGTAAGACAATCTCATGGCAACCTATGAGAACTAAATCTAGGCAATTTAAAATGTGGGCAGTTTAAATTAATCTAGGAAATTTCTAGGCAAATGAAATGAGAACTGGAAAGAGAGAAGCTTGCCAAAACTCCAACGAGCACATAACTAGCTCGTACGTAGAGGAGCAGACTTATAGTTCGTCATTTTAACGCCGTCTCTTTTACTCTCTCAAAGGCTTAGCGACTCGTGTAATCGATAGTCGCATAACTCGCGCATGTAGAATAGAGAATACATAAATTTCATTCGATCAATCAAATGACATTTGATCAATCAAAACAGCAGCAGCAAAAAGACGCTTGGTGGATGCAGGTAAGACAAATTGGCTATACTTTAAGCAGCAGTGTCGGAAGCGAGTTCTCGCGCCCAGCACCCAGCGTCGATGGATGCATTAAAGGTGCGGCAAACCTCGGGAAAATGCAGCTCAAAAAGCGACGGACGTTGAGGTGGCTAGAAGTAGTGTGCCCAGTGACCGGCTGACTGTGTGAGGTCAAGGTCACTTAATGTTGCCACAGTGCGGCCGAAGCGACTGTCGGCGACGATGAATCGAGGAGAGAGGCACAGAGATGCCCACTGATGTGGCTCTCAATGTACCCATGCGCTCTCGTAAATACGGATCGGAATATAATCCTTGAGCTCAAGGTCAGTGCAATCCTTAAGCTCTCTTTAGGTATCTAGCTACATGCACTGGTGTCGTTTTTGTTTAGGGAAATAGCAGTATCCAAAAATAAGGATGCTGGTGACGCATTTTATCTTATGATTGGCTTGGAGAATAGTCAATAAAGAATTGCTATAATAATAGTGCTATTAATGATAGAAATTCTATAATTAAAGCAAATTAGGAGTGCTAAAGAAAAGCCTGAGACCTCCCAGCTGTGTTTCCTCGCCGCCCAAACCCAATAGCCACCTACAAAGTCTCGGCCGCCGGAATGCCTCCGCCCCACCCCCCCCCCACTCACGAATGCTATCGCGAAATGTTCCGTGCTTTGACGGCAGCCAACCGAAGCCTAGTCTTAGTCGGTCACCGGCTGCAATGCGAGGTGCAAGTCATACGGCTGGTCCCACGGTTCTCCCTTGACGTTACAGCATCTGTTGCTGGAACGCGACCAGCTAATAATAATAATTATGCACATAATCAAGCGCCCTCTGAGAACTTAATCTCTCTCTAGGCGCCTTACAGCTCGAGGGATTCCGCTAGCAGAAGACGAAAAACCTGACCAGGCAGGACCGGGCAGGACCGGGCAGGACCGGGCAGGACCGGGCTAGCGGCTGCAATTCGACGATGGACAAAGATCATCTGAGGTACCTCTGAAATATGGGGTACCTCAGGGCTCCGTGCTAGGTTCGGTTTTTTTAAGGTTTATATTTTCCCTCTTTCTGATGTGATTGCCAAGCAGAATCTAGGCTTTCACTTATATGGAGATGACGCTCATTTGTACCTTTGCTTTGATCCCTTCCAGCCTTTGAGCACCTGAAATTCTCTCAACTCACTTGCTGCATGTATTGATGACATCCGCACATGAATGGCAGCCAATTTTCTAGAACTAAACACTGATAAAACTAATTTACTAGTTATAGGCAAACCCAGTGTGATTCACAAATTGGAAAGGCTAACGCTCAAAATTGGCTCTGCCAGCATATCTCCTGTTGAATCAGCTCGAAATCGAGGTGTCATATTACCAAGCGACCTCTGGTTAGACGACAGGGTCAGCTCCGTATTCAAATCTGCCTATTTTCAGCTTCATAACATTGCTAGAATTTGGGCTTGTTTAGATAAGGATACCACGTCCAAGTTCGTACATGCATTCGTGACTTCCCATCTCGACTTCTGCAACTCGCTGCTTACCGGCCTACCAGCATGTGTGATCAGGCGATTGCAGCTGGTGCAAAACTCCGCTGCTAGGCTTGTCTGCCGTGAGCGTCGTAGTTGCCACGTTACACCATTTCTCACCGACCTGCACTGGCTACCAATCAAGCAACAGATTTACTCCAAGGTTTTGTCGCTCAGTTTTAAGTCACTTCTTTCTTTGGCTCCAGCCTATCTCTCAGATATACTCCCCCATCAGACCAAGCATCGTACCACCCGCTTTTCGGAATACAACAGTCTTCGAATACCTCGTACAAGCCTCAAATCTTTTACAGACCATGCATTTAGTTCGTACGCTCCCAAAGAGTGGAACTCCCTCCCGACCTGCGTCGGAATATGCCCTGACCTGACCACATTTAAAAAGAACTTAAAAACACCCCTATTTCGGACAACATTTAGTGGGTCCCTGTGATTTAGCCTTCACGTGCTTATTAGTGCTGACACTTTGCATGTTGCCACTAACCACACTTGCATGCTGTTCCTGTGCATGTCACCCCTAACCATTTTATTCATGTTGTTCGCTTATCAAGCATTATATTACTCACCATTCAATTGCATTTCCCTTTTGCAGCACATATACAGCGCCTAGAGAGAGATTGGGTTCTCCGAGGGTGCTTTATCAAGTGCATCATTATTATTATTATTATTATGCCAGCCTACCACGAGAAGTGGATTGGGTCGCTCGAGTCAAAGATAAAAAGGGTGGTACTCATGTTCTGGCCGCTTAATTCCCGTGGACGTAAATGGGACATAGACTTCTACCAAGAGCCAATGGCATCGATCGACGGACGGATTGTCCAGCTAATCGCAGCTCAGCTCTGCTCGTGCCTCTTCCCCTTTCTTGTGGTGCTGCGACGTCGGCTAATGATACAATAACAATAATATTATTAATAATACTTTCTGAATAGCGCCCTCGGAGTACTCAATCTCTTTCTAGGCATTTTATATTTGCTGACTTGACTGCCGAGCTGATTTCATCTAATGAAGTTCAATCTAGAACATGACACCTAGATTTCGCGAAGGTGAAACAGGAGAGATGCTGGCTATGCCTATTTGACCGTTAATTTTAACAATTTCTTAATTACCCTTGGCTTTCAAAGAATGGTAAGTAGTTAGGTCGAAATTCAATTAGGAACGTTTGCTGATGTCATAGGTGCGTGCAGCAAGAGAGTTAGGAGAATTCAATACGCTAGAGGCCTGTGAGGGATGAATGCATAGAAACAACTTTGTGTTACCTGCATAGAAGTGATAGCCTAGATTGTACTTGGCAATCAAATCGGGATGAAGGAGA
Organism: Cristatella mucedo; assembly: GCA_009760855.2. Taxonomy (NCBI): domain Eukaryota; kingdom Metazoa; phylum Bryozoa; class Phylactolaemata; family Cristatellidae; genus Cristatella; species Cristatella mucedo. Next base: position 567,973 of record WPIO01000050.1, on the reverse strand, counting down.
TTACAAGCAGTGAAAAGAACCAGACCAAGCACATAGCCCTAAGGTGCACCGTAATTCAGTGACTCCTCTGATGGTCGTTGTCCGTTCACATATATGCTCGGCAGTATCCCACCTAGATAGGACCTGAAATATTATACTGCTGTGCCAGTAGTGTCCAGGCGAGATGAAGGGAGCTCGCAAAAGATAGGCACAGAAATACATAGCACAGACAGGAATCAAAGTTAATACAATATTTATCTCTTACCAGCAACGTATCTTCACTCGTGACAGAGCTCGTGTGTGCAAGAATGACTGTTATCAGCGCTGCAAGATTAAACAACAAGCTTGGTTAAATAATATTTCAAAAGGTAGATAAGGTGACTTAAAAATATAGAGGTAGCGACTGAGATTACGGATACGCTTTTGCCAGATCAGAAAATTTCTATCGTCCACTCCCTGGGGCACTGGGTGATCACGGAATGTATAAGCAGGAGTTCGCCTGGCATTAGGTAAGCGAGCCCTTCTGGCTTCTGAGCTGAACTAATCACGCCCACACGTCGACCATGACTTGGCAGAGAAGTACACTAGCAGAGATCAGAGCTGGAAGAAATGCACTCAGATATATTTATAAGCATTTTGCATGAACGTCGAAAGAAGCTGTGTATACCTTATTAATTGTTTACATATTTTTGTACAATACTAGTTTAATATAACTTTAGTTCCAATATAACTATAATATATTTTAACTATATTTATGTTCTAGTATTGCGTAATATATATATATATATATATATTATACATTTTAGTATACTTAATATTTAATATACTTTCAATTAAAGTAATTAAAATAATGATGATATTATTGTGCCTGTATAGTGAGCTGTGGAGTACTTAATCTCATTCTAGGCCGTTTAAATTTCCTGCAATGGATGCTAGACCATATGGTTAGTAGTAAAATGCACAGCATCTGCATGCAGATACGGTAAGTTGCGGCATGGACTGTGTCAGCACCTATGAGGCCCACAAATGATTGAGACCAATTACATGGACACGGGAAAGGCTGTGAGGAACGTCTCCGTCTTTAGCTTTACAACAGCGTCCAATCAGATGTCATGACGTCGGTCGGGAGCACGTTCCACACTTTGGGAGCTTCTAAACTAAGGAATGCTCTTAAAAGGGTCTGAGGTTGGCTTAAGATGTAGGTAAACGATTTCAGAGAAAAAAGATGGCGACACGATGTATGACCTGGGAAATAGCTCGATTTTGTAGGCCGTAGCATAAGAAAGAAGGGACCTCAGAGAAAGTACCAGTAATAATAATTAAAATAATGCACTTGATAAAGCGCTCTCAGAGAACTCAATGTCTCTCTAGGTGCTTTACATTTCCCGCAAAGGGAAATGCAATTGAACGGTGAGTAATATCGTGCTTGATAAATGACAAAATGAATGACATGGCTAAGGGTGATATGCACAGGGTCAGTATGCGAATGTGGTTAGTGGCAGTATGCACAGCGTCAGGACCCATAAGCACATGAAGGACGAATCACAGGGACCCACGAAATGCTGTCCTAAATAGTTGTGCTTTCAAGTTCTTTTTAAATTTGGTCAAGTCAGGTGATGTTCTGAAGCAAGTGAGGAGAGAGTTTCAGGCTTTGGGAGCATACGAACTAAATGCATGGTTTCCAAAGGATTTTAGGTTTGTACGAGCAAATTGGTAAACTGTTGGATTCAAAAAAGCTGGTGGTACGATGCTTGACCTTATGTGGGAGTAGATCTGAGAGACAGGCTGGAGCCAAAGAATGAATTGATCTAAAAGTAAGCGACAAGACATTGAATTCGATACGTTGCTTGACTGGTAGCCAGTGCAGGTGAAGCGACAAGTGATGTGATGTGGCAATTGCGACGCTCACGACCGACACGCCTTGCTGTAGAATTTTGCACTAGCCGCAATCGCCTGATCGAACATGCTGGTAGGCCAGTAAGCAGAAACGTTTAAGTCAATGCTCAGTTTCATAGGAACTCTTTTTCATGTTTATTCTTCTACTTCTCTTTTCCTTCGCCACGCCATTTCCTTCTCTTTCTCCACTTCCTCTCCTCCTATTCCCTTTCTGTTTCTCCTCCTGCTTCGTCCCCTACCCTACTCCACCCTTCCTTTTTCCCTTCTCCTTCTTCTTCCCTTTTCCTTCTCGTCTTTCTTCTCCTTCCCTTCTTCTTTTCATTCGCTTCTTCTTCTTCTCCTTCTCTCTCCCTCTCTCGCTCTCTCTTTACATCTCCCTTTTCCCTCTCTCTCTCTCACTCTCTTTGCTTCTGTTTGCAACTCTCCACCTTTGCATCTCTTTTGCTTTTTTTCTACCTTCAAGCTCTGTGGCAAATGCTTTAATTCGAAAAGTGCCTAGAGAATCTTTTGGGAATTGTGAGACCATTATTTACTGTGGAACTATTATTAACAGGTCAGACGCCATGGCAATGTGCACCGTTAAGCTACTCGTGGAAGCAGGCGTGCCGATCCGTCTAACGAAATCGTGGACGCTATGGTTTATAAATTTCAAAATGGAGCACTGCGACGGGCTAACGGGCTTGCTGCTGCCACACCCAGACACGATCTAGGACATCCAGCTGCACTGTGTTCGTGAATCAGTTTCAGGCAGGAAGTAAGAGTGAGTGTGCGGGTAGCTGGGAGGAGGTAGGTAGAAGGGAGAAGGTCGGGTAACGTAAAGGAGTCGGGTAGCAGGAAAGAGTTTGATAGCATGAAGGAGGTAGGTAGGAGGTGGAAGAGAATGAGGAGGTAAGAGGGAATATTGATGTAGGAGTTAAACGAAAGGAAGCACTTAGGAGGGAAAACAGAGTGCTCGATCGGCTTTTAAAAGTTAAAAAGTGGCAGCAAGTTATTGAAACTGAATGGGTTTCGACGAATACAGGAAATGAATTGTGATTATTTTCTTAGGATACGGTACGTTAAATAACTTTTGGCAAGCAGATCCTGGGTTCGCCTGACTCTACGGCTTCTATTACCCTACGATGCTGCTGTGTTGACTGAAACTAAGTATGGTCAAAAATAGAACACGAGAACTTCTTGAAATCCTGCCTCAATGATAGGAAGCTATCATGCAATAAGGTCTTAAATTTATTATTAGGTCCTCATACGATTCTTAAATATCGATCATGAATATCTAGGATGTGACTTTTTTAAAAGGGTCGATCAGGGAGCAAAGGATTTATTGTATCCCAAAGCAGAGAATGACTGGGTGACACATCAGAGTAATGCTAGTCCCAAAGTTAGCAAATCGTAAACGTGGCAGCTGCATGGATTGCTAGCGAAGACCGGTCTAGTGGTACCTCGAGAGCTCGCAGAAGATGCAAGCAACAATGGCTAACCACACAAACTGAAATACTTGGACTTCTCTAGCTATTTACTCAGTTCGATACCAAGGCTTCTGGGCACGACTTCTAGACAACCATTACTAGCTTCTGTACAGCTGCTGAATACACTGCCCCGGGGGGAAGTGTTCCCCACAATCCTCGACCTTTGCACTCACTCTCCTGCTTCAACTTTACTTCCGGCCGACGAAACTGACTTTTTTCGTGACAGCCATCATACTTGCCTGTATAAAACGGCCCTGTAAGCGTGTTCCTTGTCACACGAATAAGAGACCTCATCTAAGCTGCATAGAGTAATTGTGAAAATGCTGCCACAGTTGGCATTTGGTATTGCTCTCTCTCTCTCTCTCTCTCTCTCTCTCTCTCTCTCCCTCTCTCTCTCTCTCTCTCTCTCCAGGTCCGTTCAGTAATACTAGTGCAGGTGCTTTCTAAATCTAAGAATCTTCAAGATCAAAATCGTATTCATCGTCATCGTTATTATAGCAATCATTTTCCTTGCTCTTTCCGCAATGACTCTCAAACGTCATTCGCCAAATTTTAGCAAGTTTGAGGCTTGCGAGCAAGATCTCTCACCCACTAGCAAGCTTAACCCTGAGCCACCGCAGCTCTGCTGCCGACGGCCACTTTGGTCTCCCATTCACACTAGCTGAAACCCAGGACCAGACGCTACATTCGGCAGTACGCTATCGGGCACAAAAGGACGTAGAGCCTGAGCTGTAACCAGAAATTATACAACCGTTACCGCTTGTTTGCACTACAAATATTGACCGAAATCACGCTGACCCGAGACGGACTCGCATGGCATCAGATGACGACGGCTTCCAAATGCTGAAGTGCCATGACCTGCAAAGCCTCTAGTATGGATATTATTGTGGCCTCGATAATGGTCGCCAAACAGAAATCGTCAGCTAGGGTCGCATGAGCCACGGAAGGGTCAGGGAAAGGGGCTAGAATTTTCAGCTTTGAGGAATAGGACCTCTAGGTTCATTCAAACACGATGACACTGGTGCCTCATACAAGTAGTTAAAAGACATTGTCACAAAATCATTCGACTCATTCCTTTCGCTTCTTCACACTTCTGCCTCATTAGGATTGTGGTGAAAATTAGCTCTAGCAAATAGGCGCTTCCTCTGACCAGGGTGTAGTGAGGAAGTTGACCCCCTGACTCTGCCAATGGGTATGCAACCCTAATCACTGTCAAAGCCGGGCTCTTTGGTGGCAGGTTGTTGCCAGCAAAGTGACTGGCGATCTCTAATTCCGCCAAGAGGCTGTAGCAGAGGACATTCGATCGTTTCTCTGTCTCAACACTGTCTCAGCTCCGTCGCAGCTCTCTCTCAGATTTTGCTCGGTCTCTGTATGCTGCTCGTGCTTTGCCAAGCGGGTTCTAGGGCATTCTATGACCCAGGGTTCTACTGGCCAGTGCGCTTTCGTCCTTTTTACGTGCTTTCTCAAACCGGTCAATGCATGTCACCTGGTTATGCATGTTACCTGTCTAGGCGTACATTACCCTGCACTAACCGCATAAAAACCATTCTATAGCAACAAGCTGCACTGCACCTGTATTGCGATTTAGCTGCTAAATGCATTACACAGACTAGATGCTCGTAATACTACTAGTGCTAGTAATATTACGTACTCTTGGACATCGGGACTGGGCGATACGATAACCTCTGGAAAAACGCTGCGGCTCTATACTTCGAGCCCTCCCCCTGAATCTCAGCCTAGGGTAAGGGAGGTGGTATTTCACTAGTCACGTCGCAGGTTCGAATAGTGCCGAAGGTAATTCTTTATCGGCCCCTGCAAATGGTATCGGTAGCCGCTATGACTCGTCTGCCGCGTCATAAGAAGAGGCAGCTGACTCGAGGCTGACTTTCGCTTGCTTTAGCCTCATTACTGTTCTCAAGAGGACCCAACAGTGAGTTTGCGAATGCAGAAGAAGTTGCATTATCTGATCGCTAAAGTTTATTGAAGGTTCCTGATTGTGATCATTGAGACTTTGACGTGTCCTACTCTGTGCTCTGGTCGGTAAAGACGTAAAAGCGCAATGAAAGATGTTGTGATTTATGCTTTAGCGTCGCAAGATTGACCCAAAATGGCTTGAGCTTACATGTGCCTCTCAGCTACTATTAAATAGACTGATCTGCAAACCCGACAGGTTAAAAGAAGGCGCGGACATTCTGTATTACTGCTGAGCTCATACACCATCAGCATATCGACATGCATATAAATTCAGCCGTTACGACTCGCTGCAGCCGCCCTTCAAAGGTGCCCTTCAGCTTCGCCAACATTTGTCACGTGTCTGCCAGGACTACCGACATTACGTTCGCTGTGCTTGCTTCAAAGAGCTACGAAAGAAAAGCCACTACAGCTCTTTCATAATACTGCTGGGTCAACTTGTGCCTCTAGCTAGCACGTAACCGGCAAGGAAAAGGGCATCTAACTCGGCACCACGTGATCCGGCCAGGCGTTAGCACGGGTTCTTGTCGAGCTGCAGCGGCATAAAGTGTAATCCGAATGCCTGAGCTGGCAGACCGAGGCAGACCGAGGCGTATTGAGAGACTGAGAGACCGAGAGAGAGGGAGGCAGATAAAGACAGATTGCTCCTAGCAGAAAACACTAGCAGCAGCAGGCATCAACTGTGGCCGGTCGATGCGAGCGAAAGGGCGACCGTAATCCGCCTGCGAATCCTTCCGCACGCCCGCACTCACCTACAAGTGAGTGAATCCAAGTACCGTATGGCAGACCTCCCAGAATCTGAGGTTCTCAATATCAGTAGGAATACATTGTGTGGACGATAGAGCTTCACGAATTGACTAATTTTCTATCCTGGCGTTGTGACAAGTCTCGTTATCTCGCTGCTAGAGGATCATTCGATCAAAGGCTTATTGAAATGCTCAGTATCTTTCTTAGGCCAGCGTGCAATTGAACGTCAAAAATGCACTCACAGCAATCGGCTCGTAGGACTACTGGTCACTGTATCGCGCTCCGAATCATGGGCAGGTGAGCAAGCCAACTGCTTTCTTACAAAACCGGTCAAGTTCAGGTAGCCGAAGAGAAAGTGGAGCGGAACGCATGCGTCAGTTACGCTTGACTGAATCGAGCGGAGCCAAAGCAGCAGGAACCCGGAAGCTCCGCTGTTTCGGCGTACGTCAAAGGCTAATGGCCCGAACGTCAAAAGATCTCAATTTAGTGAGAACAACGCTGATGCGACTTGAAACCCAGGAGCGGTCGGTGCGACGAGAGTGAACTGGGTCGTGCAAGGAGGTCAAAAAGGTAGACTTGTGCAAGCAAGCGAGCAGAGCGGCTAGCCTTCGGACTTGATTCAATGCTTGGTAGGGAGCCGGTGCAGCTCCAGCGGCTGAGACGCGTCGTGCGAGTAAAAAGGTAGACTTGTGACTAGACTAGAAAGGTAGACTTGTGACTAAGGTAGACTTGTGACTAAGTCAAAAAGGTAGACTTATGACTAGACTAGAAAGGTAGACTTGTAGACTAGAGAGCGGTGCAGCTCCAGCGGCTGAGACGCGTCGCGACGCAGGACGGAACCTGCTCAAGTGAGCGACAACCGGAAGACGGAGGCAGAGTTGAGCACGAGTCAACGAGCACTGAATGAGGGCGGAGCCAGAGTGTCTAGACGCAATGCTACAAACGCCTGAACTAGGGTGCTGGCAAATCGCTCTTTTTCCCGATTGCCGAGCTGGTTTGGTCTAGAGGTAAAGGAGCTCGCCCCGACCAAGACCTGACTGAGGTCGTGGGCTCGAGCCCCGAGGCATATGTGAAGCGCCTGAATACAGATTAAGTTCTCTTGGGGTGCCATTTAAATGAATTATATTTTTTATTTTACTTTTTGACCCGATTGTAACAACGTTCGTCGTCGGCCGAAAGTTGGGGACCGGAAGATTGAAGTCTGACAGCTGGGGAGCGGGAGCGCCGGTCCGCCCCTCTAGCACTAGCTGCTAGCTCTAGAGTCGAGCCTCTTCTCAATAATCAGCTCCCGGCGTTAGCCCGAGCAGCAATCGCTTCCGGTTAGCTCAGCCTCGCTAGATCGATAATCGCCGACCCGTTCCGAACCTCTTCCATGGCAATGAGCTCTTAGTAGGGTAACTCTAACGTAACGCTCTGAGTAACCGCCACGGTGGCATGGCGGTAAGTCACTGAGTTCGAGTCGATTTCCCGACTAATATAGAACAAATATGCGCTCCACGCCTGTCGCCTATGCATCAGCGTGGTGGCGCGTCAATCGAACGCAAACGCAAACCAAGCTGCACTCACGCGCACGAGTCACTTCCTTTTCCGGCCGACACGGACTTAGTGCCCGCGCCACGGGGCCTAGGCCTAAGGTGTACGGCGAGCGCCGACTCGGTGGCTACTGGTTCCGGTCGATGCAATGTCCCCCGCCTGAAACCTTAGACGTTGATTCGCGCGGGCGTGAGCGAGCGCTTACGGCTAGATCACGTCTCCAGCGACGAGGACGCGTCCCGATGGAGTGATGATTGCCCGGCGTGGCGATTGTCTGTCCGCCAGTGCTCGGTGGCCGCCGCGAGTTGCGCCGAGCACCGGCAGAGAGAGGCGATGCCACTCGCCGCTCGCCCGAGTCGCCGCGCGAGCGCGCGCACCTGCAGCTAGCGATCGCACCTGGGTCGGCATCCCGGTCTGCAACCTCGCGAAATCTCGACGCGCGCGAGGGGCGGCGGGCCGCTGGAAGCGGCAAGCAACTCACCGCAGCAGGTGCAAGCCACAAGTGGAGCGTTGCAGCCAGCCAGTCCAGTCATGGCGTCGGAGCGACAGAGTCGGTCTCTGAAGCTCACAAGCACTCTGCAAGCGAGTGGCTATATATAGAAGCAGCTGTGGCAGCATGACGCGTTCGCCTCGGTAGCCCTGCAAGCGGCCATTCCCGCCGTCACGCCAGCATTGCCAGGCTAGCGCCGGGACGCGACAAAGGAAAAAACCATCTCAAGCCGGGCGTAGCACGCAGGCTTCTCGTGCGTCCATGCGAAGCGCTATTTTTCCGCCCCCCCCCGGCATATCACTTCTCACTGGTTGGTCATCGGCCGATTGCATGCCACACGGCTCAAGCACTTGGCGACTCGATAGCACGACGGCTGGAGTTGAATGGATGGCGCAATATATCTGCTTGGTGCCTCCTGCTATCAATGTGAAAAACGTTGTACCATTATGCTTAAGCTTAAATGCACATGCCGATACGCATATACGGTACAAATATGTATGCATAGATAAACTTATATATACACATACGCTCTCTCTCTCTCTCTCTCTATATATATATATATATATATATATATATATATATATATACATATATATATATATGCACTATGCGATAAATAAGTAGTATTTGATTACCAGCATTATTTATATAGCGGTTGGAGAGTCTTGACGGATTCGCACGGCTCGCAGTTGGCAATTAAGGATTGCCAGCTGACTATTCGAACCCTCGATCTTGGTCGTAAAGAGCGAGCACCATTACTCCAGAGTTATCACGGCTTTATGACACGTGTGCTTGCGTGCATGTAACTAAACGCATTTGGGTAGTCTCTCTCTCTCTCTCTCTCTCTTTCTCTCTTTCTCGCTCTCTATTTAGCTGCTCACAGAGGGAGAGAGAGAGAGACAGGCGAGAGAGAGAGAGAGTGAGTGAGAGAGACAGAGAGAGAGAGAGAGAGGAAATGAGAGCGAGAGAGGGGGAGAGATACAGCCGGAGGAGAGATAGCGAGAGAGAGTAACTCTCCTTTTACCCCTATTGGCCAAGTAGTAGAGTCGTGCTCGGCTGCATCTCTCTCTCTCTCTCTCTCTCTCTCTCTCTCTCTCTCTCTCTCTCTCTCTCTCTCTCTCTCTCTCTCTCTCTCTCTCTCTCTCTGTCTCTACCAGTCTTCTAAGTGCCGAATCCTAGCGCAGCTCCGCAAGCCAGATGCTTGGACGGACGACATGAAGCGGGAGTGACGTCCGCTTGCGGAGCTCGGTCCGTCTGTGCACAGGTCGCCGCTCGATCGCTGCCGTCGAGGTCTGCTGCAGAGCGGCGTCGATCATCGTGGATCCACAAGATCCGAGGCTACAGCAGAGTACCACAAGATGGCCGACGAAGTCTAGCGTCTGCTCCAGTTCGTGACAGAGCTAGGCCGCCGCAACTACGGCTCTGACGGTGCTAGTCCACTGCAGTCACGTGACAATACTGGCGAAGCTGCCAATTTCGTAGATGACGGCTAACTAAGCTATCAAGCAACTAATACCTCAAAAATTTTAGCAGCCGCACTGATGCTCGAAGGTAGGCAGACTGTAGTGGAACGCTGAAGCTATGCAGAGCGCCCATCCTTTTGGGTAAAAATTACATATCAGCTGAGCCATTACGTCCATTTAACAGCCACGGATCATTGCAGGTGCTCAGCGTGAGCCGTAGAGTGCATCGATTGCTATGACGTGCAAAGCACCTATAGACAGTGCCTAGCGTTCAGCCTCTGGAAAAACTTCCCTCGGCTCGACGGCTACATACGGCTGGCTGCCGGTTGAATGACGTTGCCTTTTTTTATTCTCAGGCCGCTACTCCCTGAACATGGATTGATTATAAAACCGGATTCTTGTCGTACATTCACAGGAAAACGTGACTAAAATGTATACAGTCAAAGCCAGTCTTATCTAGCACGATGCCGCTTAGGAACGTTTCGGCAGCTTCCGTACGAGCTGAAAGCACGAGCTCCGATACCGAAGCTTAGCAAGGTCAGAGCAAGGTCAGAATCCAGAGCTGCGACGCCTGGACCCTGAAAGGAAGTGCCTTCTTGCAGAAGAGCGGCGCCCACGCGATGGGTCGCCCGGCGATTCACGGACGAGCAGCGAGAGGAGCCGGTCTCACTGAGCATAAAACCGTGACGTCATTAAGCAGCACTCGATGACCTGAGACCGATTTAGTTAAGGCAGCTGAGGGGAAAGCAGGCTATGAACCGCCAATGCAGCCGATCTGAGCGATTGACTTTAGAGCCTGAACGTGTGTCAGCACTCAATCGCAATCGAAAAAAACACGCTATCCGCAGGGAGAATCCTCTGAACGGCTGCTTCTGGGACTGCCAGATCGCTCTGGAAAGCTTTGGCACGTCGGGCACAGAGGAGAAGCAGCCTCAAAACGAAACTTATATAATGCATCTCCGTCTGCAGGTCCAAGAAGCCACAAAGACTGAGAATAAGATTGAACGAGATTGAGAATATATGAGATTGAGAATAGAAAGAGAATGAGCTCTCTGATGGGGCAAATCAAACGTATTATTATTATTATTATAATATAATGTGACTATGCATACTGACGCTGTGCATTCTGCCACTAACCACACTTGCATGCTGAACCTGTGCATGTCAAACCTAAGCATATTAATCTTGACGTTCATTGAGCATGCTACCATTGACCTTTCGATCGCATTTTCTTTGAGCAAATTTAAAGCGCCTAGAGATAGCTTGAGTTCCCCGAGGGTGCTTCATCAATGTATTATTATTATTATTATTATTAGTATTATATCATTTTGGTACGCATTCACAAGCAAACGGAATTCGTCTCACGCAACAAGGAGAAAGTGAGAAGCATAGCTGAGTCAGATGAGCAGTTGAGGTAGTCAGTAGGTTGAAGCAGCAGCTCAGGACGGCTGAAAAGAATGTGCGATAGTCGGCAGCATGTGAGTAGACGTCGTTGAGTAACAATTGTCGGAGCGAGATCCCACCGCATACAACCTGCAACGTCAAAACTTCTGTCTCAAGCGTTCTTCAAGCGGATGAATGAAATTTCTATTTATTGTCTGCAGAAGATCTCTGGGGGCACGAGAAGGAAACTGGTGCAGCAGCTCAGCTACACATAGGAAGGAGCCTAGCCATGGTGGGCCTGTATCCATCGATAAACCGGCAGCAATGCAAGAGCTCTTTCGGAAATGCTGCAGAACCAGCGGTCTTCGGTGGGATATACAGCTATGCGGAAGTAGCCCGAAACCGTCATAGTCGTGCCATTGTTACAGCGGCTCCACCTTCAAGACTTGACCACCAAGTCATAGCCGCCATCAAGTCTTGGCCAACACATCCACTCCGCTCCAATGGCTCCGGGTCAACGGGTCGAGCTTCCGGCGAAACTTCTCAGCCAGAGCCGATTAGCACATCGATTGCGCCGATCGCATCCATCCACGAAGGACATTGCGGAAGTTTTCAGTTTCGGGCAGCTGTTGGGGCGGACAGCAGAGAGGCAGAAGATAGAGCTTCAGAGCGTAGCTGAAAGCCACGGGATAGCCACAGCGAGCCCAGTTGTTACGAACGCGGCATGTGACGACCAGGCCCGGTCCGTACTAGGCCTCAGACCTAGCATAATAATAACAATGATAATGCACTTGATAAAGCGCCCTCAGAGAACTTGATCTCTTTCTAGGCGCTTTACATTTGCTGCAAAGTGAAATGCAATTGAATGGTAAGTAAAATCATGCTTGAAAAACAAACAAAATGAATAATATGGTTAGGGATGACATGCAGGGTCAGCATGCAAATGTGGTTAGTGGTAGCATGAGCAGTGTCAGCATGCATAAGCACATCAAGGACAAATCACACGGACCCACTAGATGCTGTCCTAAATAGGTGTGTTTTTAAGTTCCTTTTAAATGTAGTCAGGTCAGGGGATGTTCAGACGCCGGTCGGGAGGGAGTTCCAGGCTTTGGGACCATACGAACTAAATGCACGGTCACCAAAGGATTTAAGGTTTGTACGAGGTATTTGTAGACTTTTAGATTCCAAAAAGCGGGTGGTATTATGCTTGGCCTGATGGGGTAGTGGATCTGAGAGATAGGCTTGAGCCAAAGAATGAAGTGACCTAAAAGTGAGTGACAAAACCTTGAATTCAATCCTTTGCTTGACTGGCAGCCAGTGCAGGTCGGCGAGAATTGGAGTAATGTGGCAACTGCGACGCTCACGACCGACAGGCCTAGCTGCAGAGTTTTGCACCAGCTGCAATCGCCTGATCGCACATGCTGGTAAGCGTTGAGTTGCAGAAGTCTAAACAGAATGTCACAAATGCATGGACCAACTTGGACGTGGTATCGTTATCTAAACAAGCCCAAATTTCAGCTCTGGTATGAAGCTAAAAATAGGTGAATTTGAGCACGACCTAGGAGGAGGCAGACCTAGGCGGAGGACAAAGCGTCAGAGCAGGGCGGCGAAGCTGAAAGACACGCAGCTGACCGGAGTCGAATATTGGAACGGATACTCCACGCGCCGGTTTCGGCATCGGGAGGCAACGGCTTCGGTAAGTAAACCTTTGGCTCTAGCTCACCGACGCCACGGGACAGCGACAGCGAGCCCAGTGGTTACGAACACGGCGTGTGACTACCACGTCCGGTCCGAACTAGGCCACAGGCATAGTGTTCGTAGCTGTGCGAGTCTCAGCAGCTGAGTGACGATTAACAATTATAATCGTCACTAAGACGTCAATATATTAATCATATATTATATTATATAATTATATATTTTATTTTATTATATTATAAATAAATGTTATATGTTCTATATTAGCACAATAACTATATATTACATTAATAGTTATAATTATATAATAACTGTATATTATATAATTTGTTTAAGCTGATGCCTGAACCTTGCATCACGGCCAGTGACTTGCAGGCGCTGCACTAATACACGCAGGTATACCGATTGGGGCACGAATGCGACTTCGACGGAAAGTGGTCAGGCCTAAGCATGACAAGGCCACATCGAGATCGTAGACATGTATTTCACGGCAGCGGCGGTTAATGGCGTTCAACGGCGCGGCCGTGACCTGCAACAACGGGCTCTGCGGCCTAGAGCTTGAATCAGGTCAAATCAGCAAATTTTGGACTCATCGCTCGCCCGTCTCGTGGCGCCGGCTTCTAGTTGCTCCATCGCCGCTGATTGTCGCATAATCGCATAACCGCAAACAATTGTCATCAGCCATAATCTGGCTGGTTTAGCGTGCGGCGCCGTTTCACAGTGCCGATACAGCACCGTTACCCCGAACCCCTTGCGTTCGCTCTGGCTGAGCCGCGGTTCGCAATCCGTGGTCGAGCGATGTCAGCTGCCGCTACTCGTAGCGCGCCACTGGGTTGAGCGTTTCTCGATATCGTAAGGTCAACTAGCGCCCTGCATAACTCAACTCTGCGTCACTCGCCCGTCTCCGCCCGCCGTTTGTTAACGCCTTGTTTTGGTCCTCCGACTCCGAAACCTCCTGCGCCGGTGCGCCTCCCCCTATCAGTGCCCTTCCGTTAGCTCCGCTCGGCAGGTGCGACTTTCGCTCACTCATCTCCTGCCTGGTCTTCCGCCCTCGCCTCGCTCGCCTCTCACTTTCGTCAAAAACCTTGCGCCGGCGAAGACTGCGAAGCAGGGCTAACTCGGGGGTTTAAAAAATGGCCCACTCAGTGACGGCAGTCGGCTTGATCGACCATCCGGTCAACAACCCTTAGAGGCTGTGCAGCCACCGCACGCCTGCTCTCCACTCCAGCTCTCTGCTCCTGCTCTCCACTCCTTCTCTCCGCTCCAGCTCTCTGCTCCTGCTCTTCACTTCTGCTTCCCGCTCCAGCTCTCCACTCCTGCTCTCCGCTCCAGCTCTCTGCTCCTGCTCTCCACTCCTGCTCTCCGCTCCAGCTCTCTGCTCCTGCTCTCCACTCCTCGCTTATGCTCCAAGCTACTTCTCCCAGCTCACGCCCGCATCGCCAGCATACGCCTGCCGCGGTGGTCAAAGTAGCAATCTGCGGTGCAGACTGTTTCAAAAATCTTTTGAAGTAATGGCTAGCCAGTCGAATTTCAAACAAGTTACTTTTGCACTATTACTGGTTCTCCGTGCGCGTGACTATATGACTCGGTGGACTTACTGTTAAACTTTGAAGACTCGGACTAGTTATTGGGATCCGGGCTTTCTTGAACGCTGCCAATCTGTGCGTTTGCCGTTGGCATGCGACTGCATATCGTAGTGCAATGGCTGCCACGCGTTAAGTCTGGTTTGAGGTGCCAGCTCCAAAACAAAATTGCCAGCTCCTAAAACATTCATTGCGTCACATGCAATATCGTGCACTCGTTCCATTCGCTGCGTGCGGTGAAGGTTTGGCAGACGCCTTTAATCCCGGAATAAATAGGCATCCATCCTGAGCTCGAGAGCCGCTGCAGTGCTGTCGCAATGCTAGCTAATGCGCACCGCACGAATAACCCCGCGCGGCCACCGCAGTCGCTCCGAGCCCCGGAAATCGTGGAAGCCTCGATATGCACTCCCCATTCAATTTCCTCGACGAGTACCGGAGCAACTGTCTCTTATTCTCCGACCAAGGTCACGGTGAATACAAGGCCAAGGACGTTTTCTTACGGCACTATACAAATGAATTATATATTTATACACGTTTATTTTTTTATTTACATCTATACAGTGCTGGCCCAAAAAATCTTCACACACCGTGTATCAGCCAGGGAGATAGACAGAACAAGATAAGTCTCCAAAGCCTGCACTTTGAAATAAACCTAACCATACCGTTGTTTAAGCAGTTAATTTTGCAATAAATTCGGCAATAAAATGCAATGAAATCAAAAAATATATTAGTGTTTTCTTCTCCACGATTTTTACAACGGAGAGGAGCCTGCTGGAAATTGGTACGATAATAGAAATAATAATATTAATAGTGTATTTGATATAGCGCCCTCTCTGAGAAATTAATCTCTCTCTAGACACTTTACATTTGCTGTAAATGAAGCACGATCGAATTTTTAGTGGTAGCATGCTCAATAAGCAGCAACAATAACATGGTTAGGGGTTGACATGCACAAGTTTGGCTAGTGGCAGCACGCACATTGACCCCGACAGTTTCTCGCAGGCGTCAGATGTAATTTTCCGACATGCCTTCTGCGGAAATTTGAATAATTCACATTTGACTCCTACCAAATAAATGTTAAGTGGTGTTTAAATCTGCACTCTCGCTGTGCCAGTTCGAAATCCGGAAGTGATCGAAGCTTGACGCACGAGGTTGTCGAATATTCGTTTACTATGCTCGCGGTATGCTTTGAAATCTTGTCCTGATATCTAAAAAAGGTAAAACCATATACGAAATGATTTGATGGAGTGCGATAAGCAATCTTAACCACGTGCAAGTAACTTTCAGCATTCATTATCCCCTGCACCCGGTGCAAACTCCCTGTCAGTGCCAAAGCGACCTCACACCCTTACCCGGCGACGGACGTCTAGCTATGTTTTCTACGTTGTCTCCAAACTCGCTGAAGACAAGACGCCCCGTGAAGTAGGTAAGATAGTGAACGTCGATTCTTTGGTCCACATAGTTTGTCTCCTCCGCCTGAGCGTAATGCCAAGTAGCGGGTTCGCCTTAGCACCTCTGTACCGCATAACTTGCTCGTTGAGCCTCGTCCTGATCGCTCTTTCGCTGACAGTTATCCATGAGACTTCTAGTTCTTTCTTACCTTTCAATGAGCTAGATTTAAAGAGCCAAAAAAGACATTGAGTTCTCTTACGGCGCCTTAGAAAGTGCATTATTATTATTATTATTATTATTGCTATTACGCATCACCGCCGCCCTCATGTTCTGGTCCTGGTATACCGTCGCGCAGCGACGCCTACCTCACTTCCGATCCATCCGGCGATTCATCGTTCAGATTGGTTCTGGCTTCTTCAAATTTTACCTCACTGACGCTTATGTAATAACAATTTTTATCACAATCACTCGATTAAAATAATGCTCGTTTTCAACGCGAAGAGGGCACCCTCTTGGCAACCCGAGAGCGTCGAAAATTCGGTCAACTTTAGTTGGGCGCTGCCTACCACTGAGAGCCTCTGAACCCAAAATTGCCTGGCCGCATGGTAACTGGAAGGCTTGCAAGTAGCAACCGGTAATTCTCCTGCTTAATAATCACTGCAGCAGGCTGGTCATGTCCATCTAGACACGCATCCCTATTTTTGCGGTGGGGGATAACTCCTGTTGCAACGGCACTAGCGTTTTCCGACTTCACTCCATTAAAACGTCAATGCCATAACGTTCGGAGGGTAAACGTTATAAGATATATTGTAAATCATTTCATAGAGAAAACGTGTTACTATTATTTCATTATTAGTTTGTGTAGTTAATAGGTGGGGCACTCAGCGAAACCCAAAAAGTAAAGAGCTTTTGTTGGAACGAAGATTATTTGGGTGGGCACTATGTACTTATATAAATATACACACATAAAAATATATATATGTGTATTTTTACGTAAATTTACATGTATATATATATATATATGTACATATATATATATATATATATATATTGAAATATATATACACATATTTAGTGCAATATATATATATATATTGAACTATATATATAGGGCACTATTTAACGTTATATTCCAGTATATAAGCCATCTAGGTACAATGAGGCCATGCAATATATATACACCTAAAATGTGTATATATATTGTGCTTTTTTTGCAATAATTTTAAAGTGCCGAGAAAGAGATTGAGTTATTTGAGGGCGCTTTATCAAATGTATTATTTGTATCATATCTGCTGAGCTACCTTCACAATAACGCCTCTTAACCGATTGCGGCTTATCGAATTATCTAGCCAATCTAGGGACACCTGGGGCACGTAGGAGTGCAGGTGTGATCAGGAGCTCGGCCAAGCATTTACCTCTCTCTCGCTAATTAGGTTTCCAGTCAAAACAAAATGACCGGACTTTGGCATTGCAAAACCTAGTTAAAATATGCTTTAATGGGTTGGGATCTGGCTTGCACTGGGTGGACTGCTTCCGCGGCTGGAGATCGCTCACGTTCTTTTGCCATTATTAAGCTCCTGCACTTTGCGACACCGACGTGGCCACTGTGTAAAGGCTTCTGTGGCAAAAGCTGGAAACCGTGAGTCGCTGGCTCTGCTTTTTTGGGCGACCCATTCCGAAACAGGCTGAGTTCAACGCTCAGTCACAATCAAACAAAAGGAGTTACCCGCAGAGACGATCTTCCGTACGCCAGCTTCTGAGACTGCCAGACCGCTCAGGAAAGCTTCGGCACTTAGGGCTTCGTCAAAGAAGAAACATCAAAACACAATTTTTTTGTCTTCAAGGTTCTGTTGCTCACTTTTAGGTCCCTTCATCCTGTAGCTCCAGCCTACTTGTCGGATCTACTCTCCCAACATGCTGGGTGTCATAATACCCGCTTTTCTAAATCTAATCATTTACATACACCTCGTACGAACCTCAAATCCTTTGGAGACCGTGCCTTACTTCGTAGGTTCCTAAAGTTTGGAACTCACTTCCGACTGGCGTCACGACATTCCTTGACTTTACTGCACTTAAAAGGGGGCAGAAAACGCGAAAATTTATCGAAGCCTTTATTCTGTCCCTGTGAGTTACTCTTTGGTATTTATGCGTAGTCACTTTGTGCATGCTGCCATTAACCGTTATTTCTTGCCAACCCCGTGCATAGCGAAATTTTGGAAGCTCTGCCTGAGCTTTTGACCTACGACCGGCTAAGATTAAAGTTAGTAAGTTAGTTTACAGTCTCGACACTTTTACTTCCGCAAACTAGTCGCGACAGCTAGGCTTCGGAGCTAAACAAAGCCTGCCAACTTGGCCGTATCTGCCTGCCTGGCGATATGTGTCTGCCGCTCGTGCTCATCGCCAAAGCTTCAACCTTTGGGCACTGCCAGATTTGCAAGAGCTTTTGTAAGACACGTGGTTAGACGCTCGCTCTTCGTGACCCCCGGTCGGGCAATCAAATGCAGGGATGGGAAATCCTGTTATGCCCACTGAAGGCAGTTTTAAGGCCGTGAAGGCTCTTCTGACACTTAAAAAAGCGTTAGTAAAAGAACCCACAGACTCTTCATATCCGCAGCTTGTTTCCTTTGCTCATTTGCTTACCTGATTTACCGATCATTATTCCTTAATGGACTGACACCAAAGTCGCTGCTAGCCAACGTTTCAGATGAAGTTTGCACCTCTCAACAAACGACGAGTCTATTCCCGTCCAAAGGATCGCCAATTTAGGCTGACAAAACCGAAGCCGTTCAAAACAGAAGCCGTTCACTTGGCTGCTTCTCAGTGAGCTGAACTCATGTACTTGTTTCAGCTTTCTCGTGCCCTAAGGTCCCCTATGGACAATCAGTTAGCTGTTCCGCTCTGTCGTGCTTAATTACTGCTGGCCATAGAAGCTTCTGCTCTGAGCGTCCTAGAATGTGGTACTCGCATCTACAATCTTAACGCGACCGCATTTATCTCCCAGCTGGTGACTGTGGAACATGCTTTGCGGCCGATGTGAGCTTCTATGTCCACTTCCTCGGCTGCTCTGCTCTGCTCTCCTTTGCTCTGCTCTGCTCTACTCTGCTCCGTGGTTCTCCGTTTTTTCTTTTTTGAATAAAATGAGGTAAAGCTTGCTAAAACAAGGGCACCGAAATCCGCTTAGTTTTTGAGTGCGTTATAGAAAGCACCCTAGCGTAGCACCAACTTTATCTTTGTGGCTTTATGGAATTACAGATGTTGCATGATTTTATGTTATATTTTGCAACCGGCCGAAGCGTTCGTGCGTGACGGCGACGTCACGCACCAGCTAGACCTGAACCGAAATTTGACTACAGCCTCAGCCGAGCCAGTCCCGGTGCGGCCGGACAGGCGGCTTGAATGTACGCAGTCGGCCGGCTGCCGCGTTAGGCAAGGTCACGTGCCGCGAGCGCTTTGAACTAAGCGAAACAGTCGATCGACGGACGAGCGAGCGTCCTCTGTCCACCCCCAGCCAGAACATCGCGTGAGCGACACGCGTTGCTGAAGCTAGGCCGTGGCCGAACTCCGGCTCGCCTGCTTATAACGCGACCGCTGCAGACTGCGGCCTCTTTCTGACGTGACGACGGCGGCGGCGGCTCCGATGACGATCCTCGGCGATCGACGATCGATTGATCGACGATCGATTGATCGACGATTGATTGACGATCGGCGATCGACGGTCGACAGTGATCCTGCAGTCAGCAGTGGCGCAGCGGGCCGGCCGCCGCTGGCGCGTGCTGAGCTAAAGTCGGCTCAGACGTCGCTCGATCTCCACTGCCTCTGCCGGTCGTGCGGCGGCGCAGGCGGAGCGAAGGACGGAGGACGCTCACTTCGCCACGCGCATCTCGTAGCTGTAGGTGAAACCGCGTTTCGGGTCGGGCTCACCCAACCACGCCGACCCGCTGAAACGGAAAAAAGAGCTCGCCGCTAGCGACCGTTGCTCCGTCGCGACGCGCTTGCTCTGGCCGCGGCGAGTCGCAGCCGCCGCCGCAGCCAGCGCTCGTCGCGGTATTGCGCTCGCTCAGCGAAATGGCTGACACGAGCGGCGGCGCCTGGCTATTGCGACTGGCGGAGGCTGCGCTGGAGCGCGCTTCCTGCCTCCCTCGCTCGCTCGGCGCCGCTCGGAGCTGACCGCTGAGGGAGAGTCGCTCAGGGAAAGCGCGCGGCGTGCAGCGCCTCACCTTCGCTTCCTTCTGAGCGCCAGGACGATCCCGATGCCCGCGATGATGGCCGCAAACGCGAAGCTTACCGGGAGCACCCACGCCAGAACGCTCGTCTGAGCCTTCCGGGAGAAAGCGAAAAACCTCAGTCACCGGCGCTCCGGAAGAGCGCACTCAGCTTAAAAGGGGCCGGGGGAGAGGCGGCGCCGCGTGGCTTCGCCTATGCGTGCGAGGCGCAGCAGTTCTCAAGCAGACAAGCACAGGTCGTACTGGAGCCGATCGCTGCTTGCTCTTAGTCGGCTACCTTACCCAGGGCTACCGAAGGGAAGACAAAGGTCAGAGTGCATAGGCATGTCCGTTTGGCAGCCAGCTATTGGCGCGATGTGGTGCACTCCACCGTCGAGCAGTACGTCAACGTCAGTGTGTTATCGCTAATTTCTCTGTTTATTCATTTTCTGCTATGGCTTCCTGCCTGTCGAATGTACTTAAACAGGCTTGGCATCGTGCTACCTGCTCCCTTAAGTCGCTTAGCCGGGCCTCTATATATAATAATCGTAATTAATTATAAAACGACTTTGTCTTTTGGTCTTATACTCCCAAAGCCGGATACCTAATACCAACTGACTTTGTGATATCTTCCCACTTGACGTTGAAAGATAAGCTGTGATGACATTAATTTAGGTACATTTATATAACTTGTATATACCTTTTTCAAAAGGTAAAAATGCTCTCGAGGGGCTTTGTGCAAGTTGCCTACTAAATACTCCAATTGGTCCATGAAATAAAGCGCAACGTCAGCGCTCGTAAGCGGGCAATCCACGCGGAACCAGCAAATGCTCCGAGAAAAAAATGCATTTTCGCTTGGTGTTAAATGCTGTTGAGTCGAGTGATTCCGTGGCTTCAGTCGGGATTGAGTTTCACGCTTCGGCAGCATAACTTCTAAAGGCACGATCCTCAAGTGACTCTAATTTGGTTCGAGGCACACACGGCTCTAAGACTAGAATCAGGTGAGCACGTGGTATGATTCTTCACCTGAGCCGGAAGTATCGTAGTTTGGCTAGGTGTCCTGGAGCAAGCGAGTTGAGGGCGCTAAAAGTGAGTGACATGACCTTGATGTCAACGCACTTCTTAGTGGGAAAGTCTGCCAAGGTCAATGCGAAGTGGCGTACTCTACAAAGTTGAAAGCAGACAAGCCTACGTTATAGAGTTCCGTATCTACTGCGAGCGTCTGGTGGCACAAACTGACCGAGCTGCGAGCCTGCAGCTGCAATAGTCGCTAACGGACGTCAAAAAAGCTTGGACCAGCATGGGTTTGGCATTCAAGTCGCAGCAGGCCCGAAATGTTTTTTAAATTAAATTCAGCTATAAGAAAGCAGAATTAACTGTCGTGCTGGCGGTCGTCTAGGGAGGGGTCATTAAGTATCTCAGTGTAACTCCACAAAACCACAAAGACAATGTGGGTGTTACAGTTTGCAATATTTGGAACAAACCACAAATCTTTTGGAGACCGTGCATTTAGTGCGTATTCTCCCTAAGCCTGGAACTCACTCCCGACTTGCGTCACCGCATCAACTGACTTAACCACATTTAAAACGAACTTAAAAACACAACTATTTAGGACAGCATTTAGCGGGTCTCTGTGATTCGTCCTTTGTGTGCTTACGCGTGCTGAAAATGTGCATGCTGCCACTAAGTACACTTGCATGCTGACCCTGTGCATGTCACCCCCAACCATGTTATTCATGCTGTTTATCAACCATGATATTTGTCACCATTCAATCACGGTTCCCTTTGTAGAAAATGCACAGCGCCTAGAAAGAGATTGAGTTCTCCGAGGGCACTTTATCAAGGGCATTATTAATATTATTATTACACGGGGGAGTTGTGTATAGCACACTCACAGTCTAAAAGGCTTTTGGTATGAATTTAGTAGCCAACCAACTCCATCTCACGCAAACATAGAGAAAGTAGGAAGCATAGCAGAGTAGGGGGACCGGTGGCGTAGTGAGTGGCTTGAAAGTAGCAGCTCAGGACCGCTGAAAAGGATGAGCCATAGTCGGCAGCAGGAGGGTACTTTTGTTGCGTAAGAACTGTGGAAGCGAATTCCACAGTCTAGCACCAGCAGAGCTAAAGCTTCTTTCGCCAACGGTCTTTAGGCGGAGGAATGTAACCGCTGATTTATTGTTCGTACAGAACCTGACGGCACGAGTAGGCTGAAATAATAATAATAATAATAATAATGCACTTGATAAAGCGCCCTCGGAGAACTTAATCTCTTTCTAGATGCTCTAAATTTGCTGCAAAGGGAAATGCGATTGAATGGTAAGTAAAATCATGCTTGAAAAACTAACAAAATTAATAATATGGTAAGGGGTGACATGCACAGGATCAGCATGCAAATGTGGTTAATGGACAGCATGCACAGTGTCAGCACGCATAAGCACATCAAGGACGAATCACAGTGACCCGCTAAATTCTGTCGTAAACAGGTGTGTTTTTAAGTTCCTTTTAAATGTGGCCAGGTCAGGGGATGTTCTGAAACAGGTCGAATGGGAGTTCCAGGATTTGGGAGCGTATGAACTAAATGCACGGTCTCCAAAGGATTTAAGGTTTATGCGAGGTATTTCTAGACTGTGGGATTCCGAAAAGCGGGTGGTACGATGCTTGGCCTTTTGGGGTAGTATATCTGACAGATAGGCTGGAGCGATAGAATGAAGGGACCTAAAAGTGAGCGACAAAACCTTGACGTCAATCCGTTGCTTGACTGGTAGCCAGTGCAGGTCGGCGAGAAGTGGGGTAATGTGGCAACTGCTACGCTGTGGCGGCAGTTCAACTTGGTGTGGAGGAGCCAGGCCGGGGCGTGCCTTGCGGGACAGAGCAAGAACTTTGCTCTGTATCTGTCAATCGACCGGCAGCCAAGCTAGCTATTTTAGCAAAGCAGACACGCGGTCAAACCTCTGAGACTTGGAAACTAGCCTGGCAGCCATACTGATGGCCATTTGCTGTGGCCTAGATGCTTTTTTTGGAGCCCAGCCAAACGGAATTACAATAATCAAGCCGAGGCAGAAATAAGTAGCTAGTTAAATCTTTTGCAATCCACTGTGGAAGACAGCTCCTAATCTTAGATAGGGATCGGACATGATGGCTAGCTGCAGAAGCAGTCTTCTGAATGAAGCTTTAAAATTTAGGCAGCTGTTGAAGACACCTAAATTTCAAGCACGTGGTGACGGTTTCAAGACAGTACCACTTATAAGAAGAGCAAAGCCTTTCAATCCAACCATGCTGACCCAGTGCATGTAACCCCTAACCATGTTATTCATTTTGTTTGTTTTTCAAGCATGATTTTACTTACTATTCTATTGCGTATCACTTTGCAGCAAATGTAAAGCGCCTAGAAAGAGATTAAGTTCTCTGAGGGCGCTTTATCAAGTGCAATATTATTATTATTATTATTATAACCACACGCTTAGGGTCTCCTATGAGTAGGAGTACGGCTTTATCATCATTTAGTTTCAAGATGTTTCCCGACATCAAGGGTCGAATTTCAGCAAGGCAAGCAATCACCTAATCAGTTGCTTTAGCAAATTCTGACGGTTTGAATGACAAATGCAGCTGAGTATTGTCAGCGTAAAATTGCTATCCTATTCCATCGGCCTTATCACTTTTCCCAGAGGTCGAGTATAAATGAAGAACAGCAAGGGACCGAGTACAGACTCTTGAGGGACTCCACAGGTGACCCGTCTTGTGTGGGAGACGTGACCCCCACACGACACGGATTGAACACAATCAGACAAGTACGATTTAAACAACGCCAGTGCCTCGTCTGCCAGACCAATCGATGTTCTCAATCCTTTAAGCAGAACATCGCGAGCAATGGTGTCAAAGGCAGCTGATAGATCTCGCAGAGCTAGGGCAGTGACATTCCCGTTATCGTTGCTACCTAGAATGCCATTGTTAACACGTAGGAGAGCAGTTTCACTGTATTGTTGCCCCGTGAACTCTGATTGAAATTTTCATGACATGTTATTCTTTTCAATACGTGCAACCAGCTGCTTAGCGACACATTTTCAAGAATATTCGACAAAATAGGATGAAGGGAACCTGGGTGATAGTTGGCAAGGACCTCTGAAGCTAATCCAAGGTTTTTCAAGTATCGGGCTAACAATTGCCGATTTGAAGGGGTGGGTAAGACTCCTTCGCCCAAAGAAGCGTTAAAATCTCGCATATGGTTGGGCTAAGTTGGTCTGCCAGTGAAGACTACAGAGATAATGGCATAGAGTCTTCAGGAGATGAGTTCGTTTTATTAGACTTTATTAAGGTAGCCACGTCGCATGCAGAAACCTCAGAAAACCTTTTAAGGAAGGTCCCAGGTTGCGATTCCTCAATTGCTTTACTCAGAGGGAGCTTTATGGAGGCAAAATTGTTTCAGTAAAGAAGGTTGAAAACTTTTCAGCTGAGCCCTTAACATCTGGTGATTTGGACCTCTCAGCATTGGCAAGTAAATGATTTACTGTATTATAAATCGGTTTACGGTCTGACTGGCACGAATTTAGTTTTCTAGTGAAAAAATAAGCGCTGGCTTTTATAGGCTTCTGAGTGTTAACTCGACGGAATTTTTTGAAATTGATTAGATCTACATCCGACCCCGGTTACTTGAAATGACGTTCAAGCCTGCGCTTAAAAAGGCGCATCTTTTGAAGTCGTTTTTGTAAATTAAACGGAATTAGTAAGACTCTGTACACGAATAGAAGGAACGGGAGCGTGTGTTTCAAGAGCACTCCTAAGTGTCACGTTCACTGCGTTAGTGAGAGTATCGAGGCTGTCGGTCAAATCAGGGTACAGATCAAGAAGACATCCATCACAAAACAATTAAAAAAAATTCTCTATTTCAACGCTTTTCAAGTTACGTCGTTGGACAAGATCGGAATTACCCTGTACGTACAAGCAAGCAGGAGCAGCAAACGAGACCGAACAATGATCCGAGATCAGAAGGCCTGTGGGTCATGAGGTGACGAGGTCACCACGAGGTCAGTGGCCCAGACATATTGAGTGATCACGAGATCTAGGATATGTCTATAGACGTAGGTGGTATGATTAACGTGTTAGACCAAACCAAAATTATCCAGTCAAGAAATGTGCGGCCTGGCTGTTGATGGGGTGGTCGATGTGAATGCTGAACTCTCCAGCTAACAGTAACGGCCTGTCCTTCCCACACAAATATTTCATCGTGGAACTTCGCAAAGTCCTCTATAAACAAGTTTTGACAGCCAGCAAGAAGTCGGTAAATCACAACAGTGAGAGGCACTGCCTTTGATAAAGACCTGATTGCAACTGATTTAAACAATTGCCCATGCGATAAACTGCGCATCTTATAGCGAAATGATTCACGAACAGTAATTGCGACCCGGCCACCAACCTTGTCAGAACGCAAGGTCTGGAGGAATGAGAGCCCGGGTTGGGTTGTATCAGATGTACAGCTACTCGAACAAGGCGTCATCCAAGTTTCCGTAAGCAGAAATGCATCTAGGTTCTCCTGGACCACCTGATCAAGGATAAGTAACCCCTTAGTTTTAAGCGAGCGGACATTAAGTAGGCGCAATTTAAAAGGTTGACCATCAACTGCGTGACGCCGACGAAGTGGCTTGCATTCAAGTCGGCGTGTAGCCGGATTGGCTGACGCGGCCCCTTCGAACTTGAATTTAATCTTAGTAACCTCCGCAAGTCGACGTTTCACAACATGCTGAGGCACGGCAGGTGAGCTACTACCGCGTCGTAAACTATACAGCGCTTTAAACTTACGAGTCGTGGGTTTGATAGCCGAGCTGCTCTCTCTGGCTAATTTTGGTCGTCAGACCGAAAGCGGTTGGAAACGGGTGGCCCAGTCCAAACAAGTGGAGCTGCAGTTGCGTGTGTTCGTACAACCATTGAAACCGTGCAAGAGCGGGCGCAAAAAATTTGACATACGAGACAGGAGAAATAGCTCAATCAGCTCTGCTTTCCCTACGCTTTGACTAAACATTGCACTTGAGGGCCGGAAGAATAAGTGCTAGAGGGCACTTCGCTGTACAGCCAGCGCGTAGTAGGCCACCGTAGGAGGCTGAAAGCCACGCGCCTACCTTTTGCATTATCTGCCCCGTTGGCTGAGGTAGCTCACTTCTAGCTAGCTGCTACAGTGTGTCTGAACAAGAACGTGAGTCGCGCCCTCGTCGCGTCCGCGTACTTCCAGTGGGAAGCGCTAAAAGGTGACGCTTACACTAGTAGAAGCAGAGGAACTAGCTTATCAATTACGTCCCGTAAATGGCAAATGACTGACTTTCTTTCGCGAGTGCATGTTCGCTCTCAAAAACGATTGAAATTCGACGCGAAGCGAAAGCGGCGGCGGCAGCAGTTACGACGAGCGCGACACCCACCAACGTCGTTGGACTTCCCGAAGTGGTGACAGCCGGCGACGTTGAGGACGCCCCCCTGGCTTCGTCCGCAGCCGGTGCGACGCCATCCACAATCACGCTCGTGTTGGTCACATTCGTTAAGATCTGCCCAATATCCTCCGTCCTGCGCAATAGTCGACAATATCTCGCTGCTGTGAGCGTCTTGGGACAGCGAGGGCAGCGCTCGGGCGTGGCGAAGCGCTGGCTGCGCTCAGCTGCGGCGGCAGGAGAGAGGACTCGCGGCGCGCGCTCTCTCACAGGTTGGACAGGAGTATCGTCAGCGCTGCAGCGTCGAGCGGAGCAGAATCGAGTGGCACGGAGACGTCTCGGCGGCGGCGGCGACCGAGCGACGTTGCGCCGCCGCCGTCGCCGCCATCTGAGCACAGACTGTTGTTGACCGCAGGAGTTATGACGATGACGAACCAGAGGCGACTTTTCTGCGGGTTCTGACCACGACCCAAGTACACGTCAGCCGGTCTGACGTATAGCCGGTCGCCGTCTGACTGCCTCCTGCGACAAAAGTAAGAGAAAAGTGCTCGATGCACTAGTGCGGCGCACTGCCTCGGGTGCAGTGAGCAGCTTTGAGCAAAGCTACCCTGCTTAGCGACAATTTTAAAAAGGGCTGGGAGATAGCTCTGAGCTGATCCTGGGCGACATGGGTGAGAATCGTCTCCACCTTTGTCCTTTGCCCCGACAGCATGTCGGGAAGTAGGAGCGCTGGTTGCAAGCCCGGTTGAAAAGATTCGTTAAGCTGGCCTGCAGCAGCGCGAGCCTCGCATCGAACTGAAACGACCGTCGGGCAGCGCTGACGTTAGCAATGCACTGAACACCAGCGTAGCTCGCGGGAACGCAAGGTCCGCGGGACGGCGAAGTCCGGCGCGAAAATACCTCGACGTCGCTAACGCTCGTCGTAGTCTTGACGACGGCGCCGTACTTCGCTTCGTTCTCCTCCGCTACAACGTCCCAGGGCCCGATTCCGTCGACCTCCGTACAACCACCTGGCTGAGCGTGCGGACTTACGGCAGCAGGCAATATGGAAAAACTAGTGGCGCGATACGGTCGCCGCTGATTCGGGCTGCCGGGTGTGCTGGCCACTGATGGCTTTGGCTACTTCCGACTCTCGCCTGCCATCATTCTATTGGCTAATCTTGTTCTCAAGTTCATATAATCTTGCACAGAGCCACCCGTCAGTTGGCTCCGTCCAAATTGTCCAATGCTTCCACGATAGTTTTGACAAAAATTAAAATTAGTAGCTGCAGCAGAGCGGCATCAGAAGAGAGCAGAGCGAAAGCTGAGCGAGAGCGGAGCGAGAGCAGAGCGAGAGCAGAGCGAGAGTAGAGCGAGAGTAGAGCGAGAGCTGAGCGAGAGCTGAGTGAGAACGAAGCGACAGCGGAGCGACAGCAGAGCGACAGCAAATCTAAGTGACTCAAAGTGAGAGCTGAGCGAGAGCTGAGGGAGAGCTGAGCGACAGCAGAGCGACAGCAAAGCGAGAGCTGAGCGAGAGCGGAGCGACAGCTGAGCGACAGCTGAGCGACAGCTGAGCGACAGCGGAGCGACAGCGGAGCGACAGCGGAGCGACAGCGGAGCGACAGCGGAGCGACAGCGGAGCGACAGCGGAGCGACAGCGGAGCGATAGCAGAGCGACAACAAAGCGACGACAGCCGAGCGAGTGCAATAGAAGCAACTAGAGTGAGCAAGAAAATAATAATAATAATAATAATATTGCACTTGATAAAGCGCCCTCAGAGAACTTAATCTCTTTCTAGGCGCTTTACATTTGCTGCAAAGTGATACGCAATAGAATAGTAAGTAAAATCATGCTTGAAAAACAAACAAAATGAATAACATGGTTAGGGGTTACATGCACTGGGTCAGCATGCAAATGTGGTTAGTGGCAGCATGAACAGTGTCAGCACGCATAAGCACATCGAGGACGAATCACAAGGACCCACTAAATGCTGTCCTAAATAGGTATGTTTTTAAGTTTCTTTTAAATGTGGTCAGGTCAGGGGATGTTCTGATGCAGGTCGGGAGGGAGTTCCAGGCTGTGGGAGCATACGAGCTAAATGCACGGTCTCCAAAGGATTTAAGGTTTGTACGAGGTATTTCTAGACTGTTGGATTCCGAAAAGCGAGTGGTACGATGCTTTGCCTGATGTGGTAGTATCTCTGAAAGATAGGCTGGAGCCATAGAATGAAGAGACCTAAAAGTGAGCGACAAAACCTTGAAGTCAATCCGTTGCTTGACTGGTAACCAGTGCAGGTCGGCGAGAAGTGGAGTAATGTGGCAACTGCGACGCTCACGACAGACAAGCCTAGCTGCAGAGTTTTGCACCAGCTGCAATCGCCTGATCGCACATGCTGGTAGGCCAGTAAGCAGTGAGTTGCAGAAGTCGAGACGAGATGTCACGAATGCATGGACCAACTTGGACGTGGTATCCTTATCTAAACAAGCCCTAATTTTAGCAATGTTATGAAGCTGAAAATAGGCTGATTTGACTGTGGAGCTGATGTGGTCGTCTAACGAGAGGTTGCTTTGGAATATGACACCTAGATTTCGAGCTGATGCAACTGGAGATATGCTGGCAGAGCCAATTTTGAAAGTCAGCCTTTCCAATTTCTGAATAACACTAGGTTTGCCCATAACTAGTAAGTTAGTTTTATCATCGTTTAGTTTTAGAAAATTTGCTGCCATCCATGATCGGATGTCATCAATGCATGCAGCAAGTGAGTTGAGAGAATTTGAGGTGCTCGAAGGCTGGGAGGGATCAAAGCAAAGGTACAACTGAGTGTCATCCGCATAGAAGTGAAAGCCTAGATTGTGCTTGGCAATCACATCAGCGAGAGGGAGAGTACAAACGGTGAAAAGAACCGGACCTAGTACAGAGCCCTGAGGTACTCCATATTTTAGAGGTACTTCAGATGATCTTTGTCCATTCACGTCAACACTCTGGAGTCTCCCACTGAGATAGGACCTGAACCACTGCAGAGCAGTGCCAGTGATGCCCAGGCGAGATGAGAGGCGCTCTAGAAGTACTTTGTGACCGATGGTATCAAAAGCTGCCGAAAGATCGAGCAAAACAAGAAGAGACACTCTACCCATGTCTGCATTCCTAAGTAGGTCGTTGTATACCCGAAGCAATGCTGACTCTGTGGAGTGATTAGCTCTAAAGCCAGACTGGAACTTACTAGCAAGGTGTGAGGTTTCGATATACGAGTTCAGCTGGTCTGCCACGACCCGTTCCAGTGTCTTTGATAGGAATGGTAGAAGGGAGACTGGGCGGTAGTTGCTCAAGTTCTCTTGGTCTAGTGTAGCCTTCTTGAGAAGTGGCCTGACTACAGCTTTTTTGAAAGGTGCCGGGACCTGACCTGAGGCTAATGACATATTAAGAAAAGAAAGCAGAAGCAGAGCGTCTGAAGAGCTTTAAGCGGAGGAGGAGCCGGGGCAGGTGCAGGAGGAGCAAGGGGGAGGAGCAGGAGGAGCAGGAGGAGCAAGGGGGAGGAGCAGGAGGAGCAAGGGGGAGGAGCAGGAGGAGCAAGGGGGAGGAGCAGGAGGAGCAAGGGGGAGGAGCAGGAGGAGCAAGGGGGAGGAGCAGGAGGATAGTGAGCGATACACGCGAGCATGATGAACAATAGAAGCTACAGCAGAATGAGATTGGCAACTTATAGCGGATGAGCTTGTGACGTTAGGCTCGACATGAACTGACGTCGGTTTTCGTCCCGATCAGCCATAGACTAAAGACCATAAGCCCTTGTGCATCATTGTGCATCTCTGTGCGAGAGAGAGAGAGAGAGGCGAACAGAGAGACAATCCTCAACCAAGTTTGGTCGTTCTCTAATGTTCAGATGACTTGTCAGCCGGCAGGAAAGCCTAAAGTAACCTGAATGCTAAATTTTGCTGCTTTTTGGAATTGCTAGAGCCAGAAGCTATTGCCCTATATAAAGAAAAATCCTTAAGCTGTGGTGGGGATGAATGACACAGATTAAGACAGATATTAGCGTTCGCGTTTTCTGAAGCAACAATCGATTGCAGAGGCCCCAAGAAAGGCGACACCGTTGAGGCAGGCAGTCGGCTGAGTTATTGGAGTCGACCTTGACCGTTGAGCTGACGGCCACGGAACAGCCGTTAGTGCATCTTATTGCCGGTGTTGAATGCCTGCAAATCTTCCTCGCTGTCGTGTAGACCTGCCTACGTTATTGACTCGGTTACTTTGCCCTAAGTTGTTGTCGCTCTTTGTCACTGTGGTGCTCCTCTACTGTCAGAGCTTGTCCGTCTTTCACTCGAGCTGCACCAACGAGTCGCCAGCGACAATGCAAGGTACGAGTGTCATTAGTATTCGGTGAGGCAGAGACTAGCGCCTGAGCGAGCACTGCGTCTTCGGCCTAGTTCTTTCCGGACGTGGAAGCCACGAACCGCATTGTACTAATGCCTCCCATTACCATTAGCTCGCTTGGGCATGCCGTCTGGTTAGCAAGAAAGCACGGCTTCACCCTTATTATCGTCTTTCGCCTGTTGGCTGAACATTTCATACGAGGGCCAATAAGGAAATATTCAGAGCTACACTAACTGATAATATAAAATATCACGAATAAATAATGCTTCTCCAAACTATTACGTACCTTTAAAGGTGACATTTGCGGTTGGGGTGATCGATACAGGGCTGGTAAAGGTCGCTGGGGTTGCTGTAGCTGCTAAGCTCGCAGATTCTGTGCCATTTAAAGATCGGCTGCTGGTAGCCGTCACCGAATACATCATCGTCGTCGGTGTACGCTGGTACGTCACTGTAGCCTGTGTAGTAGCCGAAGCTGCTTCCTGAGTCGTCAGGCCCAACGATGTCGACGATGCAGTGACGGAAGCAGTGCTAGATGACATCACAGACGTAGCAGTCGCTTGTAGGCTTGACGATGCTGAGCTTAAAGATTGTGTGTAGCTAGTGTTGGTTGAAAGACCTGTCGTCGTGATTATCTCGTATGCAGCTGAAGCCTGCATCGTATACGCAGCAGATCGTTGGGTCGATATCCCAGTCGCCACCGAGGATTGGGTGACCAAAGCGGGGCCAGTCA
This sequence comes from Cristatella mucedo, assembly GCA_009760855.2. Taxonomy (NCBI): domain Eukaryota; kingdom Metazoa; phylum Bryozoa; class Phylactolaemata; family Cristatellidae; genus Cristatella; species Cristatella mucedo. The sequence continues at coordinate 536,688 of WPIO01000050.1, read as the reverse complement.
ACGATGAAGATGTGTCAGTGACCCTTATGCTCATGGGCGCTGTGCTGATTTGGCCATTTACGGTTGTAGAATCCTCTGTAATTATAGCGTTAAGTACGTACGTTGCTGACGGTTTCATTGTATGCGCAGCTGTTTGCTGAGTCGTCGCGCCCAACGACGTAGACGATGCAGTAATGAGAGCAGTGCTAGACGACATCGCAGACGTACCACTCGCTTGCAGGCTTGTGGACGCTGAGCTCAATGAAGATGTGTAACTAGTGTTGTTCGAAAGACCTGTCGTCGTGTTCATCAGGTACGGAGCAGAAGGACGCATCGTAGACGTAGCATATTGTTGAGTCGATATCCCAGTCGACACAGAGGATTGGGTGACTGAAGCAGGGCTAGTCGACGATGAAGAGGTAGCAGTCACTATTATTTTCGTGGCCTCTGTGCTTATTTGGCGATTTGTGGTTGTAGAACCGTCTGTCATTGTCGCGTTAAGCAGGTACGTCGCTGATGGTTGCACTGTAAGCTTAGTTCCTTGCTGAATCGTCGAACCCAACAATGTAGACGGTGCAGTGACGGAAGCAGTGCTAGAAGACATCGCAGACGTACTAGTCGTTTGCAGGCTTGTCGATGCTGAGCTCAATGACGATGTGTAGCTGTTGGTGGTTGAAAGACCTGTCGTCGTGATTATCTCGTAAGTAGCTGAAGCCTGCATTGTAGACGTAGCAGATTTCTGAGTTGAAACCCCGGTTGAGGGAGAGGATTGGTTGACTGAAGCAGGGCCAGACAACGATGAAGACGTATCAGTCGCTATTAAACTGGCGAGTGTTGTGCTCATTTGGCCATTTGCTGCTGTAGAACCGTCTGTCGTTGTTGCGTTAAGCAGGTACGTCGCTGATGGTTGCACCGTAAACTTAGTTGCTTGCTGAGTCGTCGCATCCAACAATGTAGACGATGCGGTAATAAAAGCAGGGCTAGACGACATCGCAGACGTACTAGTCGTTTGCAGGCTTGTCGGTGCTGAGCTCAGTGACGACGTGTAGCTACTGTTGGTTGAAAGACCTGTCGTCGTGATTATCTCGTAGGTAGCTGAAGCCTGCATTGTAGACGTAGCAGATTGCTGAGTCGAAACCCCAGTTGAGGGAGAGGATTGGTTGACTGAAGCAGGGCCAGACAACGATGAAGACGTATCAGTCGCTATTAAACTGGCGTGTGTTGTGCTCATTTGGCCATTTGCTGCTGTAGAACCGTCTGTCGTTGTTGCGTTAAGCAGGTACGTCGCTGATGGATGCACTGTAAGCTTAGTTGCTTGCTGAGTCGTCGCATCCAACAATGTAGACGATGCGGTGATGAAAGCAGGGCTAGACGACATCGCAGACGTACTTGTCGTTTGCAGGCTTGTCGGTGCTGAGCTCAGTGACGACGTGTAGCTGTTGTTGGTTGAAAGACCTGTCGTCGTGATTATCTCGTAGGTAGCTGAAGCCTGCATCGTAGAAGTAGCAGATTGCTGAGTCGAAACCCCAGTTGAGGGAGAGGATTGGTTGACTGAAGCAGGGCCAGACAACGATGAAGACGTATCAGTCGCTATTAAACTGGCGTGTGTTGTGCTCATTTGGCCATTTGCTGCTGTAGAACCGTCTGTCGTTGTTGCGTTAAGCAGGTACGTCGCTGATGGATGCACTGTAAGCTTAGTTGCTTGCTGAGTCGTCGCATCCAACAATGTAGACGATGCGGTGATGAAAGCAGGGCTAGACGACATCGCAGACGTACTTGTCGTTTGCAGGCTTGTCGGTGCTGAGCTCAGTGACGACGTGTAGCTATTGTTGGTTGAAAGACCTGTCGTCGTGATTATCTCGTAGGTAGCTGAAGCCTGCATCGTAGAAGTAGCAGATTGCTGAGTCGAAACCCCAGTTGAGGGAGAGGATTGGTTGACTGAAGCAGGGCCAGACAACGATGAAGACGTATCAGTCGCTATTAAACTGGCGTGTGTTGTGCTGATTTGGCCATTTGCTGCTGTAGAACCGTCTGTCGTTGTCGCGTTAAGCAGGTACGTCGCTGATGGATGCACTGTAAGCTTAGTTGCTTGCTGAGTCGTCGCATCCAACAATGTAGACGATGCGGTGATGAAAGCAGGGCTAGACGACATCGCAGACGTACTTGTCGTTTGCCGGCTTGTCGGTGCTGAGCTCAGTGACGACGTGTAGCTGTTGTTGGTTGAAAGACCTGTCGTTGTGATTATCTCGTAGGTAGCTGAAGCCTGCATCGTAGAAGTAGCAGATTGCTGAGTTGAAACCCCGGTTGAGGGAGAGGATTGGTTGACTGAAGCAGGGCCAGACAACGATGAAGACGTATCAGTCACTATTAAGCTTGTGGGTGCTGTGCTGAATCGGCCATTTGCGGTTGTAGAATCTTCGGTCACTGTCGTATTGAGCAGTTGTGTTGCTGATGGTTGCACTGTATGTGTAGCTGATTGCTGAGTTATTGCTTCCAACGATGTAGACAATGCGGTGATGGAAGCGGTACTAGACGACATCGCAGACGTAGCATTCGTTTGCAGGCTTGTCGATCCTGAGCTCAATGACGATGTGTAGCTATTGGTAGTTGAAAGACCTGTCGTCGTGATTATCTCGTAGGTAGCTGAAGCTTGCATTGTAGACGTAGCAGATTGCTGAGTCGAAACCCTAGTTGAGGGAGTGGATTGGTTGACTGAAGCAGGGCCAGACAACGATGAAGATGTATCAGTCACTATTAAGCTTGCGGGCGATGTGCTGATTTGGCCATTTGCGGTTGTAGAATCGTTGGTCACTGTCGTATTAAGCAGCTGTGTCGCTGATGGTTGCAACGTAGGTGTAGCTGATTGCTGAATCGTCACGTCCAACGATAGAGACGATGCAGTGACGGAAGCGGTGCTAGACGACATCGTAGGCGCAGCAGTCGTTTGCAGGCTTGTCGGTGCTGAGCTCAGTGACGACGTGTAGCTATTGTTGGTTGAAAGACCTGTCGTCGTGATTATCTCGTCGGTAGCTGAAGCCTGCATCGTAGAAGTAGCAGATTGCTGAGTCGAAATCCCGGTTGACGGAGAGGATTGGTTGACTGAAGCAGAGGCAGACAACGATGAATAGGTGTCATTTGTGTTTGTTGAAATATCGGTCATCGTGGTAAGCTGGTACTTTGCTGATGATTCTATTGTTAGCGTAGCAGCTTGCTGAGTCGTCACGGTAGCGGAAGCTTGGCTAGAGAGCATGGCAGCCGTAGCAGTTGCATCCAGGCTTTCAGCAGCTGAACTGTATAAGGACGTGCCACTCGTGGTAGCCGAACTTTTTGGCTCAGTCATGTCGCTAGCGTTCGATTGTGATCCATATGACTGGCTGACCGCCGGGGCTTGCGACAGGAAAGATCGCCCCTTTTCGTCAACCGTCGTTTCGCTGCTGCTACTCCCTGCTTCCGTTGTAGCCATGGAAGAGATTTCGGCCAATGTGCTTTCTTGCGTCGACTGTAAACAATTTTGACGCTTAGTGAGAGCATAGCTAACGGGTGAATAGGAGGAAACAGGCTATGCATAAGCCTGGATGACTGGTGAATGGGCACAACAACAAGCCAGAGGGACTTTTCATGCTTTTTGACGATAGTCTGTCTCGCTTCAGCTGGACACCGTCGAGTCATCACGAAAATAGAGTCTTATCGGCTAATTACTTCACGATTACGTTTCCCGTCAGCTCCGCCACTTGCGGGAAAACAAGCGAATAGGGGAAAGCGTCTGCCCGAGGGTCGTTTGCAGCCCGAGAATAGCTAAATATAGCGTGCTTCTGTAGTATTTTTGCTGCAAATGCGAGCGAAGGATTATATTTTAAGATCCCGAGCGAGGCCGTCAGGCGAGTGACTGTAACCCTAAGAATTACTTTAGATTGGGTGTTGAATGATACGCCAGCCCCTTATAGCTCACTACTGGCCACGGAAGCCAGTGTGTGGATACAATTTCAAATTGCAAAGATGGCGCTCGATTGCTGCCACAAGCTGACAGCCTAGCCACACTGCAGTCGCTTGGAAGATCGAATCCTTCAATTCAGCTCCCTATTTTCCTCACTAGCTATCTATCAATATGTCTACTTATCTACAAACAAATACATCTAATTACCAATCTAACTATAAATTTCCCTTTCTATCTCGGGCTGCCTTGGATAATAATATTATTAATAATAATAGTAACAAACAATGCATTCATAAAGCGCCCTCTGAGAACTCGATCTCTTTCTACGCGCTAAACATTTGCTGCAAAGGGAAACGTGATTGAATGGCGAGTAATATCATGCTTGATAAACAACATGAATAACATGGTTAGGGGTGACATGCACAGGGTCAGCATGCAAGTGAGGTTAGTGGCAGCATGCACAGTGTCAGGACCCATATGCACATGAAGGACGAATCCCAGGGACCCACTAAATGCCGTCCTAAAGAGGTGTGTTTGTTTTTAAGTTTTTTCGGAAAGGGTTCAAGTCAAGGGATGTTGTGGCGCAAGTCGGTAGTGAGTTCCAGGCTTTCGGAGCATAGGAACTAAATGCACGATAACCTAAGGATTTGACGTTAGTACGAGGTATTTCTAGACTGTTGGATTCCGAAGAGCGGGTGGTACGATGCTTGGCCTGGTGAGGGAGTTGATCTGAGAGGTAGGCTGGAGCCAAAGAATGAAGTGACCTTAAAGTGAGCGACCAAACCATTGATGTCTATCCGTAGCTTGACTGGAAGCCAGGGCAGGTCGGTGAGAAGTGGATAAGGATATAGTCGGTTGACCAAGTACCCGAAATGGCGACATCTCGTCGAGTCTTCCGCGACTCACTTGTTTGCTGGTTTACCTATTAGTGCAAATCAAGAGGTTTACAAAAATTGCACAACTATGCATTTATGCTTACACTTATTTTGAATAGCGCGACTGCAGCATTAGTCCAATTCGCGGTACTATTCTCCCAACTAGCTGCAATTTCCGACTTCGAGGCATTCATTCGCTTTTAAGCTCCTTCCTACACTTGCTCGGTCGTCACTGTCAAAATACAATTACACGTGCCTTTCATACCACCAAGCGCTCTTCTTATTCAAGTCGCATAGTTTTGCCACTGACCAAACTAAAATGATTTAGAGACCTCATTTATTTCTAATGCTGCCAAAGCTTGAAACCCACTCACGCCTGATGTCACATCATTTGCCGATTGGCGACACTTAAAATTCAACTAAAAGTCCGCATGTTCTATAAAGTGTTTACACCATCTGTGTAGGCCGTCTTGGATGTGCTAATGCTGAGCTGAGCTGAGCTGTCTCTAAGCAACGGCCGCGAGCTTCCCATTCAGCGACGGAATGCGAAAGCCTCGAACTTGTATTAGGACGATATAAGTAAATTGTTTTAGCATCATTAATTTCATATTAACTATTTCCATCCTATCCTTATCTCGTCCTCTCTATTTACCTTTTACTTTATTACCCACATCCCAGTCGTTTCAAAATTTACAATTTTAATTCGACCGCCGTCATTTCGTAGCTATCAACCATAGAGATCCAATGGGTCGTTTTCGTCTCCTTTTAATAGACAAATATATTTAAAAACTAGCAGATGCGTCTTGTAGCAATTTTGAGATAATGGAACTGTCGTTTTATTATGGGTTGCTGCGATTTCTTGCAGTGGTATGCAAGTAACGGGTGGCAAAGGCCCGGGATGGAGGTCAAGGACGCTGGCGGGGCAGTCGCGTACTAGCCCGCAGCGGCATCCGCACGAATAAGCGTCTTTGAGCGTTTCGCTCCGGCGTTTTGCGTGGTATCGTGGACCTGCCGGAGATTAGAGGATGCCAAACTGTAGGCTACAAAGCGGAAATCGGCAGAGTAGCTCACGCTAGGAGATGATGCTGGAGTACTGTCACGTCGGGGACGACATCGTAAGCTGGATGCACGACTCGGAGCGAAAGCTTAATGCAGTAGGCATCGATCCAGCTTTGCGGCACATGCACATTACGCCCAGGTCCGTGCAACACTTTTGAAGGAATATGCAAGCCCTGAAGGTGAGGAGAGGCTTCCGTGGTCGGACTTGCAGAGTGCCAGGAAAGCGGTGGCGATAGCGCAGAAGAGGCTGGAGGTGGAGGCCGGTAAAGCGTGGCTGCTGCGCTCAGATTAGGTAAACGCTGGTCGGACTGAGGAGGACGACAAGAGAGACCGGAAGCGGCAGCAGCAATCGCCAAAGGTGTGCCAGGTGACGAGGGAAGAGCCCGCAGAGACGGCGGTGTAGCCCGCAGAGGCGGCGTCCACGAGCGAGGCGGAGGCACCTGGCAATGAGACGGCAGCGTTCGGCACTGAGGCAGCAGCGTCCGGAAGAGAGGCGGCAGAGTCCCGAACCAAGATGGCAGCGTCCGGAACAGAGATGGCAGCTTCTGGCAGAGCTACGGCAGCGTCGGGCGGAGAGAAGGCAGCGTCCGGAAAAGAGACTGCTAAGTCTGCCTGAGAGGAGGCTCTGTCTGCCTGAGAGGTGGCGGCGGCAACTGGGAAACCACTGGTAGAGAGCGAGGAGACAGTGCCGGTGGCCAGCGAGTCGGCGTCGGCGGAAGTGCGTGAAGCGCCCGCTAAAGAGGCGGGCGAGACGCTCGCCGAGGAGGCACGCAAGATGCTTGCCGAGCTGTCAGAGACCAAGAAGTGGCATCAGCAGATGGTGGCGCATTTTGTGGTCGCCTGGGCTTCCGAACTGCTGGTGGCGGAGACGTGCGAGGGCCAGCAGAAGACGTGAGCGAGACGCCCGTCGAGGAGGCGCGACAGGTTTAGGGCAGAGAAACTGAAAGCAGTGGCGCAGGTGTGGCCGACGGAGCTGATAAAAGTAGTCGTTCAGGAGCTGAGCTGAGGCTCAAAGCATCTGCCACACGAGCGTCATGAGAGGCGACACCGGTTGCAGTTCAGAAGGCAGCGGCCGGCGTCAGAGAAATTCCCGGCAGCCCTGTGCGGTGGCAGAGACTGGTGCCGCATTGGAGACTGGTGGAGCGGCCCAAAGCTGTATGGCTCGGCGATGCGGCAAAGCTCGTGCCACACGCAGCCGGCAAGTTAGCAAAGGCCGTCCGTTCACTTTCCTCCTTCGAGTGGCCGCCACCTACTTAGCCTCATGCCAGATAAGAAGGCCGCTCATGGTGGTACGTATGATAATTGCATTCTTGTAATGCCGTGCGTTTTGTCGCCCCATTCGATCTTGAGATCAAGGGGATGTAGCTATTTTGAGGTTACGACACTCTCGTTGGATTATGGGCTATTGAGATTTGGGCAGCTGTACATAAGTTATGGATGGCGGCAAAGGCCCGGGGGAGGGAGGGAGGTCGAGGAGGCCGGAAGGGCAGTCGCGTACTGGCCCGCTGCCGCGTCCGTGTGATAAAAAGTCATTGAGCCCGCTTCGGCGTTCTGCGTGGTGTCGCGTACCTGCCGCTTAGAGAATGTCAAACTACAGTTCTCATAAAAGGAGGCGGTATCCTAAATTACTTTTTAGGCTATATATCTTGAAGAACCTGGCGGACTCTCGGGTAATTGAGCACACCGCCCACTTGCGGCTCGACGAAGCAGCTCAGTTTGCAACGTCGACGCAGCCAAAATTGGTCACCGCAAAAAAGGTACGAGCGGAATCGGCTCGTCGAGCGGCTGCCTTCCCTTCGTCAGCCCCGACGACTTTCGGACTCAAGCATTGTCGGCAATGGAAAATCTGTCAAACTCGTTCGTTTCAGAAAGGCACGTGAAAGATGCCCAGATTTACTTCGGAAACGGTCGCACATGCGACATCTGTGCGTCTTGCCATGCATCGGCTTTCGTGCAGCCTGAACCCGCACGAAGTAGAGGCTGCGGCGGAAGTAGAGGCTGCGGCGGAAGTAACGGGAGCGGCATCAGGTCGTCGCTTACCAGGCAGAGCTGCCGCAAGGAACTAAATAGGTATATTTAGAATTGTTTGCCCGTGTGCTCGCCACGAACCAAGGTAAAGGTCAATGAATGTGATCTCTAGGTAGTGGGCTAGAGCCCCGTGGCAAATGTCAAGCGCCTGAATAGAGATTAATTTATCGGATGGGGCTGTGCAAATGAAACGTATTTAAGGCTTGCTAAGCCTTGGGGTAAAAATTCAGAATAGAAAGGAAAGAAGCACGCGGCGGTTAGGACCAGTGCTCGGTGAATGGCTGAATGCAAGGCCAAGGTCGCCGTTGACTCGTATTGCAGCGTGGCGGTCAGCGACGGTCAATGAAATGTCGAGCAAAGGTGGGTCCGGCGATTTGCCCTGATCTCGTTCTCAATGAATCCACGCGCGTTGCTCACATGAGCTCGCGTAAATCGATTGCAACAAATAATTCTCGATAAGGTCATGGTCAGTGTTGCATTCGCACTTTAAAAGGGATGGCGCCATTTTCGGTTAGCGAAATAGCAATGAACTGCGATGGGGATATGCAGACACATCCGATCGTGCGTTGATTGAAAACTAATCAGCGAGCAAGTGAAGGCACACCTTTTTGTGATGCCACAAATGAAAATGCACCGAGGGTTCACGTTTACCAGACACATAAGCAGGATTTACTGTCTATTAAACCTGAACCTTTGACACTTTGCATTTTTGCAAAACTCCGAGTCCACTCCATTAGCTGATATGTGTGAACGTTCAGTTGGGCCTGCGGTGATCATTCTTGGATTAGAGTCTCTATACGAGACCTTGGTCTGTTTATGTGCACGGCTTTTGGCCTCACCCCTGAATGACCCGGAGAGGCAGGCTTGATTATAATAAAGAGACAAAGTGACACTGCTACCGGTAAATGTAAAGCTTGAAACCTTCGCTGGCTAATACTGCAACGGAGCAGCTCTCAGGCTAGCCGCGATATTAGCCCTTGCCTTAGTGGGTCTGACTAGGGCACCTAGAGCAACCGTATGGCGACGGACTAGCCAAGGACCAGCCAAGGACTAGCCAAGGACTGGCCAAGGACTGGCCAAGGACTGACCAAGGGCTAGCCAAGGACTAGCCAAAGAGAATTAGGCTGAGAATGGACACAAAGAGCCAGGGTCCGACAAAAACAATAACAGCTACGCCCAAGGTCGAGAGGGCAGAGAGAGAGAGAGAGAGAGAGAGGGGGGAGTATAAATGACAGGACTGACAGATTTCAGGGCTGCAGCTTCGGTAGTCGATGCGAGACTACGTTTCGAGAGCGAGAGAGACGAACCTACGGCGACGGACAGATAAGTGCAACTTAGACTTCGCAGTTGTGTTCTGCCGGCTACTCAGTTAGCTGCTCGTATCTTGGGGTGCTGTAGCGGCCCGCCTTCAGGGTTGGGACAATCGCCAGCGACGCGCGAATAGGGTAGTTGGTTATACTCGGGCTTCGGGAGTTCGCTCAGTTAACTCCGTCGGTCCGGTTAGCTCCGCGTAAAGCGCTTTAGCCGGGGCGTAACCGCTACTAACAGGCCCACAATAAATTGTTGCTTTCGGCACCCAGTTGTGGCTGCCTGTGTTTTAACCGCATCGCAGCACTGCATCACACAGTCCACCGGTAGAGAGCCGGGGTCGCGCTTCTGCTCGGTTACAATACCTGGACAAGTAAGCTCTTCGCCACCTACTGACCTCGCGGCGGCACTAGCGCCAGAGGTTCCCTCCTGATCGTTCTCCGCCATCCGGCGAAGGCTTTAGATTGACACATGGATAAGACGTTAGTCCTCCCCAGACTCATGGAGCATGTAGAAAGCAGCTAAGATACGTAGCTACGACAGGAGCAGGAGCGACGGCACCGGATGTAAACGACCGGATGTAAACGGCTGGCGGTAGTCACTGCGGGTGACTCAAGTCATAGGCTACTCTACTGAGCGGCATCCACATTCTGAGTGCTTAATTCGCGTCTTACGGACGCAAGCCACTAGGCGGCGGCACCGCAGAGCCTCAGCCGCCGAGATCAGTAGATCGTTCTCATCGGTTGCTTGTTGCAGTGCTATGAATGTGTCTGCGATACGGGAAGAACGTGGACAACGGGCTGCCAGAGCTGCTGCTTCCTTCAGGGAGCTGCAGCGGCAGCCGCTCCATTACGGACGAAGCAGCATACGGAGCATACAGCATGCTGCTCACTCACTTCTGGGTGCAACAGAAAGCAGCGGCTGCTCTCTTTAGAATGCAGCAACAACTACGACCCTTTCGCTGCACATTAGGCTACGCTCAGTCGAGGTCCTTCGAGAACCTCAACTGAGTCAGAGGCCATCTTTCACACCGGCCACATGAGCAGGTGTTGAGGATTACCAAAGGATTTTCCAGTTGCGCTTTCTCTGTAAATTCGTATTAACTTGGAGTTGGGTTTATATCCTTGCAGCGCACAACAGTGCGTCAGCGGCACAGGAGTAATCGCTTCACTAGTGCTTCGTACGGTGCCAGGCAACGACGGTTGCTCCAGGGAACGGCTCGTGACGGCTCAAGCTCAAGCGGCGGCTATATATAGATGCCTTAGCATGTTGAAAGGCTGTCTCTTTTTTAAGAATTTAGCAGCCTCGTTCGCGCCTTTATTCCAGCAGGTAAAAGATAATTTCGAGGTCTGGATTTGGTGAGTAGTCACCTTCAGTTCAACAGCCTGGCTTGAATGCAGAGATGACTACTGACAACTGCTGCTCAAACGCTAGACAAAAGCACAGACTCAAGAATGTGATGTATTGTAATGTAATGTAAGGTAATGTAATGTAATGTAATGTAATGTAATGTAATGTAATGTAATGTAATGCAATGTATCTCCGTCTGTAACTCCACAGAGTCATAAAGACCATGTGGGTCCTAAGCGGCTTTCAGTACGCATTCGGTAGCCAACAGACTTCGTCTCACGCCACAAAGAGAAAGTGAGAAGCATAACCAAGTCAAGAGAGAAGTTGGGGTAGTGAGCAGCATAGAAGTAGCAGCTCAGGACCGCCGAAAAGGATGCGCCATAGTCGGCAGTAGGAGAGTAATTGTCGTTGCGTAAGAATTTTGGAAGCGAGTTCCACAGTCTAGGACCTGCAGAGCTAAAGCTTCTGTCGCCAACTGTCTTTAAGGGGAGGAATGGGACAGCTAATTTATTGTCCACACAGGACCTGAGGGCGTGAACAGGCTGAAACTGATGCAGCAGTTCAGCTAGATACGACGGAGTCAAGCCGTGGTGGGCCTTGTGGGTCAGCGTAAGAACTTTGCTCTGTATCCTTTGCTCAACCGGCAACCGTCCTAGCTCTTTCAGCAAAGGAGACACGTGCTCAAACCTCTGGGACTTGAATACTAACTTGCCTTGCAGCCATATTCATAATCCGATGTAGTGGCATATTAGCTTTCTTTGGCAGCCCAGCCAAAAGGGAATTACAATAATCAAGCCGAGACAGAACTAAAGAGCTGGTTAAATTTATTACAAGCCACTGCGAGAGACAGCTCCTAATCTTGGATAGGGATCGGATGTGATGGCTAGCTGTAGAAACAGTCTTCTGAATGAAGCTTTTAAAATTGAGACAGCTGTCGAATACGACACTTAAATTTCGAGCACGTGGTGGTGGTCGCACAATAGCATCACCTATTAGAACGGCAAAGCCTTTTAATCCAGCTACACGCTTAGGGTGTCCTATGAGCAGCAGTTCGGTTTTATCATCCTTTAATTTCAGGAAGTTTTCCGACATCCAGGATCGAATATCGGCAAGGCAAGCATTCAGTTTCTCAGGTGCTGCAGCAGATTCTGACGGTTTGAATGACAAATACAAATGAGTATCGTCAGCATAGAAGTGAAATCCTATTACATGGGCTTCAATCACGTTTCCCAGAGGTTGTTTTTAAATGGAGAACAGCAAGGGACCAAGTACCGACCCCTGAGGGACTCCACAGGTGACCCTTCTCGTGTGTGAGACCTGACCCCCACACGACACGGATTGAACACGATCAGACAAGTATGATTTAAACCACGCCAGTGCTTTGTCAGCCAGACCGATCGTTGTTCCCAATCGTTCAAGCTGAACCTCGTGATCAATGGTGTCTATGGCAGCAGACAGATCTAGCAGAGCTAGGGCAGTGACATTCCTGTCGTCGTTGCCACGTATAATGTCATTGCTAACACGGAGGAGAGCAGTTTCAGTAGAGCGCTGCCACTTGAACCCTGATTAAAATGTTTCTGGCATTCCATTTGTTTCAATATGTTCAACCAGCTGCTTAGCAACAATTTTTTCAAAAGTCTTTGATAAGAACGGAAGAAGGGAAACTGGGCGAACCACGGGTAGCCTGACCCATTGAACGGGCTCTAACCTGATACTATTGCCAACGCTACAGTGTGTCATTACGAAGTGATAACGTCTTGATCGGTGATGCAGTGCCGCGATCGCGGGCAGAGTCGCCAAGACCGAAAGTGCAGAAGCACGGCGGTATAAAGAAGCGGCGCCAAGCTTGGCCACGACTCCACAGACACACAGTGTTAGCTCTCTAGGCGTACCCATGCTTCGGCTATCAATCCGAGGAAGGAATCGATTAGCCCAGGAGATCCGGAGGTCAGTTGCTCGCTCCCAACGACTGAGGTCGTGCGTTCAAATCCTGTAGTAGGCAAGCCTAGCACACTTTTTTCTATTCAGGAGAAAGTATTTTCGAGTTTTCAGGTTGCACTCGCCTGAGTGCCGGATGAATAAAGACGCATGCTGGCCAAATTACAAACGCACGGATTCTCAAACCAAATGGCTAACTAATCCGTGGAATAGGCCTAATCCGATATACTATCTCCAACTTTACGGCGTGTCATAATAAAGCGATGATATTTCCATTGATGGGACAGTTTCACGATCGCTTGCAGAGTCACCTAGACCGTCAGTGAATAGGTTTGGAGCTCCGAAGAAGCATCGCCATACTTGGCCACGCCTCCTCTGACCTGGTGCCATCGCTCTCAGGTACAAGCCGTGGTCCGGTCCTTACTCCATCTGAGTGAAGGAAAGACGCTGTCAGGGAAAAAATGCGTGAGCCTTTCGTCATCTGGCTCAGCGACTACTCAGCAGGTCTGACCGAGGCTACAGCTGCTGGGCGGATGTAGCATCCTCGTATATTGGTCCTGAATATCGCAACATCCACGCTCCTGGCGTCAACTGGCAGTGCACAGAAGCAGTGCCAGGGTCAAGCTGACACTATTAACTCTATCGCTCAATAACTCGAATGTCTCACGAGAGCCTCGAGCCTCGATTCTATGCGGACTTTAAAAACAGAGGCTAGATTCTTACGAAGCGCTAAATGTCGCCATCTGAAGAAATTGTGGGATGTGTCCTCCTCTACACGTGAATTGTCCTCCTCTACACATGAAGATCCTGACGCACGAGAATGTCTCACGAAAACGCAAAGCATAGCGCCATGAAAGAAACCTGAAGCTTTGATTAAAAGTTAAGGTTACGGCAAACAGAAATAGATACCGCAGAGAGGCAAGCGAATGCATGACGCGTATAGGAAATCAAGGATGCTGCATTATGGATCCCTTACCTCGAACGCAGCGATGCTCGTGACAGAGCTTGACTGTGTCAGAACAACTGACATCAGCGCTGTAAGATCAAACGTTAAGCTCAGTTGATAAAATATTCCAAGCCAGTTAAATAACACGAATTAATAATAGAGAGATGCCGACCGATATTACGGCACACACACACACACACACACGCGCGAGCGAGCGCGCGCGCTCGCGAGAACTCACACACACACACACACACACACATATATATATATATATATATATATATAGGGCCAGATTGGAAAGGTTCTCTTGATCACTCAACCCGTGATAGCACAGTCAGTCATGAAACGCATATAGAATGTTCCTTGCGGTATTAAGCAAGCCCGGCTTCTGAATTGGTCTAATTACCCTCGCAGGTTGACCAAGGGCCTGGCAGAGTTATACACTAGCCCCGACATACCTGGACAGAGATGCATGCATGCAAATTTTAGCAAACAAATTAAGATGAAAGTTTATAGCAGCTTAATCTACTTAATTTCTTTTCAAATGTAATTTTATAGTGGAAATATAGATGATTAAGCTATTTTTAACGGTGCCTGCATAACAATGATACAGAGTAAATGCATTTTTATAGGAGAAGCTTACGGTTTGTGGTCACATGACTCAGTCAGCAGACATAAGCACACACAAAAAACCAATCAGTACGACTCAGGGAATACTGTGAGGAGCGGTTCCAAGGTAGCCAGTATAGTGTCAACGTGCATAATACACTTAGAGGTGGCTGGCATCGTGGCATGCATCTTAGAACAACTAAAAGAACAACACAAAGGAAAAAATCACAAAGGCGAACGAATCCCGTGAGGAACTCGTGTCCCTTTCGCTTTCGTTTTAAGGACGTCAGGTTCGCGATGTTCGCGATGTCGATTCGCGATGCCGGGAATGATTTCCAGGCTTGGGGAGCATGTGAAGTAAACGCATAGTCTCCTGAGGATTTTCAAGTCGTTTTTAGGCCCAGCTAAATCCATAGAGTTAGAAAAGCATGTCTTACAGTATCTAGCCTTGTTGGGGAGTAGTTAAGAAAAACAGGTTGGAGCCGGAGAATTAAGAAACCTAAAGGTGAGAGACAGAACCATGAAGTCGCCACTCTGCTAGATAGGGAGCCGATGCAGGTCAACGAGAAGTGGTGTGACGTGGAAATTGAGCCGCAGACGACAGACGAGCCAATCTGTTGAGTTTTGCACAAACTCTAAGAACCTAATCGCATAGGCCAGAAGACTTGCAAGCAGTAAATTAGAGATGCCGAGACGGCTTGTTAAAAATGCAGGGAGCAATGTGGATTTTCTCACTTCGACCGTTTATGTGGAGCTCTTTCTCTCTCTCTGTCTCTCTCTGTCTCTCTCTCTCTCTCTCTCTCTCTCTCTCTCTCTCTCTCTCTCTCTCTCTCTCTCTCTCTCTGCTCTCTCTCTCTCTCTCTCTCTCTGTCTCTCTCTCTCTCTCTCTCTCTCTCTCTCTCTCTCTCTCTCTCTCTCTCTCTCTCTCTCTCTCTGTCTTTGTCTCTGTCTCTGTCTCTGTCTCTGTCTCTGTCTCTCTCTCTCTCTCTGTCTCTCTCTCTCTCTCTCTCTCTCTCTCTCTCTCTCTCTCTCTCTCTCTCTCTCCAGTGTCTCTCTCTCTCTCTCTCTCTCTCTCTCTCTCTCTCTCTCTCTCTCTGTCTCTCTCTCTCTCTCTCTTTTTTCATCTCTCTCTCTCTCTCTCTCGCCAACTTAACGGCTAGCCCCTACTAGAGAACATTCCACTGTTTTCTCCTGAAGCTCTGATTGTCAAATATTAAAGATGTTGGTCAATTACAACTATCAATTGACCGTATTAATTGTCAAATTTACCTCGGATTGATCAGTAGAGCAGCACCTTTCTTCCCACTAAATTGAAATATTTAAGACTTATTATATTAATATTTAAGACTTATTATATTAATATTTAAGACTTATTATATTAATATTTAAGACTTATTCGGGTTATCACTTTCGGGCGCACACGCCAGCAGTCCGGATCTTGCTTTCGTCTTTTCTTAACAAATTGTAATTAATTTATAATTAATCTATAACATTTAAGTCTCAGCTACAAACAGATATGTGACACTCGGCCTTTCATCCACGCCAGGGAACTTGTCTTTGTGTGCTTTGCCTGCTCGCCCATGCATTATTCAGGGCGCAAATCTTAGAAAGAATAAGGCACACTTTCGAGCCAGTGGCCATCAGTTGGCTATCACCTTAGTGAAAGTGTACGCGTTTTTCTAAACACAATGTATAGCATGTCATTTTTTTCTTACGTATTGCTTCCCTCGCAGCCAGTTGTAGCGCGCCTACACAGAGATTCGTTTTTCTGAACGCGCTATAAAAAAGAGAGAAAAACTAATCACTATTTTTATTCCTTGTTGAAACAAATTCCCTAGCAGCGTCGCAACTAGCCTCAATAGGTACTTAAAAATGCCTCAATTAAACCTCGTGATTATCGGACGACTTTCCTTTAGAGCTTTAGAGAGGTTCAAGTAATGCTACAGTTAAGACAACCTACTTTCAACTAACAATCCCTTTGAGGCAAATGTAAAGCGCCTAGGAAGAGATTGAGTTCTCTGAGGGCGCTTTATCAAGTGCATTATTATTATTATTATTAGCAATACTATGAACGATAATAATACATTTTCAAATCGCCCTCGGAGTGCTTAATCTCTTTTTAAGCAGTTTAAATCTGCTGTACAGGAATCTACATCAAATCATTAGTGGTAGCATGCACAATTTCAACGAGCATAACATAGACGTAACATGTATAGTGTCAACATGGAATACGATAAGTAGTAGCATGCAATATCAGCACGCGTAAGCACACAAAGAAAGAATTACCCTGTAAAAAGAGCGCAATAAAAAAGAACGTTTTAAACTAAATATCGTCTAAGTCAGGATATGTCGGAGCTTCAGTAGGACGTGATCTCCAGGCTTTAGGAGCATACGAACTAAAGGCGTGGTCCCCAAAGGATTTGAGGTTCCTTCAGGGTACATCTAAACGGTTTGAGTCAGAAAAGCGATTGGTACGATGCCTAGCCTGGTAGGTGAGTAGCTATGATTGAGAGGCTGGAGCCAGAAAATAAAGGAACCCAAAAGTGAGTGACAGAACCTTGAATTCTATACGCTGGTTGATTGAGAGCCATTGCAGGTCGGCGAGAAGTGGTGTTGTACGGCAACTGCGACTCTCACAACAGACTAGCTGCGGAGTTTTGCAATAACTGTACGCATCCAATTTCACAGGCTGTTAGACCAATACGCAATGAGTAACCGAATTCAAGACGGGATAGCACAAGTGCATTAACTAATTTAGATGTAATATCCATGTCTACGTTAGCCCGAATTTAAGTAAAGCTATGAAGCTGAAAGTATGCAGGCTTGGCTGAGGAGATTATTACGATAATTAAGTAACATGACAAATATTCGGGCATGATTAGATAATGGTAAAGCAGTAAAGTTAATTCATAGCACTAGCCACGATGTACACCTCAATTCGAATCCCAAAGTAGAACTGATTAACAATTACTTCAGAAGTCTACTTCTTAAGTTATAAACTTCATTATGACATGTCTGGTTCGTCAGGTTTATAATTGAGGAACCTGATTATTTATAATAATATTAATATATAATAAATAAAAAGATAATACTAATAATTAGAAAATAGAATTATTATATTAATCTTGAGCACTACGAAAATCCAACAGATGTTGCAGGCGATGAATTCAATATGAAAAGTGCCTAGAGACGGCTTAGAGTTCCGTACGACCCCGTACGATCCTGGTGCTGCTGTTAATCTCTAAGCAATCCTGAGAACGTTGGTGGTCAAGTTAGGCACGACGGTAGGCGCGGTAATCTACCCAAAGAATGTCTCCGGTTTGCGAATTCCAGATAGTAGCAAGGCGATGACCTTCGCGGCCTCGCTGTTTTGGTTTTGAGGTGGAACATCAACGATCTGAGATACCCATTGGACTTCGGTAGTGAAGCAGCAGCGAGCAGGAAGTAGGAGGAATTATCTAGGTAGGCGGTAGGAGGGAGGAAATGGGTAGGCGGTAGGAGATAGGTAGGAGGTCGGGATGGTCGGGATGTGATAGTAGATAGTAGAAGGAAGCGAGGGAAGAAAAACGTAGGAGGGAATGGGTAGGCAAGAGGTAGGATGAAGCTTTTCACTGCCATAAAACACCGTGAGTTGTTACATAAACTGAACGGCATACCACACCCAAGGTTAAAGGTTAAAGGTTAGCTGATTCAGCATCTTTATTTGTAAAGCGGCAGAAGAGCCTTAACGGATATCACCACCGCTTTCAAGGCAGTAAAGGATCGCCCACTGCATGACTCTTATCCACCACCTGGATCGTAAAGAGGGAACAGCTTACCCAGGGGTTTAAGTCCTGTCTTAAATGTAGCATGAGAACTCTAAAAATCCTCACGAGATTGGAGGAAAATAATTAATAAGACTGACTGGTATTCCTAATGACAGGTAAGGAGTATCTGCGATAGGACTATTTCCATACGATGAATTTGGGAGCAGATAAGTGGACTGACCACCGCCTAGCATTCCAACTCGCCACTGTCGAGCGACGCTATTCCCAAATGTTGGCGAATTGTAAATGTCCAGCGACACCGGTCACTACCAAATGTCTGCCGAACGGAGCCTCGTAAGCTCGCGAGAGAGACGACGGTGGCTAAACACACTAAGTGAAAAACTTGAACTTTTCTAGCATAGTGTCCAGTTGTACTCCAAGTTCTGGGCACGTCCAGTGGACACCTTACAGAGTCTGCTGTACAGTCGGTGCATTGTAGCTGGAAAAACATATCCCCACATCCTTTGACCTTTGCACTCACCCATGAGCTGCAGCTGAACTTCCGAATCATGTAACAGACTTTTCAAGCCAACACCGCGTGCTCATACTTGCCCGTATAAAGCAGCCCTTCGCCATAATACGTATCTTCGACATCATGTCAATAGCAAAGAGTGATAGTGGCAAATTTATTTAATGCATCAGTCCGCTAGGGCACACTGCGTGTGGCAATATGGCAACTCAGTTCACCCACTGCATCATTCACCAATAGACAGCTGCACTCCATGGCAGCAGCATATGAACTCACAGTGTTATCTTAGTTAGTGTTTAGTTCCCTCACGCTCTCGTAATCCGTTTAAGATCATAGATGATATTTTGATAATATTTATATTGATTACACTTGTATTGATATTTTTATGATTGGATCAAATGTATATAGCCTTCGAGCACCTCAAATTCTCTCGATTCACTTTCTGCATGAATTGATCACATCCTCACATGGATGGCGGCAAATGTTCTAAAACTAAACGATGACAAAACTAAGATACTAGTTATGGGTAAGCCCAGTGTGATTCACAAAGTTGAAAGGCTGACGCTCAAAATTGGCTCTGCCAGCATGTCTCCTATCGAATAAACTCGAAATCTAGTTGTCATGTTCCAAAAGGACCTCTCGTTAGACGACCACATCAGCTCCATAGTCAAATCTGCCTACTTTCAGCTACATAATATTGCCAAAATTCGGCTTGTTTAGATAAGGATACCACGTCCAAGTTGGTCCATGCATTCGTGACATCCCGTCTCGACTTCTGCAACTCATTGCTTACTGGCCTACCAGCATGTGCGATCAGGCGACTGCAGCTGGTGAAAAACTCCGCAGCTAGGCTTGTCTGTTGTTAGCGCCGCAGCTGCCATATCACACCACTTCTCGCCGACCTGCACTGGCTACCAGTCAAGCAACGGATAGAATTCAAGGTTTTGGTCGCTCACTTATAGGTCACATCATTCTTTGGCTCCAGCCTATCTCTCCGATCTACTCCCCCACCAGGCCAAGCATCGTACCATCCGCTTTTCGGAATCCAACAGTCTACCGATACCTCGTACAAACCTCAAATCTTTTAGAGACCGTGCATTGTTCGTATGCTCCCAAAACCTGGAGCTCCTTCCCGACTGGCGTCA
Organism: Cristatella mucedo; assembly: GCA_009760855.2. NCBI lineage: Eukaryota > Metazoa > Bryozoa > Phylactolaemata > Cristatellidae > Cristatella > Cristatella mucedo. The sequence continues at coordinate 517,242 of WPIO01000050.1, read as the reverse complement.
GAACATCCCCTGACTTGAGAACATTTTAAAAGAACTTAAAAGCACACCTATTTAGGACAGCATTTAGTGGGTCCCCGTGATTCGTCCTTCATGTGCTTATGCGTGCTGACACTGTGCATGCTGCCACTAACCATATTTGCATGCTGACCCTGTGCATGCCACCCCTAACCATGTTATTCTTGTTGTTTGTTTATCAAGCATGCTATTACTCACCATTCAATTGCATTTACCTTTGCAGCAAATGTAAAGCGCCTAGAAAGAGATTAAGCTCTCTGAGGTTGCTTTATCAAGTGCATTACTATTATTAATATATATCATATATAAATATTGATCCGTTTGATATCGTGATGATATTTGCAACAGCTGCAAATATCATCATGATCCTCATCATTATCCTCATCATTGCAATCATCTTTCGCGATTACTTTACCGTCATTCGGCGAAGAGTGACGTTAGTCCCCTGCAAGTAAAACCTCTCAGCCGCTTGCAGGCTTATGCCCTGAGTTGCCGTCGGCAATAAAAGGCCACTTTATTCTCGAAAAGGGTGAGCTGCCAAGCAAATATATAATTTATATCCGCATAGCGCCCTAAGAGAACTTAATCTCTATTCAGGTGCTTAACTTGTGCCGAGGGGCTCGAGCACTCGACTTCGGTCAGCGAATGAATTCACCTAGACTTTATGCCAGTGATCTAGTTCTGTGAGAGCGCTATGAAATGCCAGAGTATTTTACCATCGGTTAATATTATTCTATAAACAAAGTTCTGCGCAGTTTTTTTCGCGGAAAATAGTAAGGCTCACATCATTTGCAACCCTGACCTTGAGCCACATTCGACAATGTGCTATTGCACACCAGGGCGTTCAGCCTGAGCAGTAATAAGAAATTATTCAGCTATTGTGACTTGCTTTCGCTGTGCAAATGTGCTAATCTCAGTGACCCGAAACAGCCGTATCTGAAGGTTTGAGTGCAAACACGTGCAAACATCTGCAAAGCCTCTTCATGTGGACATTGAGGCATCATACCGGCTGCCAATTGGAATTCCTCGGCCAGGGTCATATGTGCTATGGGTGGGGCAGGCAGCCCTAATCACTGTGAAAGTCGCCCACTTTGGCGGCAGGCTGTCGCCGACGCAGTGGCTGCCATTCTTTAATTCCACCCAGACGCTGGAGCACAGAGCAGTCGGTCGGTGCTGACGATGTGATGAATACTGACGAGGACTCGCCCGCAGCAGGTGCGAACCCCTCTCGGCGGTAGCTCAGTGCAACTACACGAACGTCATGGCAGGCACAAGCGAGACCTATGCCATGGCAAATGCTTCGACTGGCATCTTTCCTATCAAGCCAGGATTGGCAATCGGCTTGCCTCTCGGTTCGGGTAAGGCGGTTGCTTTGCACGACCTCGGTCCGGAGGATCCTCCGTGCATTCGAATCCTAGGGTGGGCAGCGGCGTTAAAGGATCGCCCTATAGGCTCTTCTGTTGCCATAAAAAAGAGGCTGTTAAATCAGCTAGTATTTGCATAACAAGGCCGTGAGCTATGGCAGACGACTGCAAGGGAATGACATGGATGTCTAACTGAAGCCCAATGTCAGACGATTAAAACACACCTCCGGTTCTGAGGTCACGTCACAGATAACAAGCTTCTGGAAAATTTCTGGTAGGTCCGGGAGAATACAAGCACGGCTCCTGGTAGAACCTTAATGTACATTAGTGGTGGTGTACCCCATGTCCACGGTAATGGCAGGGAATCTCATAAACTTTATTCAGCCTGTAATCGTCTGCAACTGGTGCAAAACTCATCAGCTCGTCTGGTCTGTCATCAACTGTGCAACTGACAAGCCACACCGTTTCTAGCTCAGCATTATTGAGACAGGAGATGTCGAATCGATTTCGAGATCCCTGGCCTGGCCTGGCCTGGCCTACATATCTTTTCAATTCCTAGCACGAGCCTTATAATGCAAGCTCCTCGCTTGCCCAGTCGGCTGCCATGCCACCCTCTCATCGGCTTCTAGCCGTCTCACTCATTGTACACTAAATTGAAGTCAATTGGCGATAGCACGTTCAGTTCATGTGCAGCGAAAGGTCGGAATTCACTGCAGGCTTCTGTCACCAATTGTACTGACGTTGCATCAGTTAAATCACAACTTAAGACGTGTCTTCATCTTTCGAGCTTTACCATTTGTCTCTGTGGCACCGGCACTGAGTGATACATAATCCCAAGCATAACGCCAAGGATCTTTGCATCAAGCCCCGCCCCTGGATCTTAGCCCTGGGTAAGGTGGTGGCACTTCACTTCACCACGTCGAGCATTCAAATAATGCGGAAGGCAATTCTTTATCGGCCACTGCAGGTGTTAGCAATAGCCGCTATCGCTCGTCTGCCGCTGTACAGGAAGAGTCTGCTGACTCGAGGCTGACCTTTGCTCGCTTTAGCCTCGCTTTAGCCTCATTACCGTTCTTACGAGGACCCAGCAGCGAATTAGCACATGCTAAAGCGGTTAGATTATGTAATCTCTTGAGACTGTCAAATGTTTCTGAATTTAAAATATCAGGATCCGGACATGTCATTAGCTATGTCTGGACAGTAAAGACGCAAAAGCACAATTTAATATGTTGTGCTTTATGCTTTGGCGTCCAGAGTTTGAGTCAAAACGGCCGGTGCTCACACGCGTGCCTTTCCGTTACTCAAAAATGAACTAATCTGCATTAACGACAGGTTAAAAGAAGGCACGGGCACCCTTTATTACTCCTTCGCTCATTTACCATCGACATACTTGCATGCATACAGAGGGAGCCTCTGCGACTCGCTGTAGCGGCCCTTCGAGTAGTCAACTTCGCCGACATGTGTCACCTGTCTGCTAGGACTACCACCATTACGTATGCTGCGCTTGCAGCAAAGGGCTGCAGTGCAGAAGCCTCTGCAGCTCGTTTGTTACACGGCAGCGAGTGCTCCTAGCTAGCACGCGGCACGTAAGCGGCCGGGCGTCTAACCTCAAGAAATGTTAGCTGATTGTAAGGTCTCAATTATATAGCAACAGAAAAACCTTAACACAGCTACCACAATCACTTGCAGTGAGTAACAAAGGATTTCCCACTGCAGGACTCGAACCCGCGACCTCGGTCGTGGAGAGCGAACACCTTACCTCTGGGGTAGCTTTCGTGACCCGGCTAAGCATTTATATGGGGCCCCTTACGGCTCTAGCAGCCAGCTCTAGTATACAGGGTAGACCTAAAGCAGGCAAGAGACACAAACAGTGAGAGAGAGAGAGAGAGAATAAAGGATGAATTCACATAGAAAACCAGCAGTGGGCACCAATATTTGCCTTTCGAGGCGAGGCCGCCAGAACGCACTGGCACACGCGTGCACTCGCACAAGCACATGCAATGCACTCACTACACTCATTTCACTCACGACTTTTCGCGGCCTCGGGGGGGGGCTGGGGAGCGATGTCATATTATCCTAGCTCCCCACATCGTGACATCGCACTTTCAAAATCGGTCTATCTATGATTAGTGGCTTCTTTTTCGTAAAAGCGGATCGCGCGAGTGGAGATCGATCGACGCTCGCGTCGGCTGCCAAAAGTCAGCTGCTACGTCCGATGTCAGATCGGAGCTCCTGAGGGGCGAGGAGTTCCTGCGCTCGGCGGGAGGCGAGGAGTTCCCACGCTCGGCGGGAGGCGAGGAGTTCCCGCGCTCGGCGAGGGCTCCCGCGCTCGCCGGGAGAAGAGGAACCGCCGTCCTCGTATCCGCCATCGTCGCCCGCGGCCGCGACTCGTCGCCGCGCCTCAATCGTAAGCGCTCGGCTTGAGCGCACGTGAGCCCAATCGCTTCCGCTAGCGGGCAGCAAAGCCTCGCGAGATCGGTGCCGAACGACCGGCTCTGAACTTCGCCTGTCCTCGACGATCTATGCGCTTTAGAAATAAGGCGGAACGCCACGGCTGCGCGGGTAGGTGGAAAGTCAGTCGGTCCGTCCGCACGATTTCCCGATTTTCACCCACGCCAGAAAAGGCGTGTTTTACGCCTTCTGCCGATCGCGACGCCGCCGCGTGCGGTTCGAGATCGCAGCCGCAATCGAGGCCGGCGCCGCGGCTGAGCGCAAGCGCTGAGGAGCGAGGAGGCTCTGAGAAGGAGCTGAGAAGCGAGGAGCTGAGCTGAGCTGAGCTGAGGCGACGCTGCAAAGGAGACGCGCCGCGCCTGACCCCGCCGCCGCCGCGCGGCCGGTCAGGCGCGGCGCTGAGCGTCGGCTGCCGAAGCGCCGACGGAGCGGCGCTGAGCCGGCGAAGGTGCGACATCCCGGGCGCTGAGGCGCTGAGCGCGCGAGGCCGTCGCGGGTGCGGCGGCGGCGGATGAGGTATGACAGCGCTGCGACAGCGGCCCCGTCGTAGCGAACGGCCGATGCCGCCGCACCGCGACGGCGCGACGCGATCGTGCGGTCGCTCGCGCCTGGGCTGGGCACCCGCGACGGGTCGGCGACCCGGCGCACCTCAAACCGCCCATCCCCACCCCCCCCCCTCCCCCAGCAATCTCGCGGGGTGGGCGGCGGCGTGGTGGAGCGGCGATGGCGGATGCAACGGGCGAACTAACTCACCGCCGCAGGTGGCGATCGCAAGTAGAGCATTCCGGCAAACCGGTCCGGCCATGACGACGCTGGCGGAGGTCCGGCGGCGGTGGCAACGACGGCGATCGGCGGCGGTGGCTGGGACGACAACGGGCGCAGCCGACCGCTGCGGCCTCTTTGCCGTTGCGGCTTAAATCACCGGCGAGGCGTGCAGCTTATCCGGACCTGCGAGGTCGGCGGTCGGCGAAAGTGTCGAGCGACTGCTGCCCTGGGCCGACTCTATCGTGGCTCGCGCTGCGGCAGACGCGCTTCCCGACGGAGCGACGATCTCTGCGAGACCTCTTCGCGGGCGTGGCTGTCGGGGCCTTTTCAACAGTGGCGATACGCTCGTTTCGTCAGTCGCTCCGTCGCAACCCACCGCCAACCCAGCGTCACAGGAGTGGGCGTGGCAAAGGAAAAACCGTCCGAAGCGGAGGTGCAACAGTGGGCGGACCGCTCGGCGCGGCCGCGGCCGCCGCGGCTTTGTTAGCCCGGCATCGGTCGTTGCGAGCATCCAAGCGCGACGCTATTTTTCACCGCCGTCATCTTTTCTCTCGCTCCCGCCCCCTTATCAGCTTCTCCGCGACTCGAGATTGCATGCCCGGCGGCTTACGCTTCGGGTGTCTCATCAGCTGACGTGTGCGGCCTGCTGCTCGCGTAGTCGTTCACGTGGCTACCGTCCACGGGCGGGTATACGCGATACGCATCGGGAAGCCGTTGCCGGCAAAGCGCGTCTGCTAAGCTGAGCTTTTTTCCGAAATGATTGAACCACGAGGGCGTTTCCTATTGCGTCCCTCCCCGCTAAGTGAGCTCGGGATCTTGCGGTCAGCGCCTCCTTGCGGCAGCGGAGGAAAGTGCGAGGACCGCCGCCTCTCGAGTGGCCGCCGCGCGGGGCTGCGACGGCGCGGCGGCGGCGGCGAGCGGCCAGCGGAGCGGCCGCTCGCCTTTCCCGACTTTGTTCCGGCGACTCGCTGCGAGCGGCGCGAGCGCGCGCCGCTCCGCGTCAGCATCCCCCGGATGCGTCGACGCTCTCAGCGAGGAGCGGACGCGCTCGCGCCGACGGACGGCTGAGGGAACGACGCACGGCCGAAGCTGGCGCGCCCAGGCCGCGCCAGCTTCCGGTGCGGGCAGGATGCGGCGGCCGGGCTGCGACGGTCATACGATCGCCCAGCGGCGTCGGTGAACGGCGGCAGGGAGGACGTCGTTGTAGAGCCGAGAACGGAAGAGAGAGATGGAGAGAGAGAGAGAGAGAGAGAGAAAGAGAGAGACACACACACACACGCGCACACACACGCACACACACACACACAGATAGACAGAGACAGAAAATAGAGGTGGAGGAGAGCCGACGACGAGCAGTACGTCTTGTACGGACGCGATGGAGGAGGATGCTGTGGTGCTATGGGAAGTAGCTATACATAAAGCCGTAATACTCGACGACGGGCTATCTGAGACCGAGAGAGTATATGCGGCGGTGTTTCCAGCCATTAGAAGCTCTTCAAAGCTTTGCAGAGCATCAAAGCTCTTGAAGCGACCAAGTTTGTCGTGCGCAGACAAACACCGACAAAAACCGTGCTTGATGAATGCGTGAATGTTAGCATGCATTCCAGTCAACCAAATGTCTCCACAAATGCCAATTCAACAAAAAAGTGACCGAGGGGGCTGAGGTAGGAGGAGAAATTTCAATATATGAACTGTTGAGCTGCGAAGAGATGGGTGAGATAAGAAATAATCCACACGGAAGCGAAGCGCCATGAATAGTCACAAGATTGCGAATCAAGTTCCGCTTGCAACCAACAGCAACGGACATGCGTTGAGGCCGAAGAACGAAAACTGAGAAGAAATTGGTCATTCGCAGTCTCGACAGAAGATCTGCTATTTCCGGCCCAGTAACGCATAAGCTTTCGGAGAATCGAGTGGCTTTCAACAGCGGGACGCGGCCTCTGCATGACCTCTGGCGGCGGCCTCTGTAGCTTGGCTTAGATCGGCGGCACTGTCTGTGGCCAAAGTCAAGGTCAGCCGATTCAGCAGCTGCGTCTCAATATTTGTCTCCCTTTCGTCTCAGTCTCCCATTCGTTCCGCCTGCAGAAGGCCGCAGTGAGTTGTACTCAGTAGGACTCGAAAAAGCCTCAAGTTCAAGGTTGCATCGTCAAGTTGTCGCGTCTTTGCGCTGGTTTAAGGTTGACTACCTCAATGTTTGGTCTTGCTTGTTTTTATTCTTCGGCAATAGACCAACTCTTGTGCAGAGAACAGTTCGTCTAGAATTAGCGGTTATATTTACGGATGCTGCTAACTCAGACACGTCTCGGCCTATTAGAGATCAGAATGACTGTACAATTGGAATTCCAGCAGAGACAGCCGCAACGACGACGCCAAATGCAGTACTGAGAGAGAGAGAGAGAGAGAGAGAGAGAGAGAGACTGCATTCTTTGTGCAGATTAGATGAAACTAGCACGTCAGCAGTACGTGAGTATAAGTTATGGTCGATTTCGCACGATCACACTGCAGGATCACGTATCACTGGACGATTAATTCTCACCCTGTCAGACTATCCTTTTTCATCGATAGCAGCCTTCGCTCCGGACTCCCAGATAATATCCATCAAGTTCTAGTTACTGTGCAGGAAGAAAGCTCAGGGAATGCGTTCGCTGCTTCTCAATACCTCAATACCTCAATACTAATGCCAATACTCATGCTTTCACTCACTTGCTGAATCGTGAACGGCTGGACTGCCGTCTTATACTTATACCTGCTCTCTTGGATTGCTATTCGAGCTATCGTCGGTAAGACGGCTGCCGGATGCTGCAACGGCCTGCGTGCGTTTTCCCAAGGTTAAGTAAGGTGCTTGCCTCTACCGAGCAAGGCCGTGTCCTCGAGCCCTGTAGCGTACGTAAATTGTCTGGATAAAAGTGAAACTATCTTCTGGCATAATGCAAATGAATTATACATCCCCCTAATTAAAGCGAGAAAGTCCGTCCGATACGCGGCGGCACTTCGGTGTCACACAGCAATATGGTGTCCAGTTCTTCTGGGAGTGATGGGCGAAATAGATGTGTAGTTTTTATATGACTCAGGTAAGCGAGTCCACAGGCAATGAACTCTACTATATAAGTGTGTGTATATATATATATATATATATATATATATATATATATATATATATATATATACACTTATATAGTAGAGTTCATTGCCTGTGTACTCGCTTACATACATATATATATATATGTGTGTGTGTGTGTGTGTGTGTGTGTGTGTGTGTGTGTGTGTGTGTGTGTGTGTGTGTGTGTGTGTGTGTGTGTGTGTGTGTGTGTGTGTGTGTGCGCGCGTGTGTCTCGCTGTCTCTGTCTCTATCTCTCTATCTCTGTGTGTTTGTGTTTGTGTATTAGTGCGTCTGTGTGTAGGTGTGTGTGTGTGTGTGTGTGTGTGTGTGTGTGTGTGTGTGTGTGTGTGTGTGTGTGTGTGTGTGTACAGGATAATAAATCAGATGCTGTCACTAAATGGCTCTTGATCTTTACATTTCTTTGCGACCATGCGGCACTGGTTTGCATGATATCGGAGGGTCTCCGTGTTCTGGCACCGTCTTCGTGCTCACGACTAGGCACACGCGCTGCAGCTGCTGGGCTGTTCTGGCAGCTCCCCGCCTCATCTTCTGCCTCTGCTGCTGCCTCTGCTGCCTCTGCTGCCTCTGCTGCCTCTGCTGCCTCTGCTGCCTCTGCTGCTGCCTCTGCTGCTGCTCCTGCACGAGCTACATTAGCCAAGGCGGCTGAGGTGTAGCTGCCGGAAAGCGCGGTCTGTTGCCGCTCGAACTGGCCTCGAGCGCTTCGCTCCGTCGCCGATTTAAGCATGTCGCAGCCTCCTCCTCGCCCCGAGTCGGCGAGCGCGTCCTCGTGAGCGGGCAGCACGTGTCAGCAGCAGCAGGGATGGATGGGACGGGAAGCAACCCCAACGACTGGGACGATGGCCGATGACTCATGCAGGAGGCTCGCCACACCCCTTCGCAGCGACTTGCGACTTTGGTCGTCGTGACCCCAGCTGACCGCCCTTAAGGCCAATGCTGAGCGGCCAGGCTGCTGGCCGGCCTGTCAAACGTTACAATGCAACAAGGCAGAGTGCGATTATGGAGGCCGTATAAGCTTTCAATGATGACGGAATAGCACTGTATGTCTTTTCGGGAAACTGTCTGAGAACACTGAGTGAAACGCTTGAAAAATCGAGTGAAGCTGGCAACCTCCTACATTGTATTTCTAACTTTAACTTTGTTTTTGCTTTTACCATTTTGGTACTGCACCTTAAGGAAGATTGACAGCGTTCAGAAAAAACTGCAGGATCCAAAGATTATCTTCAAAGACGCCTCTTGTGACCTTCACTCTCTTGAGATTGTGTTGTCGAGACTTCGAGAAGACCTGTGTCAATGATAACTACTGTATACCAAAAGGAAATGTGACTTGTGGGGTTTGCAGTTGAAGGACCAATCCGTCGAAAGACACAGATTCCTAGAGAACTTTTTAAAGATGTTGGTCTCACAGCAGAGGATAAGATTTCAATATTAATGAAGGACAGCACAGACTGTCTCCGAAAAAAAAATTACAACTAGGTTTTCCAGGCTCACAGATCTTGATGCAAAAGTTGGTTTCTAGTTGAAAGTTAAGAAACTTTTGAAGACACTTGACCAGACCAAAATCCATCTGCATTGCCTAGATCTTTGAGGCCTTTACTTTTCAGTCGTTGATAGAGCAGAGCTGCACAACGATATATGTGAATTTGAAATGCTTCGTGCCACACGTCACATATCGGCACTAGAGACAGCACTGGAACTCATGTCTTTCATTGTCAGTTATGGAGAAGATTCGTTTCCCAATGGGAGAGCTGCCTTGCAGATTCTTCTCGCCATAGCTGTACCAGTTGCCAGTTGCGAATGTTTCTTTGGCAAGCTGAAGATAATCCTGTCTGATCTGAGACCATCAATAGCGCAAAATCGACTCGCCGATTTGTTAAGCGCTGAGAAAGAAACTCTGGAAACAAATGAATTTCACAAATTGTAATAGACCAGTTCAATGCCAGAAAATATTGACCTAAATTAAAACTGCGACAGCTATCTTTTACCTTTACTACAGTTAGTAAAACTCTCTCAATTTGATATGCCTGCTAGCGCACGTTTGTATATCATTTTTTCCGCGGTGGAGCTATTTTGCAGCAATTGTTTACAAGGGGAGGGGCGCCCATTTGTAGCTTTGTCCCTGGTCGTCAAAAGATCGCTCACTACGCCTCTGGAGAGCAGCGCAGGCACCTCGCGACCGAAGGTGCAGAGCGAGGTGGCCGCGAAACCAGAAGCACTAACTCAGGCGGTAGTTTTTACTCAAGCAGAAAACCGACATTTTTCCGGCTTTCGCGTTTGCGGAGGAACCCTCAAGACATAATGAAAGCTAGCGAGAGACAGAGAGGGAGAGAAGGAGAGAGAGAGAGAGAGAGAGAGAGAGAGAGAGAGAGGAGAGAGAACAAGACCGTAAGAATAAGGCTCACTGTAAAGATTATGCCAATACGCCGCTCGTGTAACTTTTAATCAGCAAGCTATTGGCTTGAAAAAGACTTGCTCTTTTTTGCACCGTTCGAGTTGGTAGTATGATCAAAACCGCCCGGTTCACGCCGCAGCTTGTTAATTTCAAATCTGACACTTGTACATTTCTCCTGATAACCTACGTGAGCTATAATTCAATATTATAGTCGAATATAAAAAATAAATAAATTCATTAATAAATAATGTATACAAATAAATATATGTTCGTTTATTTTTATATAAATAAATTTGATATCATGAATTCAATAATACATTTCATTCGTATAGCGTCCTAAGGGAACTTAGTCTCTATTTAGGCGCGTCACGTATGCTACGGGACTCGAGTCCTCGACCTCGGCCATCAAATAGATTCACCTTGACCTTGGTCCGATGAGTACCTTATTCAGTGGGCCAGACCAGCGCTGCTACATACACTTTTGCTGCCCTCGCACCGCCTGCTCACCGGACTCTGGTCGCTTGGCTGTCGTCATACCAACCTCAAACGCTACGAAAACCGCGCTCTGAGTGCGAGCTTAGCCAAAGTGCGAGCCTCTCTGCCGACTGACGTCAGTACATTTCTCTATTTCTACCTCTTTGCCGACTGACGTCAGTACATTCGCCGAGGCGCCGGTATTTCAAGTCACCCCGAAGCACCCTCCCTCCCCCTTGCTCCCGACAGCATTTGCTCCGTCCGCGACCCCAGACTTGCATGGCTGACGCGCTTCGCTGCCGCCGCGCACGCGCTCGGGCACGACTGCACTAGAACTTGTTCGCGAGAACGTGCGCACGAGTTCGCACTTGAGCGACAGGCGCTGGAGAAGGAATGCCGGGACCAATAATCGCCGAGGCCTAGCGGCAGCAACGCAGCACGGCTTCGCGAAGGGTACTGTGGGATTTATCGGCAGCGGTCGCCCAGCAGCCCCACCAATGGTCGTAGCAGCCGCCTCCCGCCAAGCCAAATTCTGCGCAAGTGAAGCGGCGGCCACAAGGTACGGCCGTGAAGCGGAAGTAGCCGATTGCGGTCGACTGGGCCGTCGCGATCTGCCGTCGGCGGCGGAGCGGCTGCTCCGTCTCGGAATCCTACGGGGGGGGGCGGGGCGAGCATCCGCCCCCGGTCCGCCGCTCAGATCGCGTCGAGCTGCCCGAGCGGCTGCGTCCCGCGGACGCGACCGCTCGGTTGGCCGGAGCTTGGCAGCAGCTGGCGGCGTCGATCGCCTCCGTCTGGAGCGCGGGGAGGAAGTCCGGTTTCGGGCAGCTTCACGGGCGCGGCAGACAGCGGCGGGCGCTCGATGGAGCGATTAGGAGCTCGCGGGAGCGGAGCGACGCGACAGCTGACCGCGGTCGCGGATAATGGAAACGGAAGAGCGACATGAAAGGCCGCATTGACGCGCCAAATTCCGCAGCATCCGGGCGGTTTGCCCAGGCTCGGCACTCCGCAAAGGCGCCGCGACGCCGCGGGCGCGCACAGAGAGCGACGCCAGCCAGCGCTCGGGGCGGGGCGGGCGTGGCGGCGCAGCGCCGCAGCGCATAAACCACGCGCCGCTCCTCCAGCGGAACCGCGGGTCGCGACGCGCGGTCAAGAGTTCCTGCGCCAGCGGTTCTCGACCTGCGGGTCGTGCGACCCGTTTGGGAATCGTGCGACCCTTTCGCAGGCGTCGCCTAAGGTCGCCTTCGGAAGCCGCGCATTTCCACGTTTCGCACACGCCAATCCTACGGTTGCGGGTCGCCACAACACGAGGACCTGTATTAAAGGATCGCGGCATTAGGAAGGTTGAAAACCACTTTCCTGCACCGAAAGCTTGCCGCGGTACGTCCGCACACCTTCCTCCTCCTCCTTCTCGTCCGCAGAGGCCGGCCGCTCGACTGCTCTCGCCTCGTCCTCGGAGGCTTGGAGACTTCCGTGGCCTTGCGGCTTCTTCTTTTCTCCTCTGAGTGTAGCCATCGGTCACACCGGAAGTCGATCATTAAGCGCCTCCTGCCGCCTCCTGCCGCCTTTAAAAGTCGCAGACTCGATTGAACCCACCGCCGACGTTCGTCGGCGGGCCCGTCCTTTTAAAGCACATGCAGCCGGCTTCCGGTGACGCGGATGTCAATGTGTCAAGCAAAAACGAGCTCGTCTCCTGAAGGCCCTATACCTTCATCTCTGTGGTCTTCACTGGCAGTCCAACTTAGCCCTGCCATAACAAAGATTTTTAATACTTCTTTAGGAAAAAAGGGTCGTCCCAAGCTCCTTCAAATCGGCAATCGTTAGACCCATACTTAAAAAGCCTGGATTAGACACAGAGGTCCTTGCAAACTATCGCCCTGTTTCCCTTCTTCCTTTCTTGTCAAAGATTCTTAAAAACATTGTTGCTAAGCAGCTGGTTGAACATATTAAAAAGAATGAAATGTCAGAAGCATTTCAATCAGGATTCAAGAGGCAGCACTCCACTGAAACTGCTCTCCTCCGTGTTAACAATGACATTCTACGTAGCAACGACGACGGGAATGTCACTGCCCTAGCTCTGCTAGATCTGTCTGCAGCCTTCGACATCATTGATCACGATGTTCTGCTTGAACGGTTGAGAACAACGATAGGTCTGTCAGATGAAGCACTAGTGTGGTTTAAATCGAAACTTGTCTGGTCTTGTTCAATCCGTGTCATGTTCGGGTCAGGTCTCACACACGAGAAAGGTCACCTGTGGAGTCCCTCAAGGGTCTGTACTTGGTCCCTTGCTGTCCTCCATTTATACACAACCTCTGGAAAAAGTGAATAAGGCCCATGGAATAGGATATCACTTTTATGCTGACGATACTCAGCTGTATTTGTGATTCTAACCATCGGAATATGCTCCGGCAACTGATAAATTAAATGCTTGCCTTGCCGATATTCGATCCTGGATGTCGAAAAACTTCACGAAATTAAAAGACGATAAAAACGAACTACTGCTCATAGGACATTCTAAGCGTGTGGCTGGATTAAAAGGCTTTGCTGTTCTAATAGGTGATGCTATTGTGCGACCACCACCACGTGCTCGAAATTTAAGTGTCGTATTCGACAGCTGCCTCAATTTTAAAAGCTTCATTCAGAAGACTGCTTCTGCAGCTAGCCATCACATCCGATCCCTATTCAAGATTAGGAGCTGTCTTCCACAGTGGCTTGCAAAGAATTTAACCAGCTCCTTAGTTCTGTCTCGGCTTGATTATAATAATAATGATTATAATAATAAAACCGATGCTTTAGAGCTAATCACTCCACAGAGTCAGCATTGCTTCGGGTATACAACGACCTACTTAGGAATGCGGACATGGGTGGAGTGTCTCTGCTTGTTTTGCTTGATCTTTCGGCAGCTTTTGATACCATCGATCACAAAGTTCTTCTAGAGCGCCTCTCATCTCGCCTGGGCATCACTGGCACTGCTCTGCAGTGGTTCAGGTCCTATCTCAGTGGGAGACTCCAGAGTATTGACGTGAATGGATAAAGATCATCTGAAGTACCTCTGAAATATGGAGTACCTCAAGGCTCAGTGCTAGGTCCGGTTCGTTTCACGGTTTATACTCTCCCTCTTGCTGATGTGATTGCCAAGCACAATCTAGGCTTTCACTTCTATGCGGATGACACTCAGTTGTACCTTTGCTTTGATCCCTCCCAGCCTTCGAGCACCTCAAATTCTCTAAACTCACTAGCTGCATGCATTGATGACATCCGCACATGGATGGCAGCGAATTTTCTAAAACTTAACGATGATAAAACTAACTTACTAGTTATGGGAAAACCCAGTGTGATCCAGAGATTGGAAAGGCTGACTCTCAAAATTGGCTCTGCCAGCATATCTCCAGTTGAATCAGCTCGAAATCTAGGTGTCATATTCCAAAGCAACCTCTCGTTAGACGACCATATCAGCTCCACAGTCAAATCAGCCTATTTTCAGCTTCATAACATTGCTAAAATTCGGGCTTGTTTAGATAAAGAAACCACGTCCAAGTTGTTCCATGCATTCGTGACATCCCGTCTCGACTTCTGCAACTCACTGCTTACTGGCCTACCAGCATGTGCGATCAGGCAATTGCAGCTGGTGCAAAACTCTGCAGCTAGGCTTGACAGTCGTGAGCGTCGCAATTGCCACATTATTCCACTTCTCGCCGACCTGCACTGGCTGGCAGTCAAGCAACGGATTGACTTCAAGGTTTTGTCACTCACTTTTAGGTTCCTTCATTCTATGGCTCCAGCTTATCTCTCCGACATACTCCCCCATCAGGCCAAGCACCGTACCACCCGCTTCTCGGAATCAAACAGTCTAGAAATACCTCATACAAACCTTAAATCCTTTGGAGAACGTGCATTTAGTTCATATGCTTCCAAAGCCTGGAACTCCCTCCCGACCTGCGTCAAAACATCCCCTGACTTGACCACATTTAAAAAGAACCTAAAAACACACCTATTTAGGACAGCATTTAGTGGGTCCCTGTGATTCGTCTTTGATGTGCTTATGCGTGCTGACACTGTGCATGCTGCCACTAACCACATTTGCATGCTGACCCTGTGCATGTCACCCCTAACCATGCTATTCATGTTGCTTATCAAGCATGATTTTACTTACCATTCAATTGCATTTCACTTTACAGCAAATGTAAAGCGTCTAGAGAGAGATTGAGTTATTTGAGGGCGCTTTATCAAGTGAATTATTATTATTATTATAAAGCCAGACTGGAACTTACTAGCAAGGTGTGAGGTTTCGATATACGAGTTCAGCTGGTCCGCCACGACCCGTTCGAGTGTCTTTGATAGGAATGGTAGAAGGGAAACTGGGCGGTAGTTGCTCAAGTTCTCTTGGTCAAGTATAGCTTTCTTGAGAAGTGGCCTGACTACAGCTTTTTTGAAAGGTGCTGGGACATGACCTGAGGCTAATGACATATTAATTATGTTAGTTATGCATGGCAGCAGTAAATCAATACAACGTAGGAGCAGGACAGTGGGAATAGGGTCCAGAGGACTTGTTGTCTTCTTTGATTGAGATACGAACTTTAGGACTAGATCACTAGTGACCTGCTTAAATGCAGACATTGAGGTGCAGCCACAAACCGAGGAACAGCATTCTAGTGGGGAGGTTGTCATCGCAGGGATGGATTCCCTGATCTTGTCTATCTTCTGCACAAAGAATCGAGAGAAGCGATCGGCTAGATCATCATTAGGATCATCAGGTAAGGAGCTAATCTGGGAACGGTTGAGGAGATGGTTTATTGTCGACATCAGCATTTTTGGATTGTGCATCTTTGATTCAACAATGTTTTTATAAAAGCTAGACTTGGCCTTTGCTAAGATCGATTGGTACGACCTACAGTAGTCTTCATATGCCTGTCGATGGGCAGTTAGTCCGGATCTTTTGTATGCTTTTTCAAGCTTTCGTTTAGTAGACTTGGCTAGTTTATTGTCTGTGGTAAACCATAGGCCGTCTGGGCGGGGGGCCCCGCACAGTGCGCTTTGTCAGAGGGGCAAACTCGTCTAGCGTGTCAGCTAGTGTCGTGTTAAAGCTATCTACCAATGATGACAGATCGGAGGGAGGATTGAGCAGCAGAGGTGAAGCAGATATTCTCGCACGGACAGCATCGATGTCAAGGGTCTTGAGGTTTCGCGAGTCACAGTTTATTTCAGAGGAGGATGTGGGCACACACTGTAGATTGAATGAGATCTGCATGTGGTCAGATAAGCAGGATTTGGTAATAATTGGTGATGACAAAGTGCAGTTGTATGAGAAAATCTGGTCGAGTGTGTGACCCTTGATGTGGGTAGGGCCATGCACATGAGCCACAAGTGACAATGAGTCAGTCAATGCACGAAATTCGGTGCTGAAAGCGTCAGATAAGTTATCAAAGTGAACGTTGAAATCACCCATTACGAGGAAGGATTGATTTCTTGCACACAGAATCGAAATCTGAGATAAAAGAGGATTTGTTACCTGGTGGGCGATAGACTACTGCCACTATCGGTAGCTTGTTTTCGGCTGAGACCAAGACAATTGATTCAAAAGACTGCTTCGAGGGTACCGCAAATGGCTTGAAGTTGAATTTCGAGCGCACGACAATAGCAACTCCACCTCCATTTTTGATCGATCTAGCGGTGTGAAAGAACGAGAAACCAGATGGAGTTGCGTCTTTAATTGTCGGACATTTTATCGATTTCAGCCAAGTTTCAGTTAGGGCGAGCAGGTCGATACCATTTTCAGAAATGAGGTCGCTTATTACTAGAGGTTTATTGCACATTGAGGGAGGATTCCAAAGGCAAGCGTTAAGTCTGGCCGATGGGGTTACAACAGGCTTGATGACCACTAAGTTTGAGGAATTTACAGTGATGCATGTGGGGGAGCGCTCTGAGCGGTTCGAGACAATGCTAGGAATACCGAACGAGCTGGTACTCAGCTTGCAGGTTCCGCCAAACGAGCGGCGTCTGAGCTGGCGGTTCCGGCCACCTCGGTGGCTACGGGTGCTTTTCTTTTGTTAATGCATAGTTCATGAATCTTAGCAACAACATTAATATCTAGGAATGCATTTGATATGCGATGACGAAGCGATAACAGCTGCTGACGATCATAACTAACAAGCAGGTTACTAGCCGCCGGCAAACCTAAGGCAGCCGCCTGCGTGGGAGACCCAGCAGCCCGAAGCGATAAGCGTTTAGATGTCCATAGGCACGTAATTTCTTACGCGTTACGGTCAAATAACAATCAGAATAACTTTAAACAGGTCTTAGCTGTATCGTTTTCGTATACGATGTTCGCAAGAACTTCGGTTTTCGGAAGAATTCTGCAACGAACAAGAACGCACGTTAGAGCGCTCTATGTCAGGAGGCGAGAAAATTATTGCAATTCCCTATTGGCTGGGCTACCAAAAAAGCGATTAGGCCACTGCAGCTGACTATGAATATGGCTGCAAGGCTAGTCTTCAAGTCCCAGAGGTTCGAGCACGTGTCTCCTTTGCTAAAAGAGCTAAGATGGATGCCGGTTGAGCAACGGATTCAGAGCAAGGTTCTTACACTGACCCACAAGGCCCGCCACGGCTTGGCTCCATCGTACCTAGCCGTACATCTACGTAGCCTACCATCGTACTCTCGATATCACCGCCCCGGATCAGCTCAGCGAAATAGACAGACCTTGACTTCGATCCGGCATTGTCTGTTAGCAAGTGCCGGCCCGTCCTCCTCTGAGCCAGTGGCTGTCGGTTGGATTGAGTAAAGTGAGCGAGGAAATAAATTGCGGCTGATAGAGAGATACAAATTACGTATCGGCAGAAGAACCTTGGCAGCTGCCTCAAACCAGATTGCAAGTGAACACAAAGAATTTCCTGCCTCCCGACTCATCCGCCCACGTGCCCTCAAAGTTGCAAATCGCGAGCGCCTAGAAAGCGCCTGGCGAACCCAGCTACCACACCTACCCTTCTACTCTGTGCTGTCAACTCGTTACATGACATGGAGTCGCAGGTCTCGACCGTCGAGCCAAAGTTGGCTCGACGAGGGCCTGCGTGCGAAGGTGCTGTTAGCGATTATCTCGCGGTGCCGTTAACCCGCTGTAGCCGCTCTTGTACTCGAGTCCTTAGCCTCAAACACGTGACTGCCCACGTGACTGTCGCCAATCCTTGCCACTGATGATGCTGGTGATGCCATTGCCTCGAAGCGCTGCTGACGAGTCGTAGAAGAAGCCAGCGCCAATGAAATCGGGTATGGTGGAGATAGCAGAGCGAGTTCGACAGCTACAGCGGCGTCCATGACCTTCACGTAAGGCGGAGCGTTCTAGATCCATGTTGGGGTCAGATGTGCACAGCACAAGCCCAAGCTCGTGTGACTAAGGAGCCACCTAATCGCATCGCATCGCATCGCTTTCTACTAAGTCTATAAGATAAAGGTCCGATGATTTGAGAGCCGCATTTAGAGAGCGGCCAAAGTGACCTAACGGCTAACACCACTACTTGCAGTGGGCAATAAAGTATCGGCCATAGCAGAACCCTTACGAATGACCAAGGTCGCGAATATAGAGAAGCCGTAGATTATAAAATATAGGGTTTCCAATTATTATACAGCTTAACCTATCCATGTTTTGAATCACATCCTCGCGAATATCTTGGTAAGTTTGTGAGATTTTGCTTTTTGATCTAATGCTTACGTGGCGATTTTGCATTTCATCAAAGACGAAGCAAGACGGATTCTGACCTGCGAAAAGTTACTTAGCATGTGCTACTCGTTTGCTTTGTCTTATTTATTCTGTGCTGGAACCTGTTATCCTTCATCACGAGCAGCTCACCGTTTGTGCACTCGCTTCACTGAGTCATAGTAGACGCACATTACACGCGTATTACGCGTCACTCCCGAAAGTACTGGTCACGGATGACAACGCTGCGCCACGTGACGCGAGTGTGCCATCTTGAGGCGTGACGGAGGGAATGACGGAATTCCTCGCTTTAGTCAGTAGTAGAGATTTGATATTTTCTGAGTCGGCACGCTCGGATGCCGGCCTAATGGTGTCACGTGACCAGATACCGGCGCTGCAGCAGCCCACGGATCCTGGGATCGCCAGCTGTCGCTTACGTCAGCATCAGCTTACGGGTTTCCCCATCAGGCACTGGATCCCCAACAACACATTGCCTTACTGTAGTCTTAGTTATTAAGTAGGCTGTTGAACAGTTCCTACTGTGAGTCTTTATCTCTTTTGCTGCTTCGGCGTATGCCGGGAGCTTCGGCGTATGCCGGGACTGAGCCAAGCTGGGTGCAGACGTGGACCGTTCCCTCCTCTGAGGGCATAGCCAACGCACTTAGTACAACGATGAATTTCATGCACTATTAAACTATACCTGTAAATAAAACGCGGGAAACCCAAGAGTAACGGTTGTAATTATGCATTGGGAACTTTCAAGCAGAGAGCCATTTCAGGCCAGCTGCAAAAGCGTTCGCCTGCAGCGCCCCCAGCCGACTTGCTTAAACGGAAGAACGGTGAACGGAAAAACTATCACTGACCTTGACTGCTTATTGATCCTAAGCCCAAAGCGAGGCTACACTCGCATGCTGTATGTACACCGTAGTATTGAATCTAACCAGTACATTGCCTATCTTGTCTGGTTGGGTACCACCTGGACTCATAGGACACAGCTGAATCTCCTCATCTTGGACGTTTACAAACCCTCGTTAAAAGAGCAGCCCGCGGTGCTTTACTCGACCGCATCCGGGTCCCTAATGACGTCGATGAAGGCACGGCAAACATTTATAAGCTATTACCCCTTCTGGGTTTACCATAGCTCTCAAGTTGCATGCTTCTAGTAACTATAGGAACCAGACTCTTTGGACATTTTCAGAAGCCACACAAGCAACTGCTACGATCTGTAAGCTGATAATCGCTAACTACATTTAGTTCGATTGCCTTGACTTAATAACTTCATAACAGTGCCATTACAGTGCAAATAGGACCAGAAAGGCTTCAGATTTTCTATAATATTTATTGCAGCAATGCA
This sequence comes from Cristatella mucedo, assembly GCA_009760855.2. Lineage (NCBI taxonomy): Eukaryota > Metazoa > Bryozoa > Phylactolaemata > Cristatellidae > Cristatella > Cristatella mucedo. Next base: position 497,622 of record WPIO01000050.1, on the reverse strand, counting down.
AGCGCTGTGTAATGTAAATCTAAGCCTTGGCCGTTCTAAAACTAAAATGTGTGAGAAAGGTTTCGGCAGCTTGCTGACGACTACTCTATCCGCCGGAGCCAATGGAGAACAGAGAATTGCTGCATCCGCCGGAGCGCCGCTGCCATTATCAAAGACGGCAATCGCATCTCGGAACGAGGGCAGCCACCGTGTCTGAGCTTGAGATAGCACCAGCCCAACGCACAGCGATCAGCATCCTGTGCACCGCATCCTTCCAGTCTTTGGGTTCCAGACGCCTGCAAGACGTCATTGCCCGACATCTATGGGCGACCGCGTACCGTGGCCGCATCTGGCGTAAGACTTACTAAGTCCTCGAGGCGAATCGTCGGTGCGTTTCGATGCGACGTAGCCTCCGTCCTCAGCACTCAGTGCGCACTTCTTCTCTTTTGCCCTGGCGAAACTGTCACCACTGCCTCCGGAGAAACGAGTCCTGAATGGAGGAAGTAATTGCTGATTATATCGGGAGTAAAAGATTGCCATGCGTCACGGATGCACGACGACTCACCATTAGTGCGAGCGCGCGCTCGGCTGCTTCAAAAGCGACTTTCGCAGCTTCCTGATGAGCTGAACGCTGCGCGCGAGCGCTCCGAAACCGCGCAAAGAGGCGATCGAGACCAGAGCCATGTCGATGCGCACTGCCGCGAGAAGATTAAGGCGACAGCGCCGGACCTCCTCGCGTCGGCCCGCACGAGCGGGCCGACGCGTTCGCCGCGTCTCGGGAGACGCCATCGCGAGCAGGTTAGGCCTTGGACCGCGCTGAGCCACGGAGCCACTGCTATCCTCCGTCGCCGCTATCTCTCTACGACGGCATTAGCCGTTAATCAAACAAATCCTGCTGGGGCACGGACGCAGACCCCGCGTCGGTTGCAACGTACTCTGGCAAACCTTCCTGGGGCCGCGTGCACTCAATGTCGGCGTACTCGGTCTTTTCGGCGCTAACGATGCATGGGGGGCGTCCGCTGAGAGCGGTCGCTGGATGCGAGCATTTCCGGCGCACCGATGCCGCGTTTTCCGGCAAGCCATCCACAAGTAGAGCTCAGAGCTCCATGATGCATAATGCCTCTTTTAGTTGGATAGTCTGCCCTCTTTCGCAAACGACAGAAACCGTGCAGCTCTCGCGACCGCATCGTGAGGCGAGAGCTATCGGCCTTGCGATTAAAACTATGGCGCATACAAGCAGAACAAGGAAACGTCTGCTGACGGAAATGCTCGTGCGCGACGATCCGCAGCTTCGAGGCGACGAGACGGGCCGCTGCGCGTGCGCTCGTGACGTCACTAAGCGGCCCTCGGCCGTCCCGAAGCAGCCGCCGTAAAGGCCGCTGCAATCAAAGCACGCAGCCTTTACGGCGGCGAAGCCACAGGTCAGTCGGCTTCAGAACGCGTAAATTCTGGTAAATTGTGGTAATTGTGGTAATTGTGGTAAATTCCGACGCTCGATCGCAATCGCAGAGGGAGTCGCCAGCAGGAGGAACGAGATGCTTCGGCGCGTCTCCAACCGACGCGAGTTCCGCCCTCTGCCCTCGGCCCTCTGCCCTCGGCCCTCTGCCCTCTGCCCTCTGTCCTCTGCCCTCTGCCCTCTGCCCCCTGCCCTCTGCCCTCTGCCCTCGGCCCTCTGCCCTCTGCCCTCTGCCCTCTGCCCTCTGCCCTCTGCCCTCTGCCCTCTGCCCTCTGCCCTCTGCCCTCTGCCCTCTGCCCTCTGCCCTCTGCCCTCTGCCCTCTGCCCTCTGCGCTCACTGTCCGTGTGGGGTGGGGAGGCCCTCCGCTCTCCGCGCTCCGATTCCACGCACCCGCTCCCGGCTGCAGCAGGGATGCGCCACGGCGCGAGAAAAAAGAACTTTGGCCTCGACATTTGGCGCCCGGCCAGTATTTTGACGGGACGGCCGTGGGCTGAACTCTGAACTCGCCTTCGCAGGTCGGCCTGTTGGAGCCGCCGTGTGTTGTTTTTGAGGGCAGCGCTTGCTTGCGGTGCTTGCCGCACGCGGGTCGGTGTGCTGAAGCCCCCCCCCCCCCCCCACCATCCATCCACCCACAATCCCACCCGGACGCCACCCCCCCCCCCGCGCATTGATATCGCTGCGACGCAAATCTCCACGAGGCGGCATGGGCGAAGTTGTCAGGCCAGCGCAAAGGTCTCGCGTTTGGCGTCGCTCTCGCTGACCACGTCACTAGCAGAGGCGAAGCCAGGGGTTGCTGCAGCAGCGGCGGCAGCTGCCGCCGCCGCCACCCCTCCCCCGCTGGCCTGGTGGGTGGGAGCCGAGTCTGACTACGTACACACGTTCGGGCAGGCCCGCTGGCCACCAAACGGCACATGCAGCTGGCTAGCCGCGCTTTTTCGCCGAGCGGCCAGTGGGCCGCTCGGCCAGGCTGCACGAAACCCGAAAATCCTTTACAGGGGAACTGACGTCCTTCACCTTGCACGCAGCCCACGCGACAGCAGCCAGCAGCAGTCGCAGACGAGCGACAGACGCAGGCTAAGCTCGAACTGCCTCAAAGCGCAGCTTATTAGTCGTAGGAGCGGCCCGCCCGCCATCCCGGCCGACCGCCACACCTTGCAGGTGCACGGCGGCAATATGTATCCACATATATATATATATTTGTGTGTGTGTGTGTGTGTGTGTGTGTGTGTGTGTGTGTGTGTGTGTGTGTGTGTGTGTGTGTGTGTGTGTGTGTGTGTGCGTGTGTACTTGTAGTATGATCTTTTACGACTCCTAATTACTATAATTCGGACACCGCTACTAATATTGAGCCCTGATCAATTTTATGCTCGCGCGTCTCATTCCAGATCTTGGAGGGACTCGGGGCAGCCTGACAGCGTACTCGGTTTGTGACAGTGCTAGCCGCAGATGAGCGACGTCCTATGAGTCGTTGTCGTGGGCGACTGTTGCAACTTTTTCCGGCGCAGCGATGCAGACCGATGGATTGCCGGCGACGAGCTCTGTGAGGTCCGAAATGGAGGGCTTCCATCAGCTTCGAATAGTTCGCCGTCTTTCTCAAGCGCCACTCTCTTCCCCTGACATTCCCAGGACCAGGCGTGTTTCCAGCTCTTCAAATCCACCAAGTCCGCACCAGGAAGTAGGCGGCTCATGGCCTAGGCCTACCGGCCTGGCATCGGCCCGGAGCTGCCTTGCTGCCGGCTGTCCGGCCTAGCCTGGCCTAGGCGTGGCCATGCACCATCCCAGAACCCATGCAGCTCTGGTGACGAAATATCTGATTCAGCTATCGGAGCCGTGCCATTAAAATTATTCGGCGACGGCGCGCTGCATAGAAGTTTCCGCTCGAGGGAGCAATGCGACCGCGCGAAGACCCGGAGCTTCGAAATGAGAAGCCAGCGGCCACGCGGCCGAGCATAAATCCGCGACGTCACTAAGCCGCACTCGATAGCAGCGAAGCAGCCAATGGAAACGCTGCTAGGGATGGCGGCCGGCGACGCAGCCGCTGCACCCGCAGGTCGCTCGCTGGTAGAGCGGGCTCGTGAATTATATGCTTAATGATGGTCGCGAGGGGAGATAGATAGCCGCTAAGAGGAGTTTTTGCGGGGCAGCATCCGAGATGATGATGATAATAATAATAATAATAATAATGATAGCAATTAATTTGTAATGTGCCTCAAGAGAACTTAAATTCTATTCAGGCGCTTTACATACGCCTCAGTGCTCGAGCCCACGACTTCGGCCTTTTTCGCTCGGGGCGAGCACTTTAATCACTGGGCTTTTTTGCAGGACCGATCTGGGTGACTTTGGCCATCTTGGGCTCCAGCGAAGCGTTTGCGGCCTCTGTGTGGCGTCAGGCAACCGGCCCAGCCGGCTCGGAAGCCCGAGATATTTCGGGAGCTCCGGCCATTGGAGCCGGTGACCGATGACCCGGTGCACTTCTCCACTCCTTCAAGCATTCGGCTCCCGGCCAACCCGCAACTAGGCGCGGAAACGTTGCTACAGAGCTAAGCAAAGCCTGTCGACTTGACTGCAGCTGGAGCCGGCGATCTGTCCGTCGCTAAGGCTCTGCGCCGCCGAGGACGCCTTTTGGACCGCGGCGCATTTGGGGGCGTAGCACCTTTGGGGGGCATGGCACCTTTGGGGCGTTGCCAGGTTCGTCAGAGCTTCGTAAGACACTGGGTCAGGGCGCTCGCTCTTCACGACGCTCCCAGGTCACGTGGGTTCGAGTCCTGCAGCGGGCGATCCACTATTGCTCGCTGCAAGTGGCGGCAATAGCCGCTAAGGCTCCTCTGCCGCTGCACTGATGAGTTAAAGAATTAAATCAGCAGCAGCAGCAGCAGCAGCAGCAGCAGCAGCCTGAATGTGATGAAATCATGGCCGCTGTGCTTGCATTCGCATCGTTGGCATCGCGCCGAGACAATGGACGCTCTGGTTGAAATGTCGTCAGTAGCAGAAGCTCGCTAACAGCAGAAGCTCTCTTATTTCTGTGAGCTAAATAAATAAATCCAAGCTGATTAAACAGCCTCTTTTAGTATAACGACAGAAGAGCGATTACGGCTATCACCACCGCTTTCAGTGGCGATACAGAATCGCCCACCGCAGGAATCGAACCCCCGACCTCGGTACCGAGGTCGTAAAAGCAACCACCTAAGCTAGTGTGGCTAGGAGTCATTGTTAATTCATATTGCGCGGCGTTGAATCCGGTGGTTAATTTCGAAAGCCCATCCGATGCAGCATGCTCCGACATGCTTTGCAATGTCTGAGTTTTTTGCCTCCCTGCCCCCACGCTCAAGAACCCATATGGTAATGAAAAGGCCGCCTCACTTCCGGGCCGGATTTTCTACCGCGATCGTACCTTATCAGGCCTGCGTCACAGCTTTCTGCTCATTTGATCGTATGCATATTTCACAGAGCTCATAGAGCTAATTCTATGAGCTTTATGAGCGCTAGTTCATGCTCATGGAGCCCGCAGCTATCTATGCGGCTGACATAACAAAAGCAAGAAATACTAAACAAGACTTGAACATGTGGCCGAGACAGAATCCGAAGACTTTTTGTATTGGTATCTAATAATTAATAATTAATTACCTATTAATGGTAATTGTATTATAATGTAATGTAATGTAGTGATAATTATATATTATTTTTACTAATTAATAATTAATAATTAATGATTGATATTCCATTTTAGCTAAGGATGCATCAAGATTTTCGTTTCAGAGAAATTTAGACGAATCGCGAATGTAACTCACCCAAAAGTTTAACATCCACCAACAGCGACCTAACTAACTCACCTGAAAACAAGCATTCCGCTCAATGATGCTAACTGCGACTTGTCGGACAGTTTCTTCAAATTCTTCCTTACTAAGACACTTTGCTGAACTAGCAGTCTGCTTCGTGCTGCGAAACAACAGTCTTAGCAGCCTATCGCCGCCGCTTGTGGTGGGCGATAAAGAATAGTCCGCTGCAGGACTCTGACCCACGTGACCTGGGAGAGTCGTGTAGAGCGAGCTCCTTGGATATATATTATATTATCCTGGGCTAAGACCAAGATGGAGCGGAATAGCGGAATGCATGGCACTGCATCTCCTCACAATCCTGTCGGACTCCAATCCCTAATTACCCTGCTCTCCTTATCCTATTTTCTTCATGTCTGTCTCCCTATTGAAGTCGGCGCTAAATTTGTCTCGTAGAGACTATTGCGTCCTCTTGGCCAAGTTGTCCCAACTCCATCTCCTTATGCATTGAACCGGTTGATGTCTATAACGCCTCTGTGGGTCGAACGAACAATTCACTGGGGTCACCTAAGCGCCTAAGGCCATCGGAAAACACGCATTTCCACATTTCGCACACGATAATTGTATGATGGTTGGGTGTCGCCACAACATGGAGAACTCTGTTAAAGGGTCGCGGCATTTGGAAGGGTGTGAATCATGGACATAATGCGCTTGCATCAGCTTGCTTGGCGGGTCTTGCAAGGAAGTTTCAATCCGGATTTAGAGCTAAGCATTACCTAGAAAATTTTCACCTGCTTCGATTATACAAGGACAATCTGATTAATGCTGATGAGCTTAGACCCTCTCTGCTAGATCAGCAAGCGGCATCCGACACAAATTATCACCAGATCCTTCTGGGGCGCCTCTCGTCATGGGCGTGGCGTCTAAGCGGTATCGTGAGCGTGGCGTCAAACTGGGTCTGATACCTTCATCTCTCTTGGGGAGAAATAGCAGAATGTAAACCCAAACTAGTGTCTGTCATCCATATCTGTCCAGCCTTGAAGTATGGGCCGCCGCTGAGTTTAGTCTTATAGCTCTTCTTTTCACTGTCTAATGTAACGCATTGTATCTCCGTCTGTAACTTCACAAGGCCACAAAGACTGTGTGGGTGTTACGCTGGAGAGTTTTGTATAGCCCACTCACGGCCTGAGCGGCTTTCGGTATCCAACACACTTCGTCTCACGCAACAAAGAGAAAGTGGGAAGCATAGCAGAGTCAGGAGAGCTGTTGAGGTAGTGAGTAGCATGGAAGTAGCAGTTCAGGACTACTGGAAAGGATGAGCTATATTCGGCAGTAGGAGAGTAGTTACGTAAGAATTGTGGAAGCGAGTTCCACAGTCTAGGACCTGCAGAGCTAAAGCTTCTGTCGCCAACGGTCTTTAAGCGTAAGAATGGGACAGCTAATTTATTGTCCACACAGGACCTGAGGGTGCGAACAGGCTAAAACTGGTGCAGCATTTCAGCTAGGTACGAAGGAGCCAAGCCGTGGCAGGCCTTGTAGGTCAGCATAAGAACTTTGCTTTGTATCCGTTGCTCAACCGGCAGCCATCCTAGCTCTTCTAGCAAAGGAGACACGTGCTCAAACCTCTGGGACTTGAATACTAGCCTTGCAGCCATATTCATAGCCAGCTGCAGTGGCCTAGTTGCTTTCCTAGGTAGCCCAGCCAAAGAGAATTGCAATAGTCAAGCCGAGACAGACCTAAGGAGCTAGTTAAATGTTTTGCAAGCCACTGTGGAAGACAGCTTCTAATCTTTTAAATGGATCGGACGTGATGGCTAGCTGCAGAAGCAGTCTTCTGAATGCTGTTAAAATTGAGGCAACTGTTGAAAACGACACCTAAATTTCGAGCACTCGGTGATGGTCGCACAACAGCATATCCTATTAAAAGAGCAAAGCCTTTTAATCCAGCCACATGCTTAGCGTGTCCTGTGAGCAGCAGCTCAATTTTATCGTCGTTTAGCTTCAAGAAGTTTTCCGACATCCAGGATCGAATGTCGGAAAGGTAAGCACTCAGTTTATCAGTTGCCGCAGCAGATTCCGACCGTTTGAATGATAAATACGGCTGAGTGTCTACAGCATAAAAGCGATATCTTATTCTATGGGCCTTAATCACTTTTCCGAGAGGTCCAGTATAAATGGAGAACGGCAAGGGACCGAGGCCGGGCCCTTGAGAAACTCCACAGGTAACCGGTCTCGTGAGTGAGACTTGATCCCCACACGAAACGGATTGAACACGATCAGACAATTTCTATTTATACCAAGCCAGTGCCTCGTCTGCTCGACCAATCTTTATTCTCAATCGTTCAAGTAGGACAACTGTATCGAAGACAGCTGATAGATCTAGAAGAGTCTACACTCTCCCTCTGGCCGACGCCCTTGCCAAACGCAATCTCGGCTTTCATTCCTACGCCAATGGCATTCAGCTTTGCCCATCCTTCGATTCTTATCTGCCATGCATTGTATTCGGCTCCGTAGTCACCTCTCAGCTTGCATTGACGACATTCCGCACTTGGATGACCACTAACTTTCTGAAGCTTAACGACAATAAGAACGAACTATTAGCTACGTGCAAACCGAGTGTCATCCGAATGTTGGAATACCTCACCCTCGAGATTGGCGGACCTATCCTCAATCCAAAATCACTCGTCATTAGACGACCAAATTTTGTCTTTCACTGCAGTCAAGCCAGCGTTCATTTAGCTTTGAGCCACATTGCCAAAATTGAGGGCTGCTTAGGCAAGAGCAGGGTGGCCTAAACAGTTCGCGCATTTGCAACATGGCGTCCAAAGTACTGCAGTTCCCTTCATCGATGACTCCCAGACCATCCCCTTACTCCTCATGAACTGGTACACTACTCTGCACCCCATCTGGGATGTCTTCAGTGGCATGGTTGCAAAATCAGATCGTGTCTTTTGAGCTTCACTGGCTCTTAGTCAAGCATCGAATTAACTTTTTTAAGATCCTCACTGTGACCCGCAGATCGCTTCGGTTGCTTGCTTCCGCCTCCCAGCCCGACCCACTTTCTCTTTCCTGGTAGTTGTGCACCATCCAGCCCTCGGCTTCAGGTCGGCTCGCCTTGACCCGCTTAGTAGTTGACTTTTTTGTGGATCAAGCTACCGATTCACGTACACTGAAAGTGGGGACCCTGTTTATGGCCAGTGCCACAGTCTGCGCAGACTCAAGTACCATCGAATGAATCTCAAATGAAAGCAGGCACCTGTTAAGGTAAGCCTTCCTTCACCCTAGTTGACTCGCATCTTTGCCACACGCTTGGCTTGCTTACTTTTGCATGACCCCAGATCAGATGCAAACCAGGAGTTCTACTCGCCAACGGCCCTAGGTATCTTTTTTTGGCTTTGGCTTGGACCACGGCACATGGTACTTGCTTGCTTGTGCGCCTGCATGTGCACCTGCATGTGCACATGCATGTGCACCTGCATGTGCACCTGCATGTGCGCCTGCACGTGCGCCTGCTTGTGCGCATTTTGCACATTTTCGTGCTCTTCATCGGCTCTTCGTTGCTGCTAGTGCTGCTAGTGCTGCAAGCTTTGATCCGCTTTTAAAGAGACTTAGCTATGGTAGGGCACTGTACCAGCGACTCATTATACTACTCAAGCTCTCATCAAGCGAGGTTGCTGCTCACACTTATACATATATATATATATATACTTATACTTATACACAGTGGAAATCATTCTCTTTTGTGCATCACGTGCATTATCAATAATGTGTGCCAAAGGCCGAAGTCGTCAATTTGGCGAGGGAGAATTATCTGCTAATCACTTCTAGCTTAATTACTCGTCGCTAACGTGAAAATTACTCGAATGCATTTTCAAACGGAAGGTCAAAATTTAATTCGTATACACATAAAAGCTTTGCAGTAGGGCACGTAGCGAGCCGGCATTGCGTTCAAAAGAAGGGCACTAGACCGAAGTGCAATCTTCAGCTAACGGCCAGTCCATACTCTAGGGGCGTTTATATATTGAGCCTATCACTCATACTACATCGAGTCAGCTATTGCAACAATGGCTATCCCCACATGTCAACCACTCGACTGTCCGCGGTGCTTGGCTGTGTGACGGTTATCAAGTTAAAATTCGTAGCAGACCTCGTCTTCAGCTTCAACTCCACATAGGCCTTGAATTCATTGCCGACCGACAGCGTTCGTCCGAAGACATTCCCTTACACATACAGCAAAGCTCCATAAGTCGATACGTCCTCGGATGCCCCATTTACACCGGCCATGTGCGCTGGTGCACGCGATGATCGCTGATCATTTTATAGGCTTTTTCGGTCCATATGAAGTGCGTAGACAGAGATTTGCTTCAGTTTCGAAGCCACCAAGATGCTTGGATTGATTGGACTATTGTAAGTATTATCTCACTGGCGCAACCTTGCACATCACCCCGCGGAAAATTGAGGCTCTTGAGCACATCACCCCGCGGAAAATTGAGGCTCTTGAGCACAGCTGAGTCAGGTGTACTCGTTACTGGTTGCAGTACGCTGGTGAGCTACTGCTAGTAAGTAAGAGCAAAGTTTGTGCGCTCGTGGGCCGTAGCCCACTGGTAGAGTGGTCGCCCTTTATGACCCAGGTCATAGGTGCGAATCTTGCATAAAGGCGATCCTCACTTGCCCTCTGCAAGCGGTAATAGCCATCAAGGCAGTTCTGCCGCGATGCCGAGCTGGTTTGCTCCAGCGGTTAAGGTGCTCGCCCCGACCAAGGCCTGGTTGAGGTCGTGGGCTCGAGCCTCGAGGCATATTATGAAGCGCCTGAATAGAGATTACTTTCTCTTGGGGCGCTATACAAATGAATTGTATTATATATATATATATGTATATATATATATATATATATATATATATATATATATATATATATATACGAGGTAGCTGAATCAGCTAACTTGTAACTTTCAAACTTTTAACCATGAGCGAAGTGCTGCATAGCTGATGCGTGTCTGTGTGCGTGTCAGTGTTTGTGCGTTTCGGGTATGAGTGTGCATGCATTTCCGTACGTGTGACTGTGCCTGCGGGCGCGCTCGCGTGTGTGTGTGTGTGTGTGTGTGTGTGTGTGTGTGTGTGCGTGTGTGTGTGTGTGTGTGTGTGTGTGTGTGTGTGTGTGTGTGTGTGTGTGTGTGTTTGTATGCACGCGTGTGTGCATGTGTGCCTGTATGTGTGTGTCTGTATGTGTGTGTCTGTATGTGTGTGTCTGTATGTGTGTGTCTGTATGTGTGTCTGTATGTGTGTCTGTATGTGTGCGTTTGTTGTGTCTGTGTTTGTTTTTATGCTGTCTGTGTGTTAGTGCTCGCTCGCACGCGTGTGCTTGTGTAGACATAACTGCATATGTGCATACGGTCTTACTTAACTCTCCTAAAAGCTTGGCGAGGAGGCAGATGGGAGAGCAGAGGGGAGAGCAGAGGGGAGAGCAGAGGAGAGCAGAGGGGAGAGCAGAGGGGAGAGCAGAGGAAGAAAAGAGGGGAGAGCAGAAGGGAGCTGGGAAAGAACTTGGGAATCGATCAAGTTTCAAACGAAAGATCAAGAACGAGCAGCACGCCAATGTTAGCGGCTTTGATCGGAGCTCTGCCGGAGCCGGAGGTTTAGGGGCAGCAGAGAGTTTGAGCCCAAATGGGTCGTCGGAGAACAAGCTCCGCCCAAGATAATGGCCTTAGAGGTCAAGGCAAGGTCGCAGCTCTCCGAGTATTGCACAGCTACCAAGTTGGCTGACTATCAGTCTCTGCGAGTATCTCGCGATAGCCTCACCTGAGTATTGCGTGCCGGTTTCTCTTACCATAACTGGCCGTCCCCTCGCTGCGTCGCAGATTTGATTACCCTGTGGATGATCATTAAAAAGGGGCTTAAGCTAAATCCTTCGACTGTCAGAAATGACCGCACGTGACCGAGCCGGTAACGGCTGACCGAGCGCGATCCTTCTGTTAGGAATTCAATTGTTGGCGTTGACATCAGCAAGCACATTTTCTCCATTTTTAGTACGATACGACCATTGGTGATGAGGATTGAGTGACACGCCAGTCGATGGGATGGGTTTCCCTTGAGAGCGATAGGCCGGTAGCAGACCTATTACCGCCGCTAATGTGTATTTACTAGCTCGCACCCACGGCATCTCGGAAAACTTGTTGCTTTGGAAAGGCTGGGTGTCCGCTGACCTAGCTGTTAAGCACGGCCCACTGACTACCACGAATGGAATTCACTATACCATTTAGTAAGCCCCCCCCACCGGGAAAGCATCGCGTGCAGATTCTGTTTAAAAATAACAATCATACACTTGATAAAGCGCCCTCAGAGAACTCAATCTTTTTCTAGGCGCTTTACATTTGCTGCAAAGGAAACACGATCGAATGGTGAGTATATCAAGCTTGATAAAAAAAAAACATGAATAACATGGCTAGGGGTGACATGCACAGGGTCAGCATCCAAGTCTGATTAGTGGCAGCATGCGACAGTTTCAGCACGCATAGGCAAATTAATCGCTTACCAAAGGTGATCGTGGCAGACCAGCTGAATTCGTATTTTGAAACTTCACACCTAGTAAGCAAGTAAGTTTCAGTCTGATTTTACATCTAATCACTCCACAGAGTCAGCCTTGCTTAGGGTGTAACATCTTCTCAGGAATGCTGATTTGGGCAAAGTCTCTTTGCTTGTTCTTTCGGAAGCTTTCGAAACTATTGATCACGAAGTCTTTCTTTAGCGTCTAGAATCTCACCCGTGCATCACTGGCACTGTACAGCAAAGGTTCAGGTTCTATGTGTCCTGTTGCATCTGCACTCAATCTAGCCACCATGGTCCAAAGTGACCTTTCATTAGACGACCACGTCAGCTCCACAGTCAAGTCAGCGTACTTTCAGCTTCTTGACGTGGCTAAAATTTGGGCTTGTTTAGACAGGGATACAACATCTAAATTGGTCCATGCATTTGTGACATCTCGTCTCGACTTCTGTAACTCACTGCTTGCTGGTCTACCATCTTGAGCCATCAGGCGCTTACAGCTTGTGCTAAACTTTGCAGCTAGGGTTGTCTGTCGTGAACGTCGCAGTTGACTCATCACACTACTTATCGCCGACCTGCACTGGCTCCCAGTCAAGCAACGCATCGACATCAAGGTTATGTCACTGACTTTTAGGTCTCTCCATCCATTGGCTCCACCTACTTTTCGGAATCAAACTGTTTACCTATACCTCGTACAAACCTCAAATCCTTTGGAGACCGTGCCTTTAGCTCGTATGCTCCCGAAGCCTATAACTTACTTCCGAATTGCGTCATGACATCCATTAACTGAGCCATGTTTAAAAAAAACTAATAATGCATCTATTTATCACAGCATTAAGTGGGTCCATGCGATTCGTTCTTCATGTGTGCATGCGTGCGAAAACTGTACATGCTGCCACTAACCATATTTGCATGCTGACCCTGTGAATTTCACGCCTAGTTATGATATTCTTGCTGTTATTGAGCATACTACCCCTAACCATTCGATCGTGCTTTATTTAGTGCAAATGTAAAGTACCTAGAAAGAGATTGAGTTCTCTGAGGGGCTATATTAAATATATTATCATTAGTATTATTATCATCTCAGTGAGAGACTCCAGCATACTGATATTAACGAATTTAAATCATCCGAGGAACCACTGAAGTATGGTGTACATCATGGCTCTGTGCTTGGTCCGGTTCTTTTCACGATTTATACTCTTCCACTTGCCGCTGTGATTGTAAATCACAATCTAGGCTTTCACTTCCATGCAGATGACACTCAGTAATACATTCGCTTTTATCCCTCCCAGCCCTCCAGTGGGTCAAATTTTCTTAACTCCCTTACAGCATGTATAGATGGCATCCTGACACGGATGTCTGCGAATTTTCTTAAATTAAATAATGATACAACCAACTTACTATTGATGAGCTAGCCAAGTGTGATTCAGAAATTGAAAAACCGGACGCTGAAAATCGTCAAATTTATAAATTCAAAGGCGATGCCGGGCATTGTTAAACGTGCCAAGTAAAGGTCAAGAATGCAGACTTGGGTATGATTTCTCTGCTTATTTTGCTCGATGCTATCGCTCACCGTCTCAAGCCCATCTCGAGCGATCGCCTGTCACATCGCCTCGGTATCACTGGCACTGCATTAAAATGGTTCATGTTCTATCTCAGTGGTGTAGATGCAACTCCTCCTCAAGTTGAATTATGATAAAACCAACTTACTAGTTATGGGAAAACCGAGTGTCATTCAGAAATTGGGTCGACTCTGCCAGCCAGCCAGCCTATCTCCAGTTGAATCTGCACGAAATCCAGGTGTCCTGTTTCAGAGTGACCTTTCAATAGACTGTCCCATCAGCTCCACTGTCAAATCTGCCTACTTCCAGCTATATAACATTTCTTAAATTTGGGCTTGTTTACTCAAGGATACTACATCTAAATTGGTCCATGCATTTGTGACATTCAGTCTCGACTTATGTAACTCACTGCTTGCTGGTCTACCGGCAAGTGTAATCAGACGCTTGCAGCTGGTGCAAATCTTTGGAGCCAAGCTTGTCTTTCTTGAGCGTCGCTGTTGCCACTTCACATCCCTTCTTGCCGACCTTCTCTGGCTTCCGGTCAAGCAACGCATCGACTTAAAGGTTCTGTCACTCACTTTTGGGTGCCTTAATTCTTGGCTCCAGCCTACCTATTAGATCTACTACCCCACCAAGCTAAGCATCGTACCATCCACTTTTTTTAATTGAATCGCTTATCTTCACTTCGTACGAACCTCGAAGCGTTTGGAGACCGTGTCTTTATATGCCCCCAAAGCCCGGAACTCACTGGCGTCACTGCATCTCCGACATTTAAAAAAAAGATAAAAATGCGTCTATTTATCACGGAATATAGTGGTTCCATGTGATTCGTTCTTTGAATGCTTCTGCGTGGTGACACTGCATGCAGCCACTCTAAATATTTACATGGTGACCCTATTCATGCCACCTTCAGCTATGTTATGCTTGTCGACAGTGAGCATGCTATCACTAACCATTCGATCGTGCTTCCTTTGCAACAAATGTAAAGTGCCGAGAAAGAGATTAAATTTTCTTGTGGCGCTATACAAATGTAATATTATTATTTTTTATCGCAGATTGACTTCCAGTCGGTATTGCTCATTGTGGCAGCTTTCAAGTGTGCCAACTCCTTAGGTCAAAGGGCAGGAGTCAGGGCCGGTCGTCAATTCGGGCGACAGCAAAGGAACAGCGAAAGCTGCTGGAATGCCATGGAAGTACATGTAAGTCCTGTGAAGCTTAAGTATTTGAATGATTAATTGCTAATTTGAAATTGGATGTTGCAGCTGTATATGCAAGTTATCAAATTATCGCCAACCTTGGCTCCATTTCATGCTCATAATTTATGTACTGTCGTAGTACTGCTATTAATCTCGCACCAGGAACTATACGTAAATATTACGTTTGTGACGGGCGACGTACTAACTATCTAATGGACAAAAAAATCTAGCGTCTGATGGGGGCAGATCGGCAACTAGATCTGAGACTGATTCTGCTGAAGAGGCTGCTGTCAAGGATGGAGGTTGAGAGACAGCCGCAGACGGCGACAGAGACAAAATGACAGATACCGAAGTACAGAGAAACAGACAGAAAGTGAGAAATAAATACACGTAGTAATAGACGGTGAGCAAAAGAACGTGAAAACAACGTGCGGTGGGAAGCGAAAGAGAGAGAGAAAAATGGAAGGCGGGAAGAGAGAGAGAAAAAGTGCAAGCAATCAGAGAGAGAGAGAGAGAAAAAGTGCAAGAAATCAGAGAGAAGGAGAGAAAAAGTGCAAGCAATCAGAGAGAAGGAGAGAGAGAGAGAGACAGGGGGAGAACTGGGAAGAAAGAGAGAGCCGAGAGAGAAAGTTTGTGAAGGAGAGAAAAACAATCAGATGGGAGTTTCTGAGAGATAGAGATAGAGAGAGAGAGAGAGAGAGAGAGAGAGAGAGAGAGAGAGAGAGAGAGAGAGAGGAGAAGGGAGAGAGAGCGAGAAAGAGAGAGAGAGAGAAAAAGAGAAAAAGAGAGATAGAGAGAGCGATGGAGAGAGAGAGAGAGAGAGAGAGCAGTGAAAGAAATAAAGAGAGGGAAAGATACAAGATCTTGTGACTGAGAAAAAAGCATGAATGTACGTAGTGAGAATCTACGCAGACAGGAAAGAAAGTTAATAAAAACTACCGATCCGAAATAGACGTGTGTCTGGTGGTACAGAAGCACTGCAGATGCACTACATGAGAGAATAGAAAGAATTGAACGTCTGAGTGACGAACCTGCACGCTCGGAATCTGACCAAACGAGCGATCAGGGTGAGATGAACTGCCACAGCGACAGTAAGCGAGAGACAGATTGAAGAGGGGTTAGGACACGAAGAAGGCACGAGACAGGAAAATGTGATGAAAGTAATTGTAATAGTAATTACACTATGCAGACTCTAATTCTTTGTCGTTCGTAAAATTTGCTTTTTTTATTAAGCCAAAAATTAGCAGAAGAAAGACATGATCTGATATCTAAATCTTACCTGGTTCAATGCTGAGCTTTAGCCATTTGTGCTGGTGGCGGAATCAGCGTCGAAGTAAGTGTGTCCAGCTGCACAGAGCGACCTCACCTGGACCTGTATTGCAGCACTGCATGGCCCAGAGCTACATTTTTTGAGCAGCGGGCCACTGCTTATTGTCTGGACATCAAGTATCTCTCGGCTACTAGAAATCTTCCTCCGTTGCATCTGCCTCAAGGATCAGAACGTCGATTCCAAGAGAAGCCAGTGATAGTAGCCTTGTTCTATTGTCGTGAGGCATAAGAAATAAGAAAGTACCACTTTCACTGCTACCCATTAACCATTCGATCGTGCTTCCAGCGCAGTAAATTTAAAGTGCCTAGATAGAGATTGAATTCTCTGATGGCGCTATATAAATGTATAATGTGTTATTAATATTACCTAGGGAAAAATATATAAAGCGCCTAGGAAGAGATTGAGTTATCTGAGGGCGCTTTATCAAGTGCATTATTATTATTATTATGGTGCATAGTGTAGTAGTAAAACTTTGCCATAGCACCCCAAGAGCAATGGTTCTCTTTCTAGATAATCTATAGAAGCTTTTGTAAATACCAGCATACGTTGCTTACGTGCAGTGTGTGTCCCTAGGACTCCGGGATCAGCAAATCGGGAACCAGAACACGACGCTGCACCTAAGACATGGGGGGCTGCGACGGCACAATGAGTGACTCGCACACCTGGAAGTAAGCTGATTGCTGGACCTCGGCTTGCAATCAGCACGAGCTTGCAAAATAATCCGAGGCTGAAATGCGTTTGAAGAATTGGGGAGGATCTCCAACCTTCGTACAGTGCTCTGAAGGGAGCTGCAGCAACGGCTCGAGCCGTACAGCAGCGCCCGAAAGTTGCAACAGCGAGTCGTGCGTATGCATGGTATAATCGTAGGGCTTGTCTCTCCTACTATCATGTGATTGGGAGGAGCGACGCTGTAAAATAATCACTGGACGCTATTGTCTTCATGACAACTGCAAGCATCGTGACATTGGCACGTCGAGCATGAGAAACTGAAGCAAGGGCTAATCCAAAAAGCCATTCCAAAACGCTGTGGGTGCTGGTAGCCGCTAATGCAGCACTCTGCTGCGTAGCTTGCAAATACTGTGTCACTCTATTGCATCCCTGTCAACTGCAAGTCACTTGGCAATAGCAATTGCAAACCGAAAATGCATGCATTTCACAGCAGAGAGAACCTCTCCCCGCCCTCAGAAACAACTTTTACAAAAACATACAGTAGAAACTGGACTGCCGCTACCGATTCCCACATATGCTTTATATGCCATCGTAGTTCTCGTCTGATAAATTGTCATAACTTTGATGCAGCTCACCCACGAGTACAACAAATTACTGCAACCCGCGGCAATCCTCTCATATTAGGCTCAAATTGACGTTGCCACGTTCAAATTTTGAGCTGATATTGTATTAGATATTCGATTTACGTTATTATTAGATATTAGAGATACGATAGATTAGATATTCGAGATACGATAGCCGCCAAATGTGATGCCATAATGCCCACGAGAACTCATGCAAGTGACCTGCAAAGACGGAGGCCTATGTCGAAATTCAAAGCTATCCACTTTAATTCGCCTCAAATCCACCGCAAATCAGCTTCGCAAAGCTCCAAAAAGCGTGGAATATAAAATTAAACTACATTTAAAATGTACCCAAGAAATGTCGCGAGATACCGCTGGCGCATTCTCACAAAATCTACCGAAATAGATAGCCGGGCCAATACCGCAATACCACAGAAATCTGCTGCCTTTCGCCACAAAGATAAAGAAATCCTGTGCGAAAAGCTTCTTTTTGTTTTGCATACGACAGTGCACTCATGTGACAATTGTACTCATACGATTTCACTTGAATTGGCACGGCCGCTCTCGTGCAATGCGCTGCAATGGCCTGGGCCTATACAGCAATCCACTTAAATCAACCGCATCCACGACGAAAAGATCAGAAATACATTTCGCCGAGCTCCAGTTGTCATTGAACATTAGAGTGCACTGTTTTGTGTGCTCATCCACGTAAAATTAGAAAATTTTCGGATCCACGTACTCTGGAAATTCGCTGCGATCGCCCGAAATGGCTTGGGAAAATACCGAAATCCACTCTAATCCACTGCAAATCATCCTCAAACCGTCAACATGAGGCTCTAATTTTTCATATGTGACTCAGAAATTAGAAAGCATAACACTCAAAATTGGCTCTGTCGGCATACTCTTCGTAGCATCTGAACAAAATCTAATTGTCCTGTTCCGAAGTCTCCTTGCACTAGATAATCACATCAGCTCCACAGTAATGTCAGCCAACTTTCAGCTTCATAAAATTGCTCAAATGTGGGTTAGTTTACACAGAAATGCTACTTCCAAGTTGGTCCATGCATTTGTAACATCCCGTTTCGATTTCTGAAGCTCAATGCTTGCTGGTCTACAGGCGTGTGCAATCAGGCGCTTACAGCTTGTGCAAAAGTCTGCAGCTAGGCTTGTCTGTCATGAGCGTCGCAGTTGCCATATCACACCACTTAGAACCAATCTGCATTGGCTCCCAATCAAGCAATGTATCGACTTCAACGTTCTGTCACTCACTTTTAGGTCCCTTCATTGTCTGACTCCGCCTGCCTATCGGAACTATTCCTCCACTAGGCTAGGTATCGCAATGAAATCGGTTAGCTACACTTCGTACTAACTTCAAATCCTTTGGCGTCTGCGTATTTAGTTCGTATGCTCCCAAAGCCTGGAACGACATCTCATGACTTGTCGCCATTCAAAAGGAAGTTAAAACGCACCCGTTCTGACAGCATTTGCCGGATCCCAGTGATTGTTTATTTGCATGCTTATACATGCTGACACTGTGCTTTTTATCACTAACCATATTTGCATGTTGATGCTGAAAATGTTACCACTATACATATAACAATAATAATGCATTTGTATAGCGCCCCAGAGAACTGAATCGCTTTCTAGGCACTTTACATATACTGTAAAGGAAGTGTAACCGATATGGTTAGTAACAGCATGCAAAATTTCACCAAGGATAACATGGTTAGAGCTGACTTGTACAGGGTCAGCATGCAAAGATGATTAGTGGCAGCATGCATAAGCACCCAACGGACGAATCTCAAGGACCCACTAAATGCTGTAAAACAAAATAGGTGCGTTTTTAGCTCTTTCTTATTCGTCAAGTCAGGAGATGCACACAAATGAGGCTAATTAATCAGCTGATTGAGAGGAGTCCTGTAAGGATGAGGTTACCTTAGGGAAGGACTCTGATCTTGTCGATCTTGCTGACAAAAAAGCTGAAGAAGCGAATTGCGACAGCCCACAATAATCACCGGGTAAAAAGCTATTATGGGTGAGGTTAAGGAGACGGTTGAGGGTAGGTGCCAGCATTTTTTGATTGAGGATTTGTGATTCAGCAATATTTTATAGAAGCTAGACTTGGCCATTGCTAGAAGGATATAGTGGTACGATCTACAGTAGTCCTCGTACGCCTGCAGGAAGGCAGTCCTGACAAGTGGTATGCTCTCCCCCTTTCGTTCGGTAGACCTAGCTTGTTTAATGTCTGGGTTACACCATGGGCCATACGGTCGAAGCCCTGCGGCAAGCTTAGTCATTTATTCGTGACACGCAAGCAAGTTCATAATCTGAGAAGGTATTCAACCGGGCTCTGCATACGGGTAGTACTCTGAATTCCTGAGTCCGACCACAGGCTTGATAATGCTGCTTCATCCAGGGCCAAGTTTTCTTTCAATCTCCTTGATGGGCTCTGAAGCATATCGTCAACACCCATTCAACTGGGACTACGCAAGCAGTCGGCTCGAGCATCCGACGAAATCACACTTGAATCTCGGGAGACAAGCTTCGTTCCTGAACGAAAACTCGAGGCTGCGAAGCAACGCAGTCGCTTAAAGGACTCCTACCGAAACGAGTTAGGCGACAGCAAGACCTCAAGCAGTCAGGTCAAGAAGTCAAGACGTATCAATCGGCCAACGGCAACCATGCGAGCAATGGCGTCGAGTAGCAAATTGAATTTATTCCCATTATTTCTGTGGCAGTGAAGTACGCAAGCACTCGCGAGCCATGTCGACGGGTACCGGCAAGATGGTGCCACAGCATGCCACAGCATGCTGCTGCTGCCAGAGCCTGAAACATGTCCACAATAAGCAGCACGAACGGCAAGTCCGGCATTAATGGCTATTCCTTTAAATTTGGCCGAGACAAAAACAAGTGACGTCCACGACATCGCAGACAGAGAGAGCAGCAGCAATATACAAAGACAGTGAGTGCATCACCTGAGGCCGCCACACTCTGGGTCAACTCCGCGCCACTACCACCACCACCGATATAGCGATTGCAACCGCCCGATTATGACACCAGCGCCTCGGCTCGCTGTGGCGAGTGCTGCTCGGTCAGGTGGTACACGCGGCGACACTATCGCACGAGAAGCAGCAGCCGACGACGACGACGAGCCACGTCGACAAGCGCCTAAGTCGGAGCGCAACGGCGGCGAAACGACGCAGCGCACGCCCAATGACGCAGCTTGCGCCGCTGCTAGGCGACACAGGTAGAGTCACGAGCTGGCACGTCGCATCCGGCCTCCACCCCAACCCAGTCACCACAAACCGTTACACCAAGACAGCACCCGGAACCAGACGACGAGAGGGAAGGAGGTCGATACGAGAAAAAAAAGGTGGCAGGTCAATACCTAGCAATAACAAACGCCTCGCCCGAAGGATAGACGGCTGTCAGCTCGGCAGCCCGACCGAGCGTGCACGCTGCGCCTACTCGGCCCCCGAGTATACCGACATGCAGCGGCAGCGGACGACGCACCGATGCCACCCCTGCTGCTGCCGCCAGTTTGGCCGTGCTTTTTCCGGAACAAAAAAGCGGCCGAGCAGACGCGCCGGGTACGGCACATAGCGACTATGAAAGGAGGGAAGGAAGGAAGGAAGGATCGTGGCCGGCCACTGAACAGCGCCTCGATCAAGCTCCTACTACCTACTCTAGCAGCAAGCCATTCTACTAGCGACGTCAGCCGCAACGAGAGACAACTCCGACGACGACTTTCGAGTCTCTTCCGCTTCCGGTCGCCAGGACGCATCATGCGTCGGCCTCATCGCCCTCGACGCCTTTGAGTCGCATTCGCGCAAAGTCCTCGAATATTATGTCGTCATCATGCGGCGCACCGACGTCGGGGTCGTCCCTGCATTCGAAAAAGCGTCCGGTAGAGGGCGGGCGGTTGGTCCACGGGAAAGCCCACGACGACAGAAAATGCTACGCTGCGCGACCACTTCGACCGGGCAGGTGTCGCGTGCCGTCTGGCGGAAACTGCTGCGAGCACAGGCACCCGACCAAGCACGGCTGCCAGCAAAGGCCACAGCGAGCGACTAGAGATCACGGCGACCGCAGACGCCTGCTGCTGCAGCGGCCTCTCAGCTGCTGCTGCTGAGCGCGCTCTCGAAGCGAGAGTTATGCCGCATGCCTGCGGCACAGCAGGAGCACCAGTTGGGCCCTTACTTCAGCTGAATGAAGTCGGTCTCAATGGCAACATCTTGAGGGTTGGTGACAGCACTCATCGGGCGACTGCTCGGCGGCGTCACGGGCTTCGGGTGGGTCAATGTGAACGGCAGCTCGACACCGACGTCACTGTGACAGCAAGAAAACTATAGTAGCAAGACCGAACTGCATCATCTCTTCAGGCCGAAATCGCTACTGCTGTCACAGCTGCACGATGGGCACGAGCAGCACTATTCCCTCACTGCCTCTCTCTCTCTCTCTCTCTCTCTCTCTCTCTCTCTCTCTCTCTCTCTCGTCGCAGTTGCCCCATCACACCACTTCTAGCCGACCTGCACTGGCTCTCAGTCAAGCAACGGATCGACTTCAAAGTTTTTTTGCTCACTTTTAGGTCACTTCATTCTTTGGCTCCAGCCTATCTCTCAGATCTACTCCCCCACCAGGCCAAGCATCGTACCGCCTGCTTTTCGGAATCCAAGGGTTTACCAATACCTCATAGAAACCTCAAATCCTTTGGAGACCTTGCATTTAGTTCGTATGCTCCCAAAGCCTGGAACTCACTCCCGACTTGCATCAGAACATCCCCTGACTTGACCACATTTAAAAAGAACTTACACAGACCTATTTAGGACAGCATTTAGTGGGTCCCTGTGATTCGTCCATCGTGTGCTTATGCGTGCTGACACTGTGCATGCTGCCACTAACCATATTTGCATGCTGACCCTGTGCATGTCACCCATAACCATGTTATGTTGTTTATCAAGCATGATATCACTCACCCTTCAATCACGGTTCCCTTTGCAGCAAATGTAAAGTGCCTAGAAAGAGATTTGAGTTCTCTGAGGGCACTTTATCAAGCGCATTATCATTATTATATTATTATTATCTCTCTCATATTCACATGTGTGTGTGTGTGTGTGTGTGTGTGTGTGTGTGTGTGTGTGTGTGTGTGTGTGTGTGTGTGTTTGTTTGCACTCGAAAAAACATCCAATCTAGCAATAAAGGCAAATTTACAAACCACGGCCAAAAAATTGCCATACCCTAGCGTAAGATTAATATGAGGAAACAACTACTGTACCAAATCGTGGATGCTGCCACCTCGGTTAGCCTACTAGGTTCAAAAACATGCCCAGTTAACTTGTTTGGCATCTTCACGGGCACGCGTAAAAAACAGTCGCAGTCTTCGCAAAACAGCTTTTGGCACCACAATCAAAACACGGTGAAGAACTTTTGGTTTCGTCCGGCTTCTCCCTCAACAAAAATGTATGTATATAACGAGTTCGTATCCCAATCAAAGAAGACAAATAGTCCTTTGAACCCCATTCCCATTGTCCTGCTTCTATGATGCATTGATCTGCTGCTTGCTGCCATGCATAACTAAAAATATTAATATGCCATTAGCCGCAGGTCATGTCCAAGTACCTCTCAAAAAAGCTGCAGTCAGGCCACTACTCCAGAAAGTAGCACTAGACCAAGAGAACCTGAGCAACCTCCACCCAGTCTCCCTTCTACCTTCGTATCAAAGACACTGGAACGAGTCGTTGCAGACCAGCTGAACTCATATTTTGAAACTTCAAACCTTGCTAGTAAGTTCCAGCCTGGTTTTAGAGCCAATCACTCCACAGAGTCAGCATTGCTTAAGGTGTACAACGACCTACTTAGGAATGCAGACATAGGCAGAGTGTCTGCTTGTTTTGCTCGATCTTTCGGCAGCTTTTGATACTATCGATCACAAAGTTCTTCTAGAGCGCCTCTCATCTCGCCTGGGCATCACCGGCACTGCTCAGCAATGGTTCAGGTCCTATCTCAGTGGAAGACTCCAGAGTATTGATGTGAATGGACAAAAATCATTCGAGATCATTCGAGACTCCTCTGAAATTGGGTTTATAGTCTATACTCTTCCTCTTGCAGATGTGATCACCGAGCACAATCTAGGCTTTCACTTCCAAGTGGATGACCCTCAGTTGTACCTATGCTTTGATCACTTCCAGCCCTCCAGCACGTCGAATTCTCTCAACTCCCTTGCTGCATATATTGATGACATCCACACATGGATGGCAGCACATTCTCTTAAAGTGAATGATGATAAAACCAAGGTACTAGTTATGGGCAAACCAAGTGTGACTCGGAAATTGGAAAGGCTAATGCTCAAAATAGGCTCTGCCAGCTTATCTCCGGTTGAAACTGCGCGAAACCTAGGTGCCATGTTCTAAAGTGACCTTCGGTTAAAAAACCTCATCAGCTCCATAACCAAGTCTGCCTAATACGACACTGCTAAAATTCGGATTTGTTTAGACAGTGATACCACATCTAAGTCGGTCCCATGGATTTGTAACATCCAGTCTTGACTTCTGTAACTCACTGCTTGCTGGTCTGCCGGCCTGTGCTATCAGGCGCTTAAAGCTGGTGCAAAACTCGGCAGCTAGGCTTGTCTGTCGTGAGTGTCGCAGTTGCCACATCACACCGCTTCTCGCCGACCTGCAGTGGCTACCAGTCAAGCAAAGGATTGACTTCTAGGTTTTGTCGCTCACTTTTAGGTCACTTCATTCTTCGGCTCCAGCCTACCTATCAGATCTAGTACCCCACCAGGCTAAGCATCATACCACCTGTTTTTCGGAATCTAACTGTTTACCTATACCTCCTACAAACTTCAAATCCTTTGGAAACCGTGCACTTAGTTTGCATGCTCCCAAAGCTTGGAACTCACTCCCGACTTTCGTCATGACATCTCCTGACTTAATCACGTTTAAAAAGAAATTAAAAATCCACCTGTGTATCACTGCATTTAGTAGGTCCCTGTGATTCGACCTTTATGTGCTTATGCATGCTGACAGTGTGCCTGCTGCCTTTACCCCACTTGCATGCTGACCCTGTACATGTCACCCCTAACCATATTATTCTTGTTTATTGAGCATGCTACCACTAACCATTCGATGTGTTTCCTTTGCAGCAAATGTAAAGCACCTAGAAAGAGATTGAGTTCTATAACGGCGCTTGATCAAGTGTTTTATTATTTTTATCATTATCATTACGAGTATCACTGACACTAGCTAGGGAATTCTCAAGATTTGAGACTTCTTGTTTTGCATATGCTCAGAGACAGAGGCCAGACCTGGTATGAGAGTATACAAGAAGTCAGCAGTGAAGTCAGAGCGAGAAAAAAGTGCTCACTGACATCATAGAATGTCGTTTCATGCAGTGCATGCACTTGGCAAAGCAAGAGAGTTAAGACCTAGACAATAATTACGAAAAGGTTTTCAATTTCTTATTGATCAGAAAACGCCATTAAATGGTTTCCCTGTCTGACACGTCATAAATTTCTTTAATCTCCTCAAACCATATCAAGCCTAGGGTTGTGCATGCTCAAATCAACAGGCTTCAAACTCTCGATGGTTGCTGAAAAAATGCCCCGCAGGGTTGTTGAGATGCCTTTTTAGAGAGAGAGAGAGAGAGAGAGAGAGAGAGAGAGAAACGATCACTGTGCGCATTTTTTGTTACCAAGGAAGAAAAACAAATTGATAGCATGCACGATGTGTGATAACTAAACTCGTGCGAATCCTCTGATGCTCTGGTGAAATTGTATTGTCTTTCACCCCATGAAACGATGTCTGACCCAACGTCTGACCCTCAAGGTGCTCGGATTTGTTGGGCTAGCATTATATAATATAGGCATGTGTATGTGTGCGCGCGCGCGAGTGCAGAGATATGCACATCATCCAAAAGTCCTAACACCCAAAAACTTGCAATAAAGCTGTTAAAATCGGTCTGTTAATTGAACAATTGGCTACAAAAATCATAACAAACGATAGGAGACGTATTTCGAAATAATACTAGATGTGCACTATTGAAACACCAATTCTTATAAACAGCCTGATAATGCCATTGCTGACTTTCGACTAAATCATGGTGCTCGTAAGACTCGTCAAACTGTGCCTCCATGCCGTGATAAGATTCGCTGGACATGCCAGTGACTGAATTGAGAGAACGGCAGCTTAAAGATTGGCAAAAGCACTTCTTCAGCAAATGTCAACGTTTGAAAAAATGTTACACTTTCTGCAGCCGTGGGCGAGACACGGTTCGATAAAGTGAAAGATACCCATGACACTGGGTAGGAACGCAAATTGCTAGATGAGCCATACATTTTCTGATAGAATGGAAACTCGGGAACCTTAAGAAACCAGTACCAAAGCCCAGCCGGACTTGCTCGGTCCGCCACTAAAAATTAAAGAATTGCGGCTACTAATCATAATCTCTTCCTGCGAGTTTAATAACTCTAATTTGACGTTGCTTTGGTTTTACACCGTAACATGGCAAATCTGCCAGGCTATTATACATCAACAGCATTGAAAGCAACGTCCTCTGAAACAATAACGCCCTGAGCTTTCTGCCTGACCTCACAAAATTTGTTTATCTTGATTTTAGCATAGGCCACATATGTAGGAACAGTTGACATAGCTTCGCCATTACTGACTATCAAAAAACGCAGCTAAAACGCTAAAAAACAAAAATTCCCATACAGGTAATTGGTGCATCTCATTACTTCAAACCATCTCCAGTCCATGCCTGCTCCACATGCAAAAGATTATTCTCAATAAGCTTGAGAGTGCAAGAGCTTCTTTCATGGTGTGTGTGTGTGTGTGTGTGTGTGTGTGTGTGTGTGTGTGTGTGTGTGTGTGTGTGTGTGTGTGTGTGTGTGCCAGCATTCTAAACCGAAGGAGACGGGTGACTAAACTTTGCACGGGCATGCACGGGCACTTCAAATGCAGCAGCAGCTGCTGCTGGTGACTACCTGCTGCCAAGGAGACCCATCACAAGTCGAACGCGAGCACGATACTGAACGACGATACCCAAGTTCTCCCTGTCCTTTGCTGAGGCAGCTTCCTTAACTCTGAAACATAAAATATTGGCCGAAGTTGTATGAAACCTCACCAGCTCATCGTGCAACTCAGCAGACAGTGATCGCGCCAACGAGAACGACAAACGCTTAGTTAAGATCGCAAGCGTGTACTCTGTGCAATAGGATTCAGCAGATACTAACAACAACCGTTTTGGTCACCGTGCACACAGCACTTGGAGCACACTCGGAGCTAGCTAAAGAAGTCCCTCGGCAGAGCTGGCACGTCACATGTCGATGGAGCAAGGTGACAAGTGGCGTGACAGTGGTGACACGGGGGGGGGGGGGGGGGGGGGGGGGGGGGGGAGGGGCTTACATGGTCGACGAAGCCAGGTTGGTGTCCTCGTGCTTCAGCTTGCCGTCCAGTGCGAGGCCCCGCTTGTCTCTGTTGCTCTCGAGCGTAGGGCAAAGAGTGTACACCTTGCAGAAGCCGATCTGACTGGGCTGAATGGGGAAGCCCTCGCTGAAAGTGGACAAAGGGCCGAGCGATGCGCCGGCTCGACAAACGCAGCAGACCGCACCTACAGCCTGCGCCTACCTCGAACACACAGCAAATGGGGCAGAACTGAGTGATTAGTGCACAGAAACCAAAAAACAATGATACAAGAATACTTCCAACTGATGCTGGGCAAGGGATGGACTGCCCCATCGAACACTGTGTTTGACCCAGGCGTTAAAGTGCTCGTCTTTGACGACCAGGGTCGTGGGCTCGAGCCCTATGGCATATTATATATATATATATATATATATATATATATATATATATATATATATATATATATATATATATATATATATATATATATATATATATATATATATATATATATATATATATATATATATATATATATATATATATATATTTTTTATTTATTTACTTATTTATAAAGCAAAAGGCCTGAAACATGTAATGACCATCTTGAAGAGCAACACTGGAAAGCGTTAACCCTGATGACTGTTCCTCGAAATTACGAAACAGTCAAACCAAACCCACGGTGCCCTAGTCAGAAAGTGTGGAATTAAATGCTTCGGCCGGCTGCGCCATCAATAAAAAATATGGCAGCTGGACAAGATAAGCTCGTTCAAATGACATGCATTAGCTTAACCGATAAACACTTCGATCGCCAGTTGACAGGTCATGCGCCACAAGGAACACTCCTCGATGGTCGATGGGTTAAAAATGAGAAGAGTCACTAGCTAGATGACGCATCATGTGTCAACCATACGGTCAGCAATCTGCCCAAGGTGTGACCACAATCATTACACAGCACCTTATGTACCCGCAGCAATTCCCCCTGAAGTAGATCAGTGTATCAGTATTTACACGCACAAGGAAAATTGGTATTTGACAATGTCGAGATGATAGTATGATTGTGCTTAATCCTACATCTGTGCATTACGTGTCTGCAAGCTCTATTCGGTGCAAAGTCTTAACGTGGAAACAATAATAATAATGGCTCGCTCGTTTAGCTTGCCCTTCGAGAACTAAATATCTACCGAAGCTCTTTACAACTTGCTGCAGGGGAGTCAATAACTGCAGGTTATTCAGGACATTCAGTATCATGCTTAGACAAGCATGCAAAAACAAGCAAGATCATGCTTATGCAAGCATGCAACAAGTCACAATAAAAAGCTCCGAGCTACCGGTTAGTTAAACCTCTGGGTCATAACATTCACACGTAAGCACCCAAAGCACAAAACAATCAAAAAGTCATGATCAATCGAGCGAACAGAAGTTTAGCGGGACTGGTGCATCTAAAGCTGATACTTAAATGGTGCAAAGTCACAGCATGTAGTGACCGAATATGGAAGCAAATTCCAGATTGATTTTCGGCGCCTGCTCGCGATCAACAAAGGATTTTAACTTAGTATAAGGGGACAGTGAGACGCCTGCAACCGAAGAGCACACTGTGCGAGAGCACACTGGACCAGCAAGGAGCAAGGGTAACAGGTTATAGGTCATAGCACCAAAGCAAACGAGTGTAGCAACCTGCGCAGAGAGATGGAGAGAGAGAGAATCAGGAAGTCGATTCAATGCTTGATAGGGACCCCATGCAGAAGTGGTGTGCTTCGGCAGCTATTCCAATGCCAACAGACCAGACAAGCTGCTGATCGTTGAACTAGTTGCAGAGGATTAAAGGAACAGGTCGGAAGTGTGGAATAATGGGAATTACAGCAATCTAGATGCAATAACAAAACTAGTTTCGTGATCCTACTCCTGCCTAAAACGGCCCTGATTTTGGCGATGTTCTCCACCTGAAAGTAGGCAAACTTGAGAGTGGTGGAAATGTGCTCATCCAAAGTGAAGTCGTGAATGAGCATGCCCGAACTGAGGGCAGGTGCCACTGAAGTGTTGCTCGATGAAACAATCTGGATGATGACGTTCCACAACTTGTGGGTGACACTGGGCTTGCACAAGGCTATCTGGTTGATTTTATCATCGATAAGCTTTTGGAACATGGTGGCCATGTAAGTGTAAATACCGCCGATGAGGGCTACCTAAAAACTAAGTTAGTAACATGCTATGCAAGGCTTTGAGAGGTCGAAAGATTACTAGAGCAGAGTGTTACAGCAGTAGAAAATAATATGATGTCGGCCAGAAGGAGACAATCTACAGTCTGAAAAGAAGGACCGAACCCTGAGATTCCGTCCATATTTTAAGGGCTCCCCACATGACCGATGAATATACGTTGACATTTCTAACTGAGGTAGCAGGACGGATAGATAGGATAAAGTATAAGGTTGGATTAAGTCATATATTAGCAGTTCTCAGCCTGTGGGTCACGATCCCTTCGGGGTCGAATGACCCTTTCACAGGGGTCGCCTGCGACAATCAGAAAACACGCAATTTCCACATTTTGCACACAATAATTTTACGGCTGAGGGTCGCCCCAACATGAGGAACTGTATTAAAGGGTCGCGGCATTAGGAAGATTGATAAATAAAGATGTGTGCATGTGCCATTAGGCAAAACCGGTGACGAATGCACGCGATGGGAGGACACTGGTGTGGGCCTAGCAAGGGATATGCATGTAATCCGGACACCAGGAGCAGAGTTGTATGCCCTAGCGGACCACGTGGCAGACCTGAGGACTCGTGCACGCACACTGAATGGCGCCAAGGCCGAAGTGCCACAGGGGTAGGAATTTTGGTGGCAATGAAAGTCCCAGAGATTCGTCGAGACCAGCCGCCCAGTTCTTACTGCCAAAGCTGAGCGGCAAACAGAAAGAGAAGCACGAACAAAATAAGCACCAATCGCAAGCACCAATCACAAGCGTCGATCGCACCACACCGTGGAGTCATCGAGCCATCGACGAGGGCTCGCTACATCGCCAACAGACAACTGCGGGACGGCAGCGCAAAAATCGTGGCCGCCTAGTCAAGCATATTTTACTTACTCTGTCTCCAACTCGGCGACGGCACATTTGTAGCTGGCTTTGCTGAAGAGCACGATGTCGGACACTTGAAAGACTGCAACGACAAATTCGTGGCTCGAAGTTTTTGGATCGGCATCAGCCTCCGCGCAGCCAGCAGTGACTGCGTGCAACAGCGGCACCGATTGGGCTCAGCAAACTATGCATAGATCTGCTACGGAAAAAAAACACCCATGACTGCCCTCGGCAGTCACGTGGTGCAATCAGGGAGGGGCACACTTCGCGAGGCAGAAAACTATGCAAACAGGCGTACGATAAGATGGCAAACAGACGTACGATAAAGGGGTGCATCAGAAACAGCAACAGAGCCAACATTAAAGCGGCGCCAGAGTGTATCACCTACGCACGACGGCAAAACGGTGCTGGCATTGTAACACACTTCTGGGTCTCATACCCGAGGTTTGATCGCTTGCACTTGAGGAACCGGATCGTGGCTCCAGTCCTGGGCCAAGCACTTCCCTATAGCCCACCGAAAGCCTGGGGAGGAAGGAGGTGCAAGCAACTGCAACGGCTCTGCAGCCATTATATAAATGAGGCTACTTAGCAAGCAGACACGTGACAGCACTCTCTACCGGCAGCTATGCTGCTGCCAGGACAGCGTCTAAACACGGGTCCACCATTAGAGATCACAACATTTAGTGGATTTCTGTGAATGGACCTTTATGTGCTTGTGTGGGCTGACACTATGCATGCTGCCACTAACCATACTTGCATGCTGGCCATGTGCATGTCACCCCTAACCATGTTATTCTTGTTGTTTATTGAGCATGCTACCGCTAACCATTCGATCGTGCTTCCATTTGCAGCAAATGTAAAGAGCCTGGAAAGAGATCAAGTTCTCTGAGGGCGCTTTATCAAACGTATTATTCTTATCATCAGAATAGCTCGCTCTCTGTGCTGGACCACGGCCGATTATTAGTCTATAGCTAAAAAGGAGAATCTTGATTCGAATAGGACCAGCACCCGAGCACCACGACCACTTGCTTGGTAGGTGCATGCTCGGCGCAGGCCGGCAATGCTACATTGATGCTGCTGCAGCAGGCACGCCGGCGCTCAACGTTGCCTCAGCCTCTTCCACGGGGAATTCCCTGTTGCATCTACAAACGTGGGCTCAACACTGCTCAGTTTGCTAGAGGGCGACGATGGCTAGCGGCCACTTCAAACAACTGATCGTTCATCCACACAATGTTCGTTCAACCCACGGATCTACCGACCTATGCCTAGGTCCCCCCCCCAATCAAAAGTCACAGGTGCTCTGCTGCCGGTGCTGACTGCTTGTAGGAGAGCTAGGGCTCGATGTTCATTTATAAATGCGATTGACAAAAAGCATCTTAATGACAGAAATTGAAAATTGATATAATTTTAAAATACGTCCCATAAACCGATGTCACTGCCGATTTGCTAGCCGGGTCTGACTAATGGGAAGATGGCCTACTTCAATGTAAATGCGAGCGGCAAAATGCATTCTCATAGGTAAAAATCCATTTCATTTGAGGTCCAAAAAACGAGAAATTGCCAAAGGGTGAAAAACTACCGAACTGGATCCGAAACAAGAGAGAGAGTGAGAGAGAGAGAGGGGGGAGAGAGAGAGAGGGAGAGCAGAGCTCATAGAATTCAGGCACACCTATCCTGGACAACAACGAGAAAAAAAAACAGCCAACGAAGAAGGCACTCAGCTGAGAGCTGAAATGATTCTCAAAAGTCGACGAGGTCGAGACTTTCGTCGACAAGGGCAAGAGATAAGATAATAGGCTATAAATAGCAAGAGACTGGATAAGAAGCCTGAGAGCTCTATGCATTCATAGCTCGGCGGTCTTTTTTCTACCCAGACGAACGCCGCGGTGGTGGCTCACGGGATGTCAAGTCCTCAAGTCGACGACTGCGCTTAAAAGCTATTCAGCCGTCGAGCACCCACAGAGGCCTGGACCGAGGCGACCGGACCGCTGCCGCCCAGGCGGCATCGCGGCTCTGCATGCGGGCAATCGCCTGGCCAGACTAGACGACCTAGCCGGCCTTGCCTCAGGCATTGCCGAGCAACAGCGTCGAGCGACGGACAGGGCAACTGGCTGTCGGCATCATGCTATCTGCTGATGCACTTTTGGAACACTTGCAACGAGCGCCCCGAGTAGCAGCCGACAACGGCCGACGCTTGCAAGCATTTGATCAGCACCGTGCCTCGGCGAATCCGACGGGTCGTTGCCAATGACGAGGGAGGTGCAGCGGCAAATTAACTTAATAAATGCACGGCGATAATTGCAGGATAATTGCAGGATAATTGCAGGAACATGCCCAGTGCTCAAACCTCTGGGGACGGCAACGTGCGATATTGGCACAAAATGTGGGCGAGTAGGCGGTCGGCATGGCTCCAAAGCTTTTGATTTTGTCTGGGCGTAATCCCCGTGAACTGCACAGGCCAAATATAAAATTAAATGTATCTTCTTCTATTAAAAGAAAAATTGGCAAGGGCATTCGCCTCAGCCTATATATAGAGTATCGTTGGCGATTTAGTGGACTGAAATCATGCACAAAATAACCAACGACGAGGACCCAGACGAGACCCCTAAAGTTATCTTCTCCTCAACTTGAAAACTAGGGTTATCTGGCCAACGTGGAAAAAAAACGTGACAGCATGCTACAGCA
This sequence comes from Cristatella mucedo, assembly GCA_009760855.2. NCBI lineage: Eukaryota > Metazoa > Bryozoa > Phylactolaemata > Cristatellidae > Cristatella > Cristatella mucedo. The sequence goes on along the minus strand of WPIO01000050.1, from coordinate 465,322 downwards.
AACTGCACAGGAATGTCGGAATATTATTACAAGTTTTCAGGGTACCTCGTGGCTCGTGCCATTTAGGCTCCGGTGACTCACGGTGGTGAGCAAGAGCTCAAGCAGAGATGATGCGATTTTCCAGGCTCTCGGATGCCAGAAGGGTGCCTTTCTCCTTGCATTGAAAAGCACTTTTCTAATCAAGTGATTGCAATGCAGCTTGGTACTGCCGAAGCAATAGTGCGTTTTGTTAATTTGAAGAATCAAGAACAAGAACAGCCCGGAATAATGAACCAAAGATCGGAGGGGGGGAGTAGACATTGCTGTTCGACTATTCTCGCTCTATATTATCGACTATACATAGCTATTATATATATATATATATATATATATATATATATATATATATATATATATATATATATATATTACATCATATTATACATTTGGATTATATTATCTATGTTATATATTATATATCGCGATAACATAGGTAATATATTATCGACTGCATATTGCTGATCGACATTTCAATTTCTGCAGCAATCGAAAGCGAACGTGGAAAGGGGAGCTGATCAATTCAACAATTGACTCTAAGAAGCTTTCCTCGTAGAGGCCACTACGAAGAAAGCTTCCTACATTTGCTTTCGATTGCCGCAGAAATTATTATATTATATTATTACATTATGATCTAAATAATATAGATACTACATTACCTATAGTATCTATATATTATCGCTCGGGATGGCAAAATAAAGATGCCAGCAACATGTAGCAGAGTAAGCAGTCCAATAAAATTCAGAAAGTACTCGAGCTATCGAGGATTACTATCAGCTCAAGACTGATCACTGGTGCTCAACAGTGATGCGGTTGCCATGCTATATAAATTGTGTTTGGGTGTTATGTTTATTTTGGCATCAATTTCACGTGTTCGGACCCTCCGGGTGGATTTCAAAACTGCCTATGGCACCAGTCGATCAGCAGGCAATAGCTGGGGGGTTGCAGCCAAACATATAGCAGCTAGTCTATGGATACATATGTGTGTGTGTGTGTGTGTGTGTGTGTGTGTGTGTGTGTGTGTGTGTGTGTGTGTGTGTGTGTGTATACACACTATAAATGTATATACACTATACATATATGTGATTATGCATAAATATTACATATATACATATATGTGAGTACGAGTAACTGTGCACGCTCGTGTGTGTCCAGCTGTGAACGTCCCATTAAGAATTGCCAGCTGCAAGACTCGAACCCACGACCAGGGTTGCTAAGTGCGAGCACCTTGCCCTGCAATCATGAAAGGCAGCTCTTGCCTGCGGCCTTACCCACGAGAGAGGAGGCATCGTGCCGACTCCTGTGGCTGGACTACTGGATAGCGAGCTTTACCTTTACCTTCCGCCGTGCCGCTCGCCCAAAGCACCCACCGCACGAGTGCTGACTAGGCATCCCAAGCCGGGCCGGTTGCGATGGCAGCGATCAGCCCGAGCGCAAGCCTCCTCGTGGTACCAGCAGGATTCCGGCAGCAAGCGCAAGAACTGGCGCAGGTCTGGCCACAGTCAGAAACATTAGCCACCTCGGGCCACGAGAAAGTGCAGGGATGTAATGTAATGTATCTCTGTCTGTAACTCCACAAAGTCATAAAGACCATGTGGGTGTTACGAAGGAGAGTTTTGTATAGCGCACTCACAGCCTAGGCGGCTTTCGGTACGCATTCGGTTGTCAACAGACTTCGTCTCACACAACAAAGAGAAAGTGGGAAGCATAGCAGAGTCAGGAGAGCAGTTGAGGTGGTGAGTAGCATAGAAGTAGCAGCTCAGGACCGACCGCTGAAAAGGATGTGCCATAGTCGGCAGTAGGAGAGTAGTTGTAGTTGCGTAAGAAATGCACTACAGAAGCAGGGGGGCAGTGTGGGTTGCAGCCAGAGCACGATCGGCTAACTCAGTGCCTTGCGCCCCGGCAGCAAGCGAAGCCCGGGCTTGAACCCTTGAACCCTTGAACCTTGCTCTGCCTGCATGGCCCCGGAATGGGCTTGGGGCCCAGGGATACGACTCTCCTCGCACAACCCACCCACCCCCCCCCACCGGGCAAGTAGGCATAGTCGATTCCCTGTAGGTTGGCCGCCCCGGACCTCGGCGGCAGGATCGGGCACCCTCCTCGGTGACATCCGGAGCGCATCGGCTCAGGCCAAGTTGCGGCAGTCAATGCCCTAGTCCCGAGCCCAGGAGGAGCTTTGATTCGAAAAGAGATGGGACAACAGAGCTAGCTCCCGAAAAGCTGCCGAGAGAGAGAGAGAGAGAGAGAGAGAGAGAGAGCCCCACCTACCAGCCACGAGCCTGAACATTGCTCAAGATAAAGCTTTTAAGGGAAAACACCGCAAACAGAGGTGCAGGCCGGCAAGTGGCAGGCGTCTGGGCGGCTAGACGCAGGATGTCACACGGCAGTTGACACAGCGAGTCGGCACAGTCGCTTACCAGAGATCTTTACACCTTTGATCTTCTTGCTGGTGCCGTTGTCGACGGTGACATTCACGGCTATCTTCTCACCGTGGTAGTATTTCTGCAAACGACGTACGAACCAGTTGTCGAGCAGCACACAGCCTGTGAAGACTCGCCGAGCAGAATGGTCACCGCAACGTGTGCCCAGGCATCACAGTGGGAGGCCACCCCCACCCACACTCAGACGTCAGAGAGATGGCGCAGCGCGCTTCCAAACTTGTCCTGCAATGCTCCTCTTATCCGCCTAACCGCCAACCCGGCCAGTCTCTTATTAAAATCGGCTAACGGAAGCAAGAGAGCGAGCTACAGCGAGTGGCGGGCAGGGAAACATGCGGCGGACACCTCTTTGTCCAGTGACGCCTCCAGCCTCAGCTTGCCGGGACTCATCAGAAATTCTCGCGTCGTCTCCGTGCTGGGCTGTGGAGCCGAGCCCTCGGGTGCGTAGGTCAGCTTGCGCAACGCCAGCCTGACCGTGCTGCGTTTGTGCGACTTGTCGCCGCTACTTCCACTGGCAGTCGCATCTGCCTCCGTGACGTACGTCTTCAGCTCATAGTCCACGCCACACGGCTGCAACGAACGACGGCAGCTGGTGCTGAGCAAAAGTCGTGCTCGCAGCAGGCCGAGTGCAGGCGCGCACTCTTAACAACTCTTGAGACTCTCCACAAAAGAGAAGGCAGGAAAGTTTAACGCCTAACAAGTCATGAATGTGCAACGAACGATTCCTTCAGCCTCGAGAACAGCCTGGATCGATCATAGCAATAAATGGCTACTTTGCCATGTCGTGTTTTCACTATGCTGCCCCCTCTCCTTCTGTCTCTGTCTGTCTCCGTCTCCCTCTCTCTACCTGTCTCCTTCTTTCTCTCTGTGTCTGTCTCTGTCTCTCTCAATCTCCGTCTCTGTGTCTGTCTCAATCTCCCTCTCTGTGTCTGTCTCCGGCTCCCTCTCTGTGTCTGTCTCCGTCTCCCTCTCTGTGTCTGTCTCTGTCTTCGTCTCTCTCTCTCCCTAACTCTGTCTGTCTCTGTCTGTCTCCATCTCCCTCCCTCTGTCTGTCTCCATCTCCCTCCCACTGTCTGTCTCTGTCTGCCTCTCAGTCTCCCTCTCTCCGTCCGTCTCCCTCTCTCCGTCCGTCTCCCTCTCTCCGCCCGTCTCCCTCTCTCCGTCCGTCTCTCTTCGTCTGTCTCTCTCTCCGTCCGTCTCTCTGTCCGTCTGTCTCTCTCTCTCTTTGTCCGCCAATCTCTCTCCCTCCCTCTCTCTCCTCCTCTCATTCTCTCTGTCTCTCTCTCTCTCTCTCTCTCTCTCTCTCTCTCCTTCTCTGTCTCTCTCTCTTTGTCTCTCTCTCTCTCTCTTTTTGTCTCTCTTTTTGTCTCTCTTTTTGTCTCTCTGTCTCCCTCTCTCTCTGTCTCTTTCTCTCTGTCTGTCTGTCTGTCTCCCTGTCTGTCTCTGTCTCTCTCTTCGTCTCTCTCTTCGTCTCTCTCTTCGTCTCTCTCTTCGTCTCTCTCTTCGTCTCTCTCTTCGTCTCTCTCTTCGTCTCTCTCTTCGTCTCTCTCTTCGTCTCTCTCTCTCTCTCTCTCTCTCTCTCTCTCTCTCTCTCTCTCTCTCTCTTTCTCTCTCTCTCTCTCTCTCTCTCTCTCTCTCTCTCTCTCTCTCTCTCTCTCTCTCTCTCTCTCTCTCTCTCTCTCTCTCTCTCTCTCTCTCTCTCTCTCTCTCTCTCTCTCTCTCTCTCTCTCTCTCTATTACATCCCAGGTGGCCGCCCTGTCTCCCTGCACCGAGTCTCTGTGTGGTTCGCCTCACGGTGGCTCGAAAGGACCATGCCGGCTCAATCTCGTGACTCAAAAGTTACTTTTTTAATGTAATACTCGTATGCGCTCATAAAGGAAGGTAGAGTAAATTCTCCCCGTATAAAGATCGGATCAAAACTTTGCATCTCCAGAATGATCCGACCACAGTTCTGAGTCATCTCACAAACAATTTCGAAGAGCTAGGGGCTCTGACTTCAAACTGGGAGCACAGCACAAAGAAACGATAAATCGACGATTCGTGCAAAACAAGCCGAAAAGCAGGAGGATCGTGAAACACTTTAAATCTCAGCCTTGGGGTTCCATTTGGCATCCGGTGGTCTACAGACAAACAGATGAGCTCCTTAAGGGTAAATGTTAAGAAAACACTGAAAAAACGCTGGTCCAAAAATCAAGCATTTGTTTAGGGTACCTTTCAAAAGACAAACATGTTAGAAATGGGATGTCAAGTTTCGACGATTCCCACAATTAAAGAAAAGCATTAGAAAAGTGAAATGCAAACTGTGCCTACCCCAGATATAAGCTAGCAACACAACATATTTACCATAATATATTAATAAAAATTGTATCGGCCTCTGCCATGGCACGTGATGGCATGTCTGTGATCTTATAAATGTGATTTGTAATGACCTGGCATCGAGTAAGACTCAGCTGGAGATCCATCGGTTCTGGTCAGCTTTTCCTTTGCTCGAGTGAACTTGTCTCTTATTTGTTCCAGTGTACTTTGACAGCAGCTGAAGGAGAAGCCACCTCTCTAGATCTTTCTAGATCACAGATCAGAGCATCATCGAGAGGGGGAGACCAGAAGCTGCTGCGGTTTTGTGACCCAAGTGAGATAAAAAAAAAAAAGAAATTCGATTTTATCTTCTCACTTCCCCACAACCAGACAAGCCTTTGGATTCGTTTTCATTAGAAAGAAAAAAGCTGGAACCGTGATGGCAAACCGAATCCGACGGCTGTGCACTCGGGTCCGCCATCGTTGCATGCCATGAAATGTCATAGCTGGACTAAGGCGAGGCTGCTCGCAGTTTGTGCTCACCTTGCCCGTGTCCTCGGGTCCCGGCTGCAAGGTCACCGATGCCGGAGCGTTCTGCGGCAGCTTGAGTGACATACAACGAAAAGAGGGTCAATCATAATATGTTAGAAGGGGGGGCAAGCAGCAAAAGCTGACAGCGGCCGGGAGCCAGCTCTCTCCCGAGAGGTGGGCAGCAGCGGTGTAAAGCAAAGCGGGCCCTTTAGGCCACCGCGACCAGGAGGAGCACGGTGTCCACGGTTACAAGTCGCGATGAGCGGGAGATTCGCGCAGGCTGCGCGCGCTCAAGACCTCGCTCAAGCTCTCGGGATGGCAGCCTGCGTGACGACAGTGCGACCAGCGGCTTCTGCTGCTGCTGCTGCGGGCTTTGCCTTCATCCTACCTCGAAGTAAAACGGATAGGCGTTGGCGCCGAGCTTCCGCAGCAGCCTTTCCTGCAGTCGCGTGCGAGGGCGCTGAGCAGCGCTGCTGCTGCTGCTGTCGTCGACTGGAGGGTACACTTGCATCGTCGCCAAGTAGAGGTCCTTGCAAAAGGTGAGACCAAGCACGTCCAGGTCTTCACGCCCGTAGCGAAATGCGGCCAGTACGCTGACCATGACCTTGCGGTCCTTGAGGTACTCGGGGTCCACCAGAACGACGCCATCTGCAGGCGGCCGAGAAACGCTGCCACTAGAGAGAGCTCACCGGCCGACGAGCTGCGCAGTTACGCCGGCACTAGACACGCAAAGCAGGAGGAACAATCTGGAATCTTCCACCCTCGCGACATCGAAAGTGAGACTCGGGAGTTTCTCATTTGCAGAGTGTCTCGCTAGAAAAAGAGAGAGAGCAAGAGAAAGAAAGAGAGAGAGAGAAAGAGACAGAGAGAGACACAGAGAGAAGAGAGAGAAAGAGAGAGAGAAGAGAGAAAGACGAGAGAGAGAAGAGACAGAGAAGAGACAGAGAAGAGACAGAGAAGAGACAGAGAAGAGACAGAGAAGAGACAAAGAGAGAGAAGAGAAGAGACAGAGAAAAGCGAGCCGGCTGGGCAACTCTGAGAAGTTGGCACTAAATGATGTGCCAGCACACGAGCACACACATGCACGGTCATCTCTGGCACCGGCTACTACCTGTCGACAGCCAGCAGCCTCAGAGTCTTCTAACAGAGCTCAAAAAAATATTGTGCTTAATAAAATCAGAGCCGATTAAATGAGCCTTCTCTTTGGAATTCGTGCAACACTCAAAGAGCAAAGGTAGAACAAAAGAGAAGCCAATCCCCCCTCAAGCATCTACCCAGCCTTCTAAATACCCAGCCCTAGCGAGCGAATAGGGTGCAATCGAGTGTTACGGTGTTAAGACGCATGCTCTAGCCGAGCAGACTTTGCGCGCTGGCGAATTGTTTCTTTGTTTTGTAGCAATAACGTTGACCGTGTAGGCTGTTTGATCTTCTACCGCTGCCAGTCCCGGCAAACGTCAGCGAGTCGTAGACCGCAAGCCTAGATGGCAGAAGAGTTGCGGCCGATGTCGCCACTGGACTTGGCCAACAAGGCAAGGAATGTGCACTGCAATTGGCTCCTAACAAGCAGTTCCCTTTAGCTCATCGCAGAGGCCTCCAGTAGGGCAGGGGGTGGGGCAGCAGCCTGCCAGACAGGATGCGATCCATTCCAATGCACCGAAGCTGCTTCCGTCCATGGGGGCCGTGTTGCAGAAGGTGGCAGCAAACGATTTCGGCGTCTGCTGGACGTTGACCTTGACCGCTGACCGTGCACCCTGGGCTGCCCGAGCTGCAGGGCTGCAATAGTAGCCGTCTGCTCTGCAGCCACCGTCACGGCCAACGTCCAAAGCTGACGAGGTCGATTGGCATATCTGACTGCCAGGTAGAATAAAAGGCTCGGAATTAGCCAGCCAGTCGTCGATATTATTATATATTTTATTATTTTATATATATTTATTATATATATATATTTACTTATTTATTATATTATATATATATATATATATAATAAATATATATATATATTATATATATATATATATAATAAATATTTATTTATTATTATTATATTATTATTATTATTATTATTAGAACTAGCCAGTCGTCGATATCGAGGCGCCGGCAGCCACCAGACCGACTGGCAGCTCACCGGAAGCAGCTCGATGTCCAGGTTGAGAGCTCACCGCATACACACGCACATGCACATGCACGCGCACACTCGCACACACACACACACACACACACACACACACACGTTCGCACGCACAGACAGAGATACAGAGCGGCCCTAATACTAATCTGCAGCCGGACAGCATTTTTCGCCAGCAGGGCAGACGGTGGCTTGAGCAGGGCCGCCGGTGGCTGTGGGCAGCTAGCTTCATCCTGGGCCCAGCTTCCTAGCCAAGCAGCTGCCGTCCCATGCCATGCTGCGTCCCATGCCCGTCGAGTCGCTGGCTACCTCTTGGCCAGTTGGGCCAAGATGCTGGGAAACCACTCGGGGCAGACCCAAATAAGCATATCTGGTTCCTCTGCAGCTTCACCCTGCCAACAAACACCCTGTGCACATGTATCAAAGTCGCGGACCCGATAGCTCTCTCGGCAAAGCTACCGTGGCTAAAGGGTTGCCGAGATGGCAGCCTGGCCTTGGGACGAACTTTCAGCCCCTCCCCGCCCCACAGCGAGCACACGTGACATACAGAAGACCGGCAACGATCGTCGCCGAGTCCTTCTGCTATCGGAGCTAAGCTCGGTCGCCTGAGCAGTAAACGGAAGTAGGCCAGCGCCACGACACCCGCCGCTCGCGAGGCAAGGTGGCAATCAACAAAGCAATACCAGCGACACTTCGATTGCCAATGCAAGCAGCATATGTGAAGTGCCTAGAGAATGACTCAGAGGATGCTATTACAAATGTCGTATTCTTTTTTATCAGTATCATGCTGATGAAGGCACGAAGAAGTTGGGGATTGAGGACAACTGATTCGGGACAGGACGGATCGGACGGCGCCGCTCATACTTACTTACCTACAGGATCCACGTGAGTGCAATAATCTATAAAATCCCTTTTTCCAAGATAGGTCGTTATCTGAAAAACACGAGAGAGAGAGAGCGAGTGTGACACAGAGATGTCAGACCTCAACAAGCAGAACCCTCTCTAGCCCAGCTCCACAGCTCCAGCTGCACCGCACATGCACACACGCACAAAAGATGAGCGTGCGTGCACACACATACACGTGCACACACGACTCACAAATACAAAGACAGCCGACTCAACCACAGAAAGCAGGTGGCATGGTCCACTGCAGTGGGCAGGGAAGACCACCTGGCCACAATGCGATGAAAAAGGCAAAAGAGCCAGCAGTACCGACTGGACAATAGTTGGCCTGGGAGCCCTTAACATTACTAAGATGACAACTACTAATTAACACAGGGAAAGGGCAAAAGGAACCGCTACAGCAGCAGAGCCCTTTCGATTGGAAGACCAAAGCCGAATAAAGATTGACCAGAACCGGCTGGAGACTAGCCGAAGACAGTGTATTGCATCACTAATGCAGGACTGGCTAATGCAATTAGGGCAATTTAGATTGCCAGGCGCAGTCCCAGCCGACAAAGCCATGCAAGTACTCAGGGCGCATCAAACGCCTCCGAACCAAACCGAGCACCACGGCTACGACAGGTGCAAATTTTGTTTAAACCCACAGTCAAGTGTTCCAGGTGACCAACCTTTATTTAAAAACGCTAAAAACAGTTTGCTATTCAGGCAACGATGCCGAACCTGTACGTAACAACAAAGTCTCCACTAAGTTCAGAACCTGGGCTGCCGAGGTTCTAAAATACTAGGGCGATGACTTTACCAAGAGCCGGATTGTCTAAAAGCAGTAATTATTCTCTCTCCTCTCTGTCTCTCTGTCTCTCTCTCTTTCTCTGTCTCTGTCTGTCTCCTTCTCCCTCCCTCTCTCTCTCTCTCTCTCTCTCTCTCTCTCTCTCTCTCTCTCTCTCTCTCTCTCTCTCTCTCTCTCTCTCTCTCTCTCTCTTTCTCTGTCTCCTCTCTCTCTCCCTCCCTCTATATCCCTCTCCCTCATTCTCTATCCCTCTCTCTCTCTCTCTCTCTCTCTCTCTCTCTCTCTCTCTCTCTCTCTTTCTCTCGTCTCCCTCACCAGTGAAAGACAGCAATAAAAAATAAAGCAATGCAATCCTGTAACTATGGCAATGGCCCAAGTTAAGAAGTCATGCATCAGCCATTACTCAGACTTGCAGGTGCAATGTCATGCCATAGCTCATAACGACTGCCAGACAGATGGCAACACAGATATTTCCGAAAAGCATGAAAAGCCGAAAGTGCTCATCGACGGTTTCACTAATTGGTGGTCAGCTCCCCCCTGGCGAGTTGCCTGTGTTAGGCACTCCAATTCTTAATAATAATAATAATATTGCACTTGATAAAGCGCCCTCAGAGAACTTAATCTCTTTCTAGGCGCTTTACATTTGCTGCAAAGTGATACGCAATGGAATAGTAAGTAAAATCATGCTTGAAAAACAAACAAAATGAATAACATGGTTAGGGGTTACATGCACTGGGTCAGCATGCAAATGTGGTTAGTGGCAGCATGAACAGTGTCAGCACGCATAAGCACATCGAGGACGAATCACAAGGACCCACTAAATGCTGTCCTAAATAGGTATGTTTTTAAGTTTCTTTTAAATGTGGTCAGGTCAGGGGATGTTCTGATGCAGGTCGGGAGGGAGTTCCAGGCTGTGGGAGCATACGAGCTAAATGCACGGTCTCCAAAGGATTTAAGGTTTGTACGAGATATTTCTAGACTGTTGGATTCCGAAAAGCGAGTGGTACGATGCTTTGCCTGATGGGGTAGTATCTCTGAAAGATAGGCTGGAGCCATAGAATGAAGAGACCTAAAAGTGAGCGACAAAACCTTGAAGTCAATCCGTTGCTTGACTGGTAACCAGTGCAGGTCGGCGAGAAGTGGAGTAATGTGGCAACTGCGACGCTCACGACAGACAAGCCTAGCTGCAGAGTTTTGCACCAGCTGCAATCGCCTGATCGCACATGCTGGTAGGCCAGTAAGCAGTGAGTTGCAGAAGTCGAGACGAGATGTCACGAATGCATGGACCAACTTGGACGTGGTATCCTTATCTAAACAAGCCCTAATTTTAGCAATGTTATGAAGCTGAAAATAGGCTGATTTGACTGTGGAGCTGATGTGGTCGTCTAACGAGAGGTCGCTTTGGAATATGACACCTAGATTTCGAGCTGATGCAACTGGAGATATGCTGGCAGAGCCAATTTTGAAAGTCAGCCTTTCCAATTTCTGAATAACACTAGGTTTGCCCATAACTAGTAAGTTAGTTTTATCATCGTTTAGTTTTAGAAAATTTGCTGCCATCCATGATCGGATGTCATCAATGCATGCAGCAAGTGAGTTGAGAGAATTTGAGGTGCTCGAAGGCTGGGAGGGATCAAAGCAAAGGTACAACTGAGTGTCATCCGCATAGAAGTGAAAGCCTAGATTGTGCTTGGCAATCACATCAGCGAGAGGGAGAGTATAAACGGTGAAAAGGACCGGACCTAGCACGGAGCCCTGAGGTACTCCATATTTCAAAGGTACTTTACATGATCTTTGTCCATTCACGTCAACACTCTGGAGTCTCCCACTGAGATAGGACCTGAACCACTGCAGAGCAGTGCCAGTGATGCCCAGGCGAGATGAGAGGCGCTCTAGAAGTACTTTGTGATCGATGGTATCAAAAGCTGCCAAAAGATCGAGCAAAACAAGAAGAGACACTCTACCCATGTCTGCATTCCTAAGTAGGTCGTTGTATACCCGAAGCAATGCTGACTCTGTGGAGTGATTAGCTCTAAAGCCAGACTGGAACTTACTAGCAAGGTGTGAGGTTTCGATATACGAGTTCAGCTGGTCTGCCACGACCCGTTCCAGTGTCTTTGATAGGAATGGTAGAAGGGAGACTGGGCGGTAGTTGCTTAAGTTCTCTTGGTCTAGTGTAGCTTTCTTGAGAAGTGGCCTGACTACAGCTTTTTTGAAAGGTGCTGGGACCTGACCTGAGGCTAATGACATATTAATGATGTTGGTTATGCATGGCAGCAGCAGATCAATACAACGTAGGAGCAGGACAGTGGGAATAGGGTCCAGTGGACTTGTTGTCTTCTTTGATTGAGATACGAGCTTTAGGACTACATCACTAGTGACCTGTTTAAATGCAGACATTGAGGCGCAGCCAGGAACCGAGGAACAGCATTCTAGTGGGAAGGTTGTCATCGCAGGGATGGATTCCCTGATTTTGTCTACCTTCTGCACAAAGAATCGAGAGAAGCGATCGGCTAGATCATCACAAGGATCATCAGGTAAGGAGCTAACCTGGGAACGGTTGAGGAGATGGTTTATTGTCGACATCAGCATTTTTGGATTGTGCATCTTTGATTCAACAATGTTTCTATAGAAGCTAGACTTGGCCTTTGCTAGGATCGATTGGTACGACCTACAGTAGTCTTCGTATGCCTGTAGATGGGCAGTTAGTCCGGATCTTGTGTATGCCTTTTCAAGCTTTCGTTTAGTAGACTTGGCTAGTTTAATGTCTGTGGTAAACCATAGGCCGTCTGGGCGGGGGCGCACAGTGCGCTTTGTCAAAGGTGCAAACTCGTCGAGCGTGTCAGCTAGTGTCGTGTTGTAGCAATCTACCAGTGATGACAGATCGGAGGGAAGACTGAGCAGCAAAGGTGAAGCAGATATGCTCGCACGGACAGCATCGATGTCAAGGGTCTTGAGGTTTCGCGATTCACAGGTTATTTTAGAGGAGAATGTAGGCACACACTGTAGATTGAATGAGATCTGCATGTGGTCAGATAAGCAGGATTTGGTGATAACTGGTGATGACAAAGTGCAGTTATATGAGAAAATTTGGTCGAGTGTGTGACCCTTGATGTGGGTAGGGCCATGCACATGAGTCACAAGAGATAATGAGTCTGTCAATGTACGAAATTTGGTGCTGAAAGCGTCAGTCATTCTTCTACTTCACTAACAGAGTGCTAACAGCATCATACATACCATGCACACACTCTCTGGTTAGAGATAGAGGGATAGAGCCGAGCGTCCAGAGAGGAATGCCCACAAGCATTTCTCCCCGGCGCAGCTCATAGCATCAGCAGATTTCATCATTCGTCTGCATGAGCCGCACGCACTAGCCGTGCAGTGACCCGGGCCACTGGCACCGGCTGCGCAGTGGCCCGGGCCACAGCCTGGCTGCCAGCAAACTTCACGGTGAGCACTGATTGAGTTGCAACTTGTAGTCAGCAATGCTGACCAGTCTGGCCCTACCCCTCCCCCCCCCCTGCAAACCAGCACAGGGTGGGTGGGGGGGGGTTCGTTGGCCGGCCTACACCTTGCCCAGTTCCAGTTAGATGCTCCATTGTCCTGACATTTGGCCCATTGCCTCATTTCCCTTCTCAGCCTCGGCTGTGGATTTCTGTCAAAGGACACAGCATTTATGGCCACAAACTGCACAGCCGGCTCCTGGAGCACGGGCCACGTGACACGTGCTCTCATCCTCCACCGTCCGGTGCACGGCATCCACTTCGGCCGCTGGGCAGTGCCCCCTTCAAGCGCAAAGTGTATTCTTCCATCTTGCTAAAAGAGAATGCCCCGTGCCACCAACTTCCTTCACAGCGAGCCCATTCTTCGTCTTGTCAATGAAAAAAGGCCCCGTCTCCCGTGGCTGGACCCAAGAGCCTTCAAACCGGAGCTCCTCTACTCAGAGCCCACTATACGGCCTTCTACCGACATTCTGCCGGCCGTGCGACATTTCATATACACGCGCAATTTTGCTGCACGTCCTAAGACAGCGTTTCTCCTCATACTCAACATACTCCAAAACTGCTCCATTCTATGCCGCCTCCTCCCACTGTAATTCAACTGTGTATTAAAAAAAACCCGCTTGAAATTTTGCGAGCCATATTATCTTGACATAAATCTTATACATCAGCCACTACAGATGCGAATCGAGCGATTGCGCAGATTCAGTAAAAGATGACGACAGCTAGGAAGCCTTCTTCTCCGAAGGCCGTCCGACCTGCAGGCCCCGGGTCGTTGCTGACGCACCTGAAATGTATTTAAACATGCTGAGTCAGATATCGGCCTGGAGAATGGAATCGCAGCATTCGTAAGCACTGGGGGCCTCTGCAGCAATGCGGGACACGTGCATGCATCCACCAGGCCGGATGTCTCTGCTTTCAGCATGGCCACGTGATCAGGCAACGACTGCTGCACATGCAGCTTCGTGCATCGAAGCGGCGATTATCTTGTGCAGCGGCATACCACCATAGCTGGTGCACACGTATCCTCATCTTCACTCTCAGCGATTGCAAAAGGACTCAGCATTGAGTAGGGCCCCTTTGCCTCTGTCTCGTGACCAACATCTGACGGCACGCTCCATCACAAGCCCCCACAGCCTCAGGAGAAGGGATGCTGTTCAGCCATTTGTGGCAAAAACGAAATAGCACCTGAAGACATGCTAACAACCATGCCACCCATTGAAAAAATATTCTTAGGCTTGGCAACCTCGTATAAATATCGCACTAGACAGGGAATTCCGGCTAGGCTGTCCGGCTGTAATGTAATGTAATGGCATGTATCTCTGTCTGTAACTCCACGAAGCCACAAGGACTATGTGGGCGTTACGCTGAGGAGCTTGTATAGCGCACTCACAGCCTAAGCGGCTTTCGGTATGAACTCGGTAGCCAACATACTTCATTTCATGCAACACAGAGAAAGTGGGAAGCACAGCAGAGTCAGGAGAGCAGCTGAGGTAGTGAGTGGCATGGAAGTAGCAGCTCAGGACCGCTGAAAAGGATGAGCCATATTCGGCAGCAGGAGAGTAGTTGTCGTTGCTTAAGAATTGTGGAAGCGAGTTCCACAGTCTAGGACCTGCAGAGCTAAAGCTTCTGCCCCCAACAGTCTTTAAACCGGATATGCTCATTTGGGTCTGCCCCGAGTGGTTTCCCAGTATCTTGGCCCAACTGGCCAAGAGGTAGCCAGCGACTCGACGGCATGATGCGACGGGCATGGGACACAGCATGGCATGGGACGGCAGCTGCTTGGCGAGGAAGTTGGGCCCAGGATGAAGCTAGCTGCCCACAGCTAATGTATTGCCTATACATGACCTGATGGCACGAGTAGGCTGAAATTGGTGCGGCAGTTCAGCTAGATATGGAGGAGCCAGACAGGGCCGGGCCTTGCGGGTCAGTGTAAGAACTTTGCTCTGTATCTGTTGATCGACTGGCAGCCAAGCTAGCCATTTTAGCAAAGCAGACACGTGGTCAAACCTCTGGGACTTGAAAACTAGCCTGGCAGCCATATTCATAGCCATTTGCAGTGGCCTAGTTGCTTTCTTAGGTAGCCCAGCCAAAAGGAAATTACAATAGTCAAGCCGAGACAGAACTAAGGAGCTAGTTAAATTTTCTGCAAGCCACCGTGGAATAAAGCTCCTAATCTTAGATAGGGATCAGACGTGATTGCTAGCTGTAGAAGCAGTCTTCTGAATGAAGCTTTTTAAATGTGGGCAGCTGTCAAAAACGACACCTAAATTACGAGTAGGTGGTGATGTAGCCAGACAGACTAGCCACAGCTGCTGCTGCTCACAATTAGTCAGCTCCCGGATCACATAGCTTCACCTACTATATATCCAGATTTGTCTGAACCGGGTGAGTGCCACTTCATATACAATCACCGAGAAACCCCAAAAGGAATCCAGACAGACAGACAAAGGAAGCAGTAATACATCAGTTTACACGTTGTGTGTGTCCGTGAGTGTGCGCGCGCATGTACTCTCGCGCCTGTGCACATCTCCAGTGGCAACTCCACGAAGCCATTTAGTGCACTCAACAGTTTAAGCAGATTTTGGTGCAGACAAGTCTTACCCAGCAGATTTCATCTGATGAAAGAAAGCGAAAGTGAGGACTATAACCAAGTCAGATCCGGGAAGTAAATAGCACCGACCTAGCAGTGCAGAACCATGGAAAGGATGTGCCCGAGCCAGAAACAGACGAGAAGATAGTTTCGGGTAAGAACTGTTCAAGTTAGACTTACCATCTAAGACCAGCCGAGCTTGAGCTGCAGCTAACAGCCTTTAAGTAAATGAGCAGTACAGCTATTATAATGCCCTGAGAGGAACTGAGAGCACAACGAGGCAGTCATGACAACTCCTCTAGAATGGAAGCCTCGCGACTGAATTTCTTAGATTTAGACAGTTTCCTAACAGTCATTATTATCGCCAATAGCATGAGGCACGGTGGCTTTTTTAGTAGCACATACAGTACTGAGCTTTTCCTTAGTTTGGTCAAGAAAGCGGAAGGGAGATAGTAACATGTTTAGCCAGCCACTGCTGTTAGCAGTCGCTAATCCTGGGAACGGGGGTATAGGGATTGAAAATGTGATCACGTTCAGCAACGGCGTCCGGATCCTACCGGATGCTGCCGGCCGTCCGACCATGGATCGGATTGCAAACGCTGGCCAACGACTGAGACCTAGGTGGAAATCCCAAATCGTTCATGCAAACGTTTAGGGCTGACTCAGGAGTGCGAGTTCAGAGGCAAAAGCACTTGCCGTGATAAGCCATCAGTCGGAGACCTTGGGAGCATGTTAATCTATCGCTACTGATGCAAAGACAACCCGAGCAGCTATATGCGAGCAGCTATAGCTCTATCCTGCCGACCCCCACACACAGCTGCCGACGACTTCTCAGCCAAATCAATGCGCAAGCATCCGTAGGTCGAATGAAATCATGCCACAATACTAAGCCGATCGTCAGCTACTTTTAGGCGTAGGAGCCATCCTGTCGGCCACACAAACATCGACACACCGAAAGCTGGACACGGCTGGTGCGGGCAGCCTCGTCCTCGGCGCCGGCTCGTGATGCTTCGACTTCGAACGCTAGTGCAATCACAAGCCAGCTGTCAGGATACCGCCGAGCTACCCACAGCAACTGCGTTCCGGCTGCTCGACTCGGCAAAAAGCCAGAAGTCAAGGTATGCACAAACTCAGTGCTGAGCATGCAACCAGCTACTAACACTACCACCATCCCCCCAGCTGCAGTGGTTGCCTGCATAGCAACAGCTGCCAGCAGCTGCTTGCAGCTGTTGCAGGCATCGAGAATGGGGGAAAACAAGGTCAGCCAATGTGCTCCTTATCGAAACTTGCCAACTTCAATCGCAACAAAAAATGCTGGCAGATTCTAGAGCCCAAGAAATACCCGGCGAGAGAGGCACCTGCTGGCCCTTCGGATCAGCAGCTGCCTCCACCAATGCAGCTACCTCCATCACTGCAGCTGCCTCCACCAATGCAGCCGAATCCATCACTGCTGCTGGATGAGTGCACGCTGGAGTGAACCTGCTAAATGCGAGACTCTGTGCCTGCAGCCAGTAGAGATAATAAATAATAATAATGCAATGTATAGCACCATCAGATAACTTCATCTTTTTCTAGACACTTTACATATGCTGTAAAGGAAGGATAATTAAATGATTACTGGGTAACATGGGAAATTTGAAAGAGGACATTCTCAGGGGAAATTCGTGAAGGGGAAGTGAATGCCGGGGCTTTGCAGCCCTGTCCTATGAACATGCCAGTCTGGAATGAAAAGAAACAACACATACGCAGCCATCGAGTGCCAAGGTCACCAAGTACCGTCCGAAGGCAGGGGGCAAGGTCATCACAGAGCTTTCTCTAGCAGAGTGAAGGATGGAAAAGCTTTTTCAAGGAGAGGGCGAGAGAGCGAGAGAGAGAGAGAGAGAGAGAGAGAGAGAGAGAGAGAGAGAGAGAGAGAGAGAGAGAGAGAGAGAGAGAGAGAGAGAGAGAGAGGACAGCCGAGGCCGAGCCCAAAGAGGCGGCTTCGGCAGCAGAGCGATAGCCCCCAATGTATATCTAAGTGAAGCCATCGCTATCCATGATCAGCACGATCTGGGTTACGATCCAGGATCTTTCTTCTCTCTCTCTCTCTCTTGCTCGCTCTCTCTTCCTCTTCCTCTATCTCTCTCTCTCTCTCCCTCTCCTTTTGGCTCGGTTTCTTCTCTTACGTTTTCTTTCAGTCCAAGTCACTAGAAAATCATTGACATCGCGTGAATCAAATGCAATTGATCACGCACGAACGAATTAGAAAGAATAGCTAGCTAATTACCCGGCCATATCCAATAACTAGAGAGCGATTTTCGCTCTTCCACCGGAGAGTACACCGCACTGCACTTTCGCTTGCTGCTCTGCACCTAATCAGTATAGCAAGTGGTGCATCTGGGAAATCGTCTTCCTGCTCTCCCGGGACCAGACTGCAGACCGGCTTGCAGGCCGACGGCGGCCACTGCCACGGCCGCCGCTGGTTACCAGCGAGCTGCCGCAGCAGCTGCTGGACCTTGGGACAGCAGGGGCGAGGACAGCAGGAGCGACAACCAGAGCGGCCGGGCGGAGCGACGGGGAGCGAGCAGAAGGAGCAAGGGCCGGCCGAGCAGCAGCTCCAGGTAGCGCCAGCTGGCTGAGCGCCTGCCCTGAGAGACAGCCAAGTCCCAGGAGATGTTGGCAGCAGGCAATTAAGCCTGACAAGCTGTCCCAGGGACAGCTGGGACAGCGTGCATGGCTGCCGCATCTACCGAGGAGAAGGATTAACAGTGCACTACGACTACGATTTCACTCTGCCCGTCCGGCTGCCGGATAAGGTCGACGGCCTGCTCCCTGACCTCCTGACCTGCGGCGTGCCGCCTGCTGTCGGCATGCCGCAGGCAATGGCTCGCCGCCGCCAGTGCAGAAGGCAGCAGCTGTCGGGCGTTCACTCATCGCGACAGCGAGTCAGCATCTAGCCAATAGCGCGTCGCGCACCTCAGCTCTTCTTGTCGGCAACACGCCGACGGGGCATCGACGTATCCAACAATCCCGAGCCGACAGAGACCGGGAGCACTTGGGTCCGACACCGCGCCAGGCCAGCGACTCACACGTCGACGACCGTTGCACACCCACCGGTGCGGCATGGGGGCTTGCAAGCACTTGCAGGCCCGCTTCATCCACACAGAGCGCGCTGGCTAGCGGCCGCAAATTTACCTTCCCGTTCGGACTGCTTTTCTTGAATACCCTGCAAAGCAAAGAGTTCAGTGTGCGCACTCCGGCAGCAGAAACAGCCAGCGGTAGGAGCGGCTGCTGTGGCAATGCGCCTGACGCTGCACCCGATGCCGCCATTTTCCGGAAGCTCGCAGGCAGGAAAGAAAGGGAGCTGAGAAAGCAAACCTTAATTGCATCGACGGGATGCAAAATTACAATGTAAGCCCAAACTTGGCAAGAAAGGTGGCAGTTGCTACACTTCGACAAGGAGAGTGCCGCGTGGGTCACGTGGAGAGAGCCGAGTGCAATACAACACGATGATCCCCTGCAGAGCCGGCACCTATCGTGGTGCGGCCGAGCGCCTCGCCGGCCCCCCACAAGAAAACAGTGGGCGGGCCCGGGCTCCATGATGTCACCTTTGCCAGGGCGAGACCCCAGGCGGCGGCCCAGAGCGAAGTGCCGGCTGGCTGCACTTCAAAGCCAGTCGGCTTAGAGACTCGTCTGATCTGACGAAATCGATATCGCTACATATCTTTACCTCGCAGAAAAGTTCTTGCTCTTAAAAAAAATATAATTCATTTGCATAGCGCCCCAAGAGAACTTAATCTCTATTCAGGCGCTTCACATATGCCTCGGGGCTCGAGCCCACGACCTCAGTCAGACCTTGGTCGGGGCAAGCACCTTAACCCCTAGACCAAACCAGCTCGGCGCTCTTATCCCAAAAGGCCTGCAACGCCACGTTCAGCATCCATGCGCCCGGGACATTAACAGCGGATATTGATGCTGACTGGACCACTTGGCCACTGCTGGCACATGCCGACGAGGCTTGCGCTCTCATTGGACACCGTGCTCCGTGGTTCGTGCATAGCGCCTATAGAACCTATGCTCCTGGTGCTGACCCCGGACCTCTGCTGGTGCTGACCCCCGACCCTGCCTCTCCAGCAGTCCTAGCCTGCTGCCACTTCTTCGACTCCATTTAGACTTCCTTAAGACTACTGCCCACCCCCCCCCCGACTCAGTGGCCTATGCCCTCTTTGCCTGCATGTGAGATTAATGCTGCTGGCTTAAGTCACAGGCACGTTAAGACACGGCACATATTGCCGCATATGCGTAGGTGCGCTATAGAAAGCATTTCAGCAATATACCTACATGGGCCGCACGACGACTTTGTGAGTTATAGACGTGTGAATGCTTAAATACGTGAGGAACAAGATTGTCAAAGAAAAACGTCGACCGACGGTCGGTCGACTACCAGCGTCAAAGCAGCGCACCAGTATGTCGCAAGGTCAACGGAAGGTGGAGGGCAGTCGCGCTGCCGGGATCAGCCACAGACAAACGAGACAGCGCAGGCGATGGAGCAGCCGCATCCACGAGGGAGGGAGGAAAGAAGGAACGCACAGGAAGCAGCAGCTCCCGAGCGGCGGCAGCAGCAGCCAGCTGACTGGGCGTAAGTAACAGGTCACAAGTCAGCTGCAGTCAGCCTTGAGACCTGGTCTGACCTTACACCTCTCGTAGTACAGTGGAAGGGGGACGGACTAGTCAGCAACACCCGAGTCGGCAGCGGCAGCAGCAGCAGCAGGCTTCACGGAACGTTGACTTAAGCGAGCTAGTTTGACCCAGCGGTTAAGGTGCTCGCCCCGACCAAGGTCTGACTGAGGTCGTGGGCTCGAGCCCCGAGGCATATGTGAAGCGCCTGAATAGAGATTAAGTTCTCTTGGGGCGCTATATAAATAAATTATATTTATATATATTTAAGCAGCGTTGCTCTCTAGTCCAGACCTCAGACACCAGCATCCGGCGTGCCCTTCTCACTCTTGACAGAAAATGCCAAAGCAACCTGTCAGAACAAAAATACTTGCATAAAATACATAAAAGACACAAGAGCGAACAGTCGAAGATCCGGGGGTGGGGCAGCCTTCCAGTTGCAGCACAGATAAACGATATTCCGGGAGGGAAGGGAAGTGAAAGGAAGGGAATGGAAGTGAGGGAAGGGGAGGGGAGGGAAGGGGAGGGAAGGGAAGTGGGTTACTGGCCAGAAAAAATCAAGGCTTGATGCTCACAGACCGTGGAATTGGGTGGTCTGCAAGCTACCCACACCAGACGGTTGTTGGTGACCCACTGGGAAGAGACCGTTGATTTATGAATGGCACCTGGTAGTATATCGGCCGAGGTTCGTGCCACTGAGTGTGGATCATACACGGCTGACTGCAGCAGACTAGCATTTGGCACTCGTCGTCACAGCATGTAAGTTGTCGTGGCGGTGAAGGTGAAGGCCTGTGGGTTAAGGTCGGCTCGAAGCTGGCGCCTCCACTATCTAGGCTGGCCTAGGTGCAATTCCATCACCATCGCCACGGATCGGTCAGAGAGCCGGCAGAGAGCTTTCCGCATGCGATGGTGAGCTCACGAGGACAGGAGGCAAGAAAAGAAGCCACCAGCCGGCCACTGACAAGGCAATCGATGTCGATGGCGCAGGACGAGCGAGAGGAGAGATAAGGCATGCGGCTCACTGGAATGGCTCCTCTTTTGACTGCCTTCAGGGTACCAGCCTATATATGCACAGCCTTGTGCCAAAGGGGCTACGATCCCTATCGATTTTGAGCTATATTAAATCGGACAATGTGCACGCAGGTGCATTGACGACCACCGAGTTAGTCACGAATGGGCCAAGTCATAGATTAGTGCACTTCTCTAACTCACTCCCCCAGCCACAAGAAAATCCAGTGATTAACAAGCTTTGGGGTAAATCAATGGCTGGTGGGGGGCATTGGGAGTGTGTGCGCGCGTGTGCGTGCGTGTGTGTGTGTGTGTGCGCGTGCGTGCGTGTGTGTGTGTGTGTGTGTGTGTGTGTGTGTGTGTGTGTGTGTGTGTGTGTGTGTGTGTGTGTGTGTGTGTGTGTGTGTGTGTGCGCGGGTACCCGTGCACATGTGGGGTGCATGTGCATGTGCGCATGTTCGGTGTGGCACGTGCCGCACTTGCCCGGGTTTGTGCAGGCACGGGTGTTTGTGTGTGGGGAGTTCGAGAGAGCATGGTAGGGCACGCCCCACGGTGGGTCACGTGCCTGGCGGGTCGGTAAGCACCTGCTAGGCAGGCAGAGTGCCAAGAAGCAGCTGCTGACTGACGAAGCCTGGGCTGAGCTGTCAGGCTAAGTGGACACCAGCATGTGGTAGTCCGAAGGGCATGCATGCCATCCCTACAGCATGCCTATTATTCTGTCCATGATTGGAGAACAAGACACAGCAATGGTCACATTGTAGATGGACTGCTGAACTCACGGGCCGAATGAACAGCAATGACAAGACTAAAACCTGACAGCCAGGAAAGACCACAGCAGGCAGGCCATCAGGAAGGGCCATCAGAAGAGAGATTGGCTCAGACGGCGCTGCGTTTTTCCCTTCAGGCAGGCAGCTCGAATGGGGATGTGCAAAACACTGCAGCACATCACTGGAGCACAAAGCACAAAGCTCAGTTTCTTATTGAAAGAATTACCGCCAACGCTGCAGTGTGCTGCACACGCACATTTGTGTGTGCGCAGCGTGTGCAGCACACAGTGTGTGTGCTGCACACCATTTTGCCATTTTGATGCCGCCACGTCGTCACGGCTCTAATGGACGTCACGTGAGAGCCGCAGGCACGTGACAGTCGACTAGGCTTCGAGTTGCCAGACGGAGGCAGCAGCCAAAGGACGCCTTCGGCCACAATTCAATTGCAGAGAAAGCTGAGGGAGGAGGAGGCGAATACCTCAGCTGCTGATGCTGGCCAGTTGCTCGTTAGCTACAGACCCCTGCGTGGGGGGGGGAGTCCCCCTCGGAGGATGGTCGCAGGCGGTGAGAGCTCCGAGTGCCCAGAAAAGCACTGTGCCACCTGGATATGGGGGAGGGAGGGAGGAGGAGGAGGAGGAGGAGGAGGAGGAGGCGGAGGAGGAGGAGGAGGAGGAGGAAGGAGGAGGAGGAGGAGGAGGAGGAGGAGGAGGAGGAGGAGGAGGAGGGAGGAGGAGGAGGGAGGAGGAGGAGGAAGAGGAGGAGGAGGAGGATGAGGAAGAGGAGGAGGAGGAGGAGGAGGAGGAGGAGGAGGAGGAGGAGGAGGAGGAGGAGGAGGGGAGTAAGCAGAGTCCGCAGAGCATGGCTTCATACTACACAGCTTGAGAGGCTACAAGCAGCAGAAAGCAAGACAACCTTAGCCGAGTCCAGCATCTTCTCGCTGTCGGACGAACCCACCCAGAAGGCAACCCAGCAGCTCGGCCTGTCGGGCGGCCACCGGGGAGGGGGCCTGCCCCGGTCCCCCCCCCAACTGAGTGAGAACTGACAGCTGCCACGACAGCTTGCCTGGGATGGGAGGCAACTCGACCGCTGCCGCCCTGCCGGCGACATGAGCATCTCCACTGCCAGGTGGTAATGCAAAGCAGCAGCAGCAAACCGGGCTGCTGGAACGACGATCCATTAACCGAACGGCCAGAACCCGGTGGAATCCATTTAAGGCAAGAGCAGCAGCAGAAGCAGTGCCGGGGCTGGAGGGCACTTTAATTGCCCAGTCATCCCGGACGTGCCTAGACTATAAAGAGTTACTCTGGCCTGCGACTACGCCTAGCAGCAGCAGCTGGACAGCAGCCGGCGGCACTTCGGTTGACTTTCACCAATTGGGGAGGGTGAGATGGCTCGACAAGGAAGGAGAAGGAAGGAAATGCTCATCGAAAGCAACCAGGCAGACTGTGACGTCACTCTGCTGCAGGCTTCCGTGCAACCACAACTGCGATTTCCCAGAAGTCAGCTAGAGCTCGACCTTTCCTACTGCGACAAACAGCTACAGCAGCCGAGATCGTAAAGGCACCGATCCCTGGCCTTCCTCTTTCTTCCTCTCTCTCTCTCTCTCTCTCTCTCTCTCTCCCTGCTCTCTCTCTCTCTCTGCTCTCTCTCTCTCTCTCTCTCTCTCTCTCTCTCTCTCTCTCTCTCTCTCTCTCTCTCTCTCTGTCTCTGTCTGTCTCTGTCTGTCTCTGTCTGTCTCTCTGTCTCTCTGTCTCTCTGTCTCTCTGTCTCTCTGTCTCTGTCTCTCTGTCTCTCTCTCTCTCTCTCTCTCTCTCTCTCTCTCTCTCTCTCTCTCTCTCTCTCTCTCTCTCTCTCTCTCTCTCTCTCTCTCTCTCTCTCTCTCTCTCTCTCTCTCTCTCTCTCTCTCTCTCTCTCTCTCTCTCTAGCCAGTCGCTCCTGACCACAGCAGAGGCTCCTTCCGTGGAAACGGTAGGGGACCGGTCGACCTGTCTGTATAATTAATCCTGCTTCGGTAGAGCCGGCTGTAGATGAAACACGAACGCATGGCACGCCTGAAACCTAACCTCCAGGCCAGCTCCAAGAGGCCCAACGAGCATGCCAGCTATGATCGACCGAATGGATGGCGATTCGGTTTCTTGGCAACATCTCTCGCTTCGCATACGAGGCTCTAACTGCACGCAGGCAGCAGCTGAGAGCAGACATGCATGCGTTCTGTCGCTGACGACGCTGGCTGCAGCCACCACCCACCTATGCAGCCACCCCGAACCGGCTGGCAAGCACGGCTGCCTCGGTTCAGGCTAGCGAGAAGTCTGGAGAATTGGCAAATCGGATGGGCAGCAGAGACGGCACCAGCAGCAGAGACGGCGGCAGCAGCAGCAGCAGCAGCCAGAGTGACAAATCGAGATCGAGAAGCTCGAGCGACAACTGACAGCAGCCGATCAAAACGCTTCTTTGCTTGCGCCCCCACCCAGCTGCGACTGAGAAGTAGCAGACCAAGCCAAAGGAAAGGCGACCCAGGAGGCGTCAATGCGGGCGACTGCGTTCGTGCGGCCAGCTACTTCCGGGCCAAACCCGGACTGCGGCGGCTGCGAACCCCGAGCAGCAAAGCTGCCCGAGCCCGGGGGTGGTGGCGCGGCTAGAGATCGGTGGGAGCCTGCGCTGCGCGAACGGTCCTTCGGCTTACCTCGTGCCGCCGCCTTTCTTGTCGACGAGGCCTCGATCGTTCCCTTGCGCCATTTCCGTCAGACTGTCGTCGTCGTCGTCGCCGCCGCCGAGGGCGCTGGCTGCCAAGCAGCACGTCGGCTCCCAACTGCACCGCCGCCGCCGCCGCCGCCTCTTCCTCGGCGCTCGCTAACCTTCAACCTCTGGCGGAGGCGAAAAGCCTCGTTTCTGTAAAATGCGTACAAACTTCAGGCGGCGGCGGCGACGCGGACGTCTAGCTGGCTAGCCCGACCCTCGGCGGCAAGCGGCGGCTGGGGACGGACCGCAGAGTCCCGAGCCGGGTCAGTACGAGGGTGGGTGTACGACTGCCCGCGACAGCGAGGGCGGCGCGCAGATACGGTACGCACCTGCGACAAGCCTTATGTACGAGGCGAAATTCTCCCTATTCTTACAACACTATCAATTAGCGACGTTACTTATCGATCCCTTAACCAGTAAGCTGGCTAGCAAAAGGCTGAAGGCCGCGCGCGCCGGCGCAGGTCCTTAAAAAAATCAATAGGGTCACGTGGGTGCTACCGCCCTCTGGGCGAGTCTGACGTAGTTCGGTCAGTTACGGTCGCCTTCGCCGTCGTCGCTGTCGTGGTCGACGGCCGCAGCGTATGTGCTCTGCGCAGCATCTGCGCTTACAGCACGGCGCAGCGAGCTGCAGGTGCGCGCGGACCTGCGCTGTCGCGCGCGGCGCCCGAGCCGCAACAGCCGGTGAATCGGCGTGGCAGCGCCAGACGACTCCCGTAGCCGCCATCCGGGCGGCGCTATCTAATCGCGCTGGGTTTTCTCCCCGCGACGTTGGCCGGAGATGCCGGCTGCTCAGCTAGTGCCGTACTCAGTACGTTCCCTCGCTCAGCCACGGCTTCGCCTCTATCCCCGGGCCGCCGTTCGCAATGGCGGAACTGCGATACTCACTGGTCGGTCGGTCGGAGATCAAAGCTAATCCTTCGAGGAACGCGCGCGGGCTGGCGCGCGAATGCGGCAACCGCATCGGTTCGCGCGTACCTCACCGGGCACCGCGGGTCCCTTGGCAACCCACGCAATCTCATCGACCCGTTCGCCGCGCGTTCGCCTCAATATTTAACTCGGACCTCGCGTCGACACTAGCTATCCTGCGCGCGGGCTTGCTAGAGTCGGCCCGAGTTCCACTCGTAATTTGGAGCGAACCGTTTCCGCGAAGCCAATCTGCGATGCGGATTTACAACGACCTATTGCAAAACGCCAACCAGGATTGGACCTCACTGCGAGCCCTCCGGGGTCTTTCGGCAGCATTTGACACCAGTAAATCACCCTTCGGGCCTCTGTTTTGAACTCCATTCTATTCTTCTGGGGCGCCTCTCCATACCCACTACATATCGCTGCAATATGACCGGGCGACTCTGTCTGTCTCTCCGTCTCAGTCTCTCTGTCTCTGTCTCTTGTCTCTCTCTCTCTCTCTCTCTTTGTATCTCTCTCTCCCTCTCTCTCTCTCTCTCTTTTTCTCCCTCTTTCTCTCTCTCTCTGTCTCTCTCTCTCTGTCTCTCTCTCTCTCTGTCTCCCTCTCTCTGTCTCTCTGTCTCTGTCTGTATCTCTCTCTCTCTCTCTCTCTCTCTCTCTCTCTCTCTCTCTCTCTCTCTCTCTCTCTCTCTCTCTCTCTCTCTCTCTCTCTCTCTCTTCTCTGTCTGCATCTCTCTCTCAGTCTCTCACTCTCTTTTTCTGTCTCTCTCTGTCGGCGTCGGCGTCAGCCAACTTACTACTTTGGCTACGAGTGACTTCCAACAGAATCGTTCACGATCTCGCAGCAGCTCACGCTCTGCGCTAGGACTGACCGAGCGGCAGACCGCTACTCCAAGGGAGCGACTTCGGCAGTCAGGCCCATTCCTTATAAAGCGGCCAAGTCGCAACGCATACACTAATCTGGTTTATCTAAAAAATAATCATAAATCGAGGTGCTCATTAGCCTCGGCATATCACGGCCATGGGTTCATAAGCGGCTCTCAGTGCATATTCGCCGGCCAGGCTCATAGTTCATAACAGTTTATAACATAGTTCATAAGTTCATTGACACA
This sequence comes from Cristatella mucedo, assembly GCA_009760855.2. Classification (NCBI taxonomy): domain Eukaryota; kingdom Metazoa; phylum Bryozoa; class Phylactolaemata; family Cristatellidae; genus Cristatella; species Cristatella mucedo. Next base: position 438,925 of record WPIO01000050.1, on the reverse strand, counting down.
GAGCGCTCTCATGGGTGTTCGTTGTTCGTTGCAGAGTTCTTCCGAAAATAGAAGTTCTTGCAAACATTGCATACGGAAACGATACAGCTAAGACCTATTTAAAGTTATTCTGATTGTTATTTGAGCGCATCGCCTAAGAAATTACTATGGATATCTAAACGCTTATCGCATTGGGCTGCTGGGTCTCCCACGCCGGCGGCTGCCTTAGCTACGCAGGCAGCTAGTAACCTGCATGTTAGTTACGATCGTCCGCAGCTCTTATCCCTGCGTCATCGTAGATCAAATGCATTCCTAGATGTAACTGCTGTTGCTAAGATTCGTAAATTATGCATTAACGAAAGAAAAGCACCCCGTAGCTGCCGCGGTGGCCGTAGCCGCCAGCTTAGACGCCGCTCGTGCGGAGGAAACTGGGAGCTGAGTACCCGCTCGTTTGGTATCCCTAGCATTGTCTCGAACCGCTCAGCACGCTTCTCTACTTGCGTCAGTGTGAATCTTTGCGGTCATCAGGCCTGTTATAACTCCATCGGCCTAATTTAGGACAGCATTTAGTGGGTCCCTGTGATTCATCCTTCATGTGCTTATGCATGCTGACACTGTGCATGCTGCCACTAACCATATTTGCATGCTGACCCTGTGCATGTCACCCCTAACCATGTTATTCTTGTTGTTTGTTTATCAAGCATGCTATTACTCACCATTCAATTGCATTTACCTTTGCAGCAAATGTAAAGCGCCTAGAGAGAGATTGAGTTCTATGAGGGAGCTTTATCAAGTGCATTGTTATTATTATTAACGCTTGCCTTGGGAATCCTCGCTCAATGTGCAATAAGCCTCTGGTAATAAGTGACCTTATTTCTGAAAATGGTCTTGAACTGCTCTCCCTAGCTGAAACTTGGCTAAAATCAGTAAACTGTTCGACAATTAAAGACGCTACCCCGACTGGTTCCTGATTCTTTCACACCCTTAGATCAATTAAAACTGGGGGTGGAGTTGCTGTTATCGTGCGCTCTAAATTCAACTTCAAGCCATTTGCGGTACCCTCGAAGCAGTCTTTTGAATCAATCGTCTTGGTCTCACCCGAAAACAAGCTACCGATAGTGGCAGTAGTCTATCGCCCACCAGGTACCAAACCCTCCCTTATCTCAGATTTCTCCGATCTCATTTCGATTTGTGTGTAATAAATCGATCCTTCATCGTTATGGGTGATTTCAACATATATTTTGGTAACTTATCTGACGCCTTGAGCACTAAATTTCGTGCATTGACTGACTCACTGTCTCTTTTGGCTCATGTACAAGGCCCTACTCACATCAAGGATCCCACACTCGACCAGATTTTCTTATACAACTGCACTTTGTCATCACCAATTATTACCAAATCCTGCTTATCTGACCACATGCAGATCTTATTCAATCTACAGTGTGTGCCCGCCTCCTCCTCCTCCTCTAAAAGAACCTGTGAATCTCGAAACCTCAAGACGCTTGACATCAATGCTGTCCGTACGAGAATATCTGCCTCGCCTCTGCTGCTCAGTCCCCCATCCGATCTGTCATCATTGGTAGATAGCTACAAAACGACAGTAGCTGACACGCTCGACGATTTTGCACATCTGATTAAGCGTACTGTGCGTCCTCGCCCAGATGGCCTATGTTTTACCACAGACATTAAACTAGCTGGGTCTACTAAGCGGAAGCTTGATAAAGCATGCTAAAGATTAGGACTGACTGCCCATCGACAGGCATACGAGGATTACTATAGCTCGTACCAATCAATCCTAGCAAAGGCCAAGTCTAGCGTCTGGAAAAAAATGGTTGAATCACGGGTGTACGATCCAAAAATGATGATGTCGACGACCAACCATCTCCTCAACCGCTCCCAGAATAGCTCCTTACCTGATGATCGTCGTGATGATCTAGCCGATCGCTTCTCTCGATTCTTTGTCCATAAGATAGACAAGATCAGGGAGTCCATTCCTGCGATGGCAGCATCCCCCTGGAATGCTTAGAAAGTCCTTAAGACCCTATTCCCACTGCTCTGCTTCTACGACGCATTGATCTGTTGCTGCCATGCATAACTAAAAATATTAATATGTCATTAGCCACAGGTCATGTCCCAGTACCTCACAAAAAAGCTGTAGTCAGGCCACTACTGCAGAAAGTTACACTAGACCAAGAGAACCTGAGCAGCATCCGCCCAGTCTCCCTTCTACCTTCCTATCAAAGACACGTGAGCGAGTCGTGGCAGACCAGCTGAACTCACATTTTGAAACTTGAAACCCTTGCTAGTAAGTTCCGGTCTGGTTTTAGAACTAATCACTCCAAAGAGTCAGCATCGCTTCGGGTGTACAACAATCTACTTAGGAATGGAGACATGGGTAGAGTATCTCTGCTTGTATCTGCTTGTTGTCTGAGCGATTCGTCCTTTATGCGCTTATGCATGCTGAGACTGTGCATGGTGCCACTAACCACACTTGCATGCTGACCCTGTCCATGTCACCCTTAACCATGCTATTTATGTTGCTTATCAAGCATGATATTACTCACCATTCAATTGCGTTTCCCTTTGCAGCAAATGTAAAGCGCCTAGAATGACATTGAATTATCCGAGGGCGCTTTATCAAGTGTATTATTTATATTATTATTATTAATTGAGGCTCAGCTTTCAAGCTCATTTTTCATAATCGCCGGGCATTGCAGCTGCTCAGTTCTACACTGGACTAGGTACTTTCTGGGTGAGACATGCTAGCGTCGATGCAAACGGGCGTTGGTTATCGGGAGAGCCTTTTAAAGCATGTGGGGAGCACCTCGGCGTTCGGTCTCAATCCGTGATTGCAGCGTCCGCCTTGCTTCCGTTGATGACTCGGCTTTGACTCGGCTTTGCTTCAGCCTTTGGGCGCTCACAATATCAAACTTGGGGGCGGGGCGGTCCAAATCTTAAGGGAGAATGGGCGGAGGCTGAAAAGCTGCGCACGGTCGAGGTTCTACTTCTTCGCACTGACACCGCCCGTGCCGAAAGACTGGACAGACGAACAACAATTGTAGTCACCGTCGGAGATCAAAGCTCGGAGGTCAGCGGCACGCCTTCCTCATCCCTTTACTGGTCGCTGTGGCTGGCTGAGCGCCGAGATCGTCGATGCGTTCCGCCCGCGAGATGCGTCCCCGATGCTCGTGAGTCTCCGCGAGCTCTTCGTCCAGTAATCGGGTCTTGAGGCTGCAGGCGAGAAAGGCGATCTCGTGGAATCTCGTGCCTCGTTAAATTCATCCGGAGGTGCATCGCAGCTGAGGGCCATTGCCTGCGTTCAAAGCGATATCGATTTCCCCAACCCGACCACTTTGGGGCGGAGCATAGTAGGATGCAAGGCGAAAGGAAAGCTGGCCGTGTAAACTCCCCACGCGGCTATTGAATGACGACTTAAGGGGGACAAGTGAGCAAGCAGGACGCAGATGGAGCGAGACGTTATGAGACTTGTTATGAGACTACGCTTGCGCGTAATGATGACGTAATGATGACGCAGGATGCAAGACGGACAGTGTGCAGCAAACGCGGCTTTGGGCGCCTTTCTTTTCACTATCTACGCTGACCCCTATACGGCATACGCCGTCGCCGACGAAGGCGAAAGGTTTGCTTTCGTTTTTATGTACAGTGACGACGCTCTGCACTTCGACCTTCGACCCTTCGAGCCTTGCTAAGCATCCCACTTAGTTCTCTTGCCTTCTGGAGCGACGGCGCTCGGATAGCGACTGAAGCTTCCTGAAGCTTAGCGAGGATAGCGAAAACAGCGAGGATAGCGCCGACACAGCAGTCATGAGCAAACTAGTGGTTGCGTAGCTCGAGTCCGCTTAGAATCGCTTAGCTGTCGCACTGGAGACCTCTGCGGGCCGCCGCCGCCGCCGTCGTCCCGCCATTCGTGTAGGACTGGCAGCGGTGGGCGCGTCTTCGGCCGACAGAGTTCCGCGATCGCCTGCAATCGCCGTACGTACGTCTTGCGCCTGAGCGTACAACTCAGCATCGGAGCAGCTGGCGCTTCGGCTACACAAGTTGAGCTCTTTTCCCGCCTTTTCTCCTGCCATCATATCCGGCCATCATTTCCCGCCATCTCCATTCGGTTTCGCACGAATCTCGAACCTCCAGCTCGTCCCGTCGATCCCTGGAGGAGGAGGTGGCAACGCGCGGATTGATTCGATGCGATTCGAATGCGGACTCGAGCTACGCAATTTAGCGGATTGCTCAACTCATCAGAATGCCTCTAGCTGCAAGCATGCGTATGCATCCGTCAATCCTTTTATAATTCCGAAAAATTGATTAAACCATTATACAATTGGGTAATTGACTGCCATGGGCATATACAGCCGTACTATATCAGCCGAAAGCATACTTTATTTATGTATATAGACTGGGCAGCCAACTCGAATTTTGGCGCCGGGCAGCCATACGAGGCTTCTATTACTAGCAGTTGGCTAGAATGCGCACCGACCTGCGCATGAAGTATTTGGCTGCGTCAATGCGTCAGGCGTACCCAATCGGGCAAAAGTTTCACCCTTAGAATATTGACTCTCCCCGACGAGCGTGCAAGCGCTTCCCGCTGTGCGGTGAGATCCCGGAGGACCCACCTCATGCGCCGCTGCAGATTTCGCTGGCACGCGCAAACTTACGGCGAGTTCCTGCTCCGATTTAGCGCTCAATCGTTCCAGCTCTCCGTTACCAGTCGACTACCAGTGGCGGGCAGTCGCAGGGAGTGCAGGGCAGGCAGTAGGTACTGCAATGACCTGCAATGACCTTTGCCCGAGGTTTGATGGCCAAAGTTTGACGGCTCGCGGAGCATTCGGAAGAGCTTAACTAGACATTCTCAGAGAAATACATTCAGAAGCCCTGAGAGGATTCCGCAGTCTGCCGCTTGCTGACGGTCTTTCGGCATTACGCGACGGCACGCACAAGCAACGAAACGCCTACGCGGAGGGGGCCTTCTTCACTCGTCCATTCCTCCAGCACGTACCACGTGACCTCCGCTTTCACTTCTTCCTGCTTCACACTGCTTGACCTGCGCAGGCAGTGTGACTCACCATCATAAAACCATTTACCAACAAACCTAGACGGCTCATAAACCAGCGGCCATAAACGCCATCGGCCCATACACTAAGCACAGCAATAACACAATCCTAGTTGGACTATCCTCACTATTTTGAAGACAGCCGGCGATTGCAGGCCAGTAAAACGAACATCCACATCGCACTTAAAGGATGCACGGAAATTGTACTTTCACGAGCAGCTTGCCCCCTGCGGACTCGCTTCACTGAGTAATAGTAGTTACGTCACGGAAGGCAACGCTACGCCATCTTGCCGCTTGACAAAAGTGCGTCTAAGGGTGCTTAATCAAATTTATTATTATTATTATCCTGCCACCTGGTGCAAGTGCTCCATCTTGCGGCGTGACGTACTTTCTCGCTTTAATCATATTATCATAGACAGGGCGGCTAACTTGACATAAAAATGCAATTCATTTGTATAGCATCCTGAGAGAACTTGATCTGCATTCAGGCGCTTCACGTTTACCTCAGTGCTCGAGCACAAGACCTCGGCCAGACCTGGGTCGGTCGGGGCGAGCACCTCAATCACTGGGCCAAACCAGCTCGGCTTGCTCTACTTTATTTTAGGCAACTGGTTTTGACATTGTAAGCTAACACCAAGCACGCGCCGGTACACAAACGACGAAATGCAGACACCGAGGGGGAGGGCTCCAACACTGGTGTGCATTTCGTCAACGTTCGCAGCGTTACACCGCACAGCGCCGCTCTCCCCGCCGACCTGTTTCCCCCGTGCCTGCTCCCCCTTCTCGGTGATGACTCGGTCTTATAAAAACATTAGCTCATTTAACCATGATCCCATATAACCCATAAACCAATGAAACCATAGGCTCGCAATATACCATAAAACCAGTCTGTTGATAGTCCATCCTATGCAGCATGCTACAGCGGTGCTGTGTATCGGGTTGCCGAAATATTCGTGGCTTACACATCAGGCAGCAGAGAAAACCCCGTTATAACAATAACAATAATAATAATAATGCACTTGATAAAGCGCCCTCGGAGAACTCAATCTCTTTCTAGGCGCTTTACATTTGCTGCAAAGGGAAACGCGATTGAATGGTGAGTAATATCATGCTTGATAAACAAACAACACGAATAACATGGTTAAGGGTGACATGCACAGGGTCAGCATGCAAATTTGGTTAATGGCTGCATGCACAGTGTCAGCACGCATAAGCACACGAACGACAAATCACAGGAACCCACTAAATACTGTCTTAAATAGGTGTGTTTTTAAGTTCTTTTTAAATGTGGTCAAGTCAGGGGATGTTCTGACGCAAGTCGGGAGGGAGTTCCGGGCTTTCGGAGCATACGAACTAAATGCACGGTCTCCAAAGGATTTGAGGTTTGCACGAGGTATTTGTAGACTGTCGGGTTCCGAAGAGCGGGTGGTACGATGCTTGGCCTGGTGGGGGAGTAGATCTGAGAGACGGGCTGGAGCCAAAGAACGAATAATACACTTGATATGGCGCGCCCTCCGAGAGCTCCACCTCTTACTGGGCTCTTCCCGGCTGCTGCAAAGGAAGCGACACTGTGCGCATGTCGTCGTCGCACTCCTCACCTCGTAAGTAGGTAGTGGCGATGGAATTACGTAGTTTAGTCGTTCAGTAGCTCTCTTAGTTTGTCGGTTGTCGTTTGGAAAATTATGATGGTGAAGAAACTTTGTGCTTCATCCCAGGCAAGGTCGCTCCACGCCGGACATCCAGGTGCCGGGAACCTATTAATGCCAAAAGCCTACTACTAGTCTGTTCATTCGCACGAACTCGTACGCGCACACACCGTGGTAGCCCAGGAGGTAAGGTGCTCGCTCCTTACGGCCGAAGTCTCGGGTTCGAATCCTGCGGCGGGCGATCCCGTAGTGCCAACTGCAAGGGGTGGGCGGTGAGAGCCTCTCGGACTCCACGGCCTCTATAAGAATGATACTGTCAAATCAGCTAATAATATTTAATTATTCGAGAAACTTCCCACAGTGGCCCCTGGGAATACCATTTAGTCCTCATTCCGAAGGTGGGATGCGGTGTAATTCAGCCCACCGACCGCGGCGTTTCTTTTCAGCGGCGGCAATAAGGCAGACACGCACGCCGCTGCAACGGCTCCGGCGGCGCCGGAAGCCACGTGTGCGTGAAACGAGACGGGGACTGGCCAGTGTATCAGCGTCTATTGTATAAGTGCCTAGCGCTCGTCGAGAATGACGATCTAGAATCTTCGCCTCACCTTTCCTACGAGAGTCACGCCGATTCCGCTGCGCTGACTTTATTTAAATAGCTACTCCCGAGGCCTGCCTCGCCGCATCCTCGGCGCTAGCAGCCGCGGCGTGACCGCTTAATGTCGCGAGAGTCGTTTGAAATTTGCAAACAGATCGCAGAAACAGTATCCCGCGAGCTCTGCTCGCGTGATACTGTCCAACGGCATTCTTTTATCCACCGACTCTCCTCTCCTCTCTTCTCCTGTCCTCTCTCGTTCTCTGCTCTTCTCTCTTTTTATCATCTCCGCGCTTTCTCCAGTTCTCTCTTCCCCTGTCCTCTCTCTCCTCTCCTCACTTCCCCAGTCCTGTCCTCTCTTCTCTCCTCTGCTCTTCTGTCCTCTATCTCTCGCGTAACTGCCGCGACTTCGCAGGTCCTCGGACGCTCCGCTTTCGTTACGGACCCGTTGTTAGTGCTACAGACGCGCTCTATTGACACTGGACGTGGGCGCATTACATTTAATGCGGCTAGATAATTTACTCGCTTTGTCCGTCCGTCAGACTATCCGACGAGAGTCTTCAAGGGAAACAGCAGCGGCGACACCGCTGCACCAACCGCCTGTGTCGGAATTATGGTTACGTAGATAGGATTTGTATAATTAGGAACAAGGCTTCTGCTGACAAATCCAGAACGCAGCCGTCGGCTATTTCGCGGAGCGTACGCACTGCACAAGGTGGCCGCTTTTGGTCGCCTCACGTCGCCACAGGGGGAATAAATAGAGAGAAAACTCGGCTCGACCCTCTTGGCCGAAGCATCCAGATAGATCGCGTCCTAATCTTATTACGCGATGCGCTTCCCGCACTCTCATCGTGCATGTTTTCGTCATGTCAAAGCCTCGTTCGGAATTCAATATGAAGCGTTTTAAAAAGTTCTAAATTCGTGAGTCCTAGGTGACTCAAGGACCTTCTTCTTGCCGATGTGATTGCCAGGCACAATCTGGGCTTTCAAGCAATCAGCCTGGCAATCACATTTCAATCTAGGCTTTCAGCCGTTGACATCTCGTCTTGACTTCTGTAGCTCACTGCTTGCTGGTCTACCGGCATGTGCAATCAGGCGATTGCAGCTGGTGCAAAACTCCGCAGCTAGGCTTGTCTGTCGTGAGTTTCGCAGTTACCACATCGTACCACTTCTCGCCGACCTGCCCTGGCTACCAGTCAAGCAACGAATCCACTTCAAAGTTTTGTCGCTCACCTTTAGGCGCCTTTACTCTTTGGCTCCAGCCTATCTTTCAGATCAATTCCCCCACCAAGCCAAGCCCCGTACCACACGCTTTTCGGAGTCTAACTGTTTACCAATACCTCGTAAAAACCTTAAATTCTTTGGAGACCGTGCCTTTAGTTCGTATGCTCCCAAAGCCTGGAACTCACTCCCGACTTGCATCACGATATCCCTTGACTTGACCACATTTAAAAAGAAACTAAAAGCGCTCATATTTGTCGCCACATTTAGTGAGTCCCAGTGATTCGACCTTCGTGTAGTTATGCGTGCTAACACTGTGCATGCTGCCACTAACCACACTTGCATGCTGACCCTGTGCATGTCACCCCTAACCATGTTATTCATGTTGTTTATCAAGCATCATACCGCTCACCATTCGATCGCGTTTCCTGTGCAGCAAATGTAAAGCGCCCAGAGAGAGAGAGAGAGAGAGAGAGAGAGAGAGAGAGAGAGAGAGAGAGAGAGAGAGAGATTAAGTTCTCTGAGGGTGCTTTATCAAGTTTATTATTAGTACTATTAGAAGGTTGATAAAGATGCTGGTGACGTGGGCGAGAGTGCAGCAGAGGAAACACAGGGGGCACGTAATCTAAAGAGAGAGAGAGAGAGAGAGAGAGAGAGAGAGAGAGAGAGAGAGAGAGAGAGAGAGAGGGGACGGAGAAAAAGAGAGAAAGAGAGGGAGAGAGAGGGAGGTAGAGGGAGAGAGGGAGAGAGAGAGAGAGGGAGAGAGAGGCTGAGGGAGTGAGAGAGAGGGAGAGAAAGAGGGAGAGAGAGAGGCAGGGAGAGAGAGAGGCAGGGAGAGAGAGAGAGAGAGAGAGAGAGAGAGAGAGAGAGAGAGAGAGAGAGAGAGAGAGAGAGAGAGAGAGAGAGAGTGGGAGAGTGAGGGAAAGACAGTCGCGACTTTTTTTGGAGGTTTCGGCATAGTTTGGACGCGCCTACAAGCGATTGGACGGGCCATGGAATGCTGAGTAAGCTACGCTATCCGTGCGTAAGTTTCCGCCGGAAGCGTTTCCAAATTTACAAATTAGTCGTAGTACCAGATATTTAGGTCGCAATCGCAGAGATCGCGCGTCCCACAGATATCCTGCTGCGAGCCCGGCTGACACGCTCAATTTACTGGCCAATTTGTTATCGCATCGCACTGCCGCATGCTTTGGCAACCGGAGCTACCGCCACCCTTCGACGCGCGCCCGAAATGCTTTAACGAATTGGGTGCGTTTGCAGAAATGCGAGCCCCCGCCTCCGATGATTCGACGGCCGTCACCGATTCTGTTGCGTTTGTATAGATATTATGTTAAATGTTATATCTGTACTATCTTATTAACTTACCTTTACGTAGCGCACTGGTGCTTGTCTGCAGATTACACCTCGGGGTCTGCATACAATAGTGCATAAACGTCATGAAGGCTAGCACGAGTCTTATATTTATTTAGGAGGTTCATTGCATAGGCTTCCGGTGTCCTAAATAAATATAAATCAATCCTAGCTGATTAAACAGCCTCTTTTGTATAGCGACAGAAGAGCCTTTACGGCTATCACCACCGCTTGCAGCGGCGATAAAGGATCGCCCACCGCAGGAATGGAACCCACGACCTCGGGACGGAGGCCGTGAAAGCCCGCCTTACCTAGTGTGCCATCACGGCCTTCAACCCACAAACAACAGATTCGAATCGCTCGGACTGAGTCGGCGCTGGCTTCCTGCCCTCCCTGGCATGCGTCCCATGGCCACTGCCGCCGCCGAAATGTCGCCGTCGGCCAAGGATTGAGCGAAATGAAGCCGACCGTGCTATTGCACGAGGGCTGCTCTTCGCCTCCCGCTCGAGGAGGCGAAGAGTGCGTGCCCGGCGCTGGAGTGTGATGAAGTCTTCCAGCGTGCGACCACCGCGCGCGCGCGCGCGCGCGCACGCCACTACCAGCGAAAGCCTGCATCAGAAATGCAAGCCAGAGCGAGCTGGATTTTCGCCAACTGACAGGATTGACGTCCTTGTTTGAAATGCGTGAAACCAACGCCGAGGTGAGCTCGATGGCTCGACGTTCCTCTCTGCCACTGACAGCGTCCGTGTGCGGCACGTGACCCCGAGAGGTTCAGCAGAAGCGACGGTCAGCGGACGACTGCCGCAACCGATTTCTCGCACGCTCAAAGGTTGCCGCTCGCGTCCATTGGGTGCGGATTAACGTGATAATGGAAATAATTTCTCACGCGCGGCGCCCTCAAAGGATCAAATCCCCCTACGGGCGGGTGGTTTGGAATGCGCTGCTAGGGGATTTGACAGGATTTCCTTTAGCTTGGCGAATGCGTCGCGGCTCGCCCATTGCAACTGAACGCGTCGCGCCGCGCCGCGCCGCGCCGCGCCGAGGCCTCTACAACCGCACGGGGCCGCAGCGGTTGCGGTCGTAGCCGCTTCCGTTACACCCGTCCTCCGCCGGCTAACTGCAGCCTCGAGCAGCTCGTGGGTTGGAGTTCTCCTCAATGGACGGCGAAAGTACTCGGTGGCGATGGTCTCTTGGTCAACCAGCTGGCGCCCCCCCCCCCCCCCCCAGCGGTCGACGTGCTCGCCTCGGGACCAAAATCTGGCCGAGGTCGTGGGCTCGAGCCCGGTGGCAGACGACGGCACGAGATGTGACATTGTGAAATCGCGTCGGCGCTCGATCGTCAAGCTTTCTCTCTAACGCTCGGCCACCGCGCCTTGGCGCATTGGCGCCTCGCGAATTTCGAGCGAAATGTCATGCGAGTCTGGTGTCGGTCAGAATTTTCTTGCAAAAAAATAAGCGGCATTTCACGGCAACAATGTCAGGCCACGACTCTTACTGCTAGCGAAAGGAATAAGTGGCAGATAAATAATAAATAGTATTATATAAATAATATAATTAATAATTTTATGATTACATCTATTATCTATAATAGTATACATTATTTTAATAAATAATATTAATAATTAATTAAATGATATTATTATTGGACCGATAACTTTCTCGCCTCTCGTCAATGAATCGCAGCCCGGCGTGTGAGGTGGGTAAGCTTCCCCTCTAAATAGCGTGACTTGCTCGTCTGTCTATGGTGGCTCCGTCACTCCCTAGACAGAGTGCACTGCTACACTAAACGCGATGTTCTTGGATTTCCCTCCATCGTATAACTTAATATAAAAGAGTCGATATAATTGAGCCGCACTGGTTTGGTCCAGCGGTTAAGGTGCTCGCGCCGACCAAGGTCTGGCCGAGGTCGTGGGCTCGAGCCCAGTGGCATATGTGAAGCTCCTAAATATAGAGATGTTAAGTTCTCTTAGGGCGCTACACAAATGAATTATATAATTGTTCAGCCCAAATAGTTTGAGCAACTGAGAATTCACGTGTTTTTCATCGGTTTTAGAGCCGTCTAGACTGATGTCGTGAGCTTACGTCACGAGCTTACGTCACGAGCTTACGGCGAAAGCTAGCGCATTCTCTTCCACAAGTGTCATGCAAACCCGGTCGGTCAGCAGTCCAGCGTTCTTCGTGTCAATAATTTAGCTTCGTGTCGCGAACGCTGCGCCTCTCCAATCATGGCATTTAAATAAAACGAGGCTTTGGTTCGGCATAGGTTCAACTACTATCGATGGTTGATTGCGCAGATTACATCTGCCGTCTCATCTCATTGCAGTCGCCGCTCAAATAAGCTCATTCATTTCGACAAAAGAGGCATTAGTTGAGCTGAAGCACAGCCAAGTCCCTTGGAGGGTTTGGCGTACGGTTTTGCTGAAAACTAAAGAGGTTCGCTGCATCTCCGGCTGAGCGTCCGCTCACTTTTAGGTCTCCTTGCTATCGAGCTCCTCCGGTTTTACTGTCCGTTCTGACACGTTAGCTGGCTTCTCCGACGTCCCCCCCCCCACTACCGCACTCTTCTTCAACTCCGCTCGCTCGGCTGAGGCAGGCACTGACCGACATCAAAACTTCGTCTCCTAGGACGCGTTAGCTGGCTGCTCGGGTGTCCTCCCCGCCCCCTTTCTATCGCCCTTTGACTCCGCTCGCTCGGCCGCTGGCTCTGAGGCAGCAGTTTCAACCTCAGCTGAACTCCTCTGGAACCAACTACGCCCCTCTCTCTCTCTCTCTCTCTCTCTCTCTCTCTCTCTCTCTCTCTCTCTCTCTCTCTTACTCTCTCTCTCTCTCTCTCTCTCTCTCTCTCTCTCTCTCTCTCTCTCTCTCTCTCTCTCTCTCTCTCTCTCTCTCTCTCTCTCTCTTACTCTCTCTCTCTCTCTTACTCTCTCTCTCTCTCTCTCTCTCTCTCTCTCTCTCTCTTCTCCTCTCTCTCTCTCTCTCTCTCTCTCTCTCTCTCTCTCTCTCTCTCTCTCTCTCTCTCTCTCTCTCTCTCTCTCTCTCTCTCTTACTCTCTCTCTCTCTCTCTCTCTCTCTCTCTCTCTCTCTCTCTCTCTCTCTCTCTCTCTCTCTCTCTCTCACAGATCTCTCTCTCTCTCTCTCTCTCTCTCTCTCTCTCTCTTTCTCTCTCTCTCTCTCTCTCTCTTTCTCTCTCTCTCTCTTTCTCTCTCTCTCTCTCTCTCTTACTTTCTCTCTCTCTTACTCTCTTTCTCTGTCTCTGTCTCTCTCTTACTCTCTCGTGCTCTCTCTCGCCCTCATCGCGAAAAAAGCCGAGCTGGTTTGGTCCAACGGTTAAGGTGCTCACCCCGACCAAGGTCTGGCTGAGGCCGTGGGCTCCAGCCCCAAGGCATACGTGATGCGCCTGAATAGGGATTAAGTTCTCTTGGGGTGCGATACACATGAATTATATTTTTATTTTTTTCTCTCTTTCTCTCTCTCTCTCTATCCATATATCTGTTGCTCTTTGCGTTGTGAGCTGAAGCCTGTTTGTTAACATATACTCACCGAAAGCCGCCTCAGCTGTAAGTACACTCCAAACAAAACCCGCAGTGTAGCAGCCCCTTGGTCTTTTCGACTTTGTAGATTCAGAACATATTCGAATATGTTATATATACATACATATTATTTACCTCGAGCAAACCTCAAATCCTTTGAAGACCATGCATTTAGGTCGTATGCTCCCAAAGCCTGGAACTCCCTCCCGACTTGCGTCAGAACATCCCCTTACTTGACCACATTTAAAAAGAACTTAAAAACACTTATTTAGGACAGCATTTAGTGGGTCTCTGTGATTCGTCCTTGATGTGCTTATGCGTGCTGACACTGTGCATGCTGCCACTAACCACAATTGCATGCTGACCCTGTGCATGTCACCCCTAACCATGTTATTCATGTTGTTTATCAAGCATGATATTACTCACCATTCAATTGCGTTTCCCTTTGCAGCAAATGTAAAGCGCCTAGAAAGAGATTGAGTTCTCCGAGGGCGCTTTATCAAGTGCATTATTATTGTTATATATTACACTATATTAGGCCAGCTACATCATATATATATAAAATAAATAAATATATATGTGCATACCTGGACACATACGGAGAAGTGCTGCGAGGTCGCCTGCCGGTGCACGAAGGCCGTGCCTGTTTCCACCTCCTTGTTGCACAGCCGACTGATTCCCGAGAATGAGTCTGAGCCATCGAACAGGGTCTCGGGCGGCTTAGGGCCTAGATTGAGCAGGCTCATCAGCAGCTCATCCCCTGATAGGGACCATCGCTTACTGCAGGCCTTGTCGCCTCCCCCCCCCCCCCGACAAAAGCTCGATGCCCTTCGATGGACTTTCTTTCTGCCACGACTCAATTACCTCTGCCTGGCCCGGCTTGTGCCTAAGGCCGCCCTGCTTCCGGCAGAGAAGACTCTTGAGGGGCTCTGCCAGTCCGCTCGTGTGGCTTGCCGAACTTCAGCTCGACACACTTCCCATTCGCACCGCACACCCAGCCGGAGGCCTTCCTCTCGTGCGCTTCGCGACCAGCTTTGCGATCCTGCGAGTCGCTCAGGCCTGCCGCCGCCACGTTGTGCTCCCCTGACGTGTGCATGCGACGTGTCGCACGTGACCGCCTAAACCGGACCTCATATAGCTTGGGCAGCACGTCTTCGTCTGACGAGGAGTGCTCGCCGTAAATGAGCCCACAAGGAGTGCTCGCCGTAAACTGAGCCCAGCCGCCTTCGGCTCTGGAAACAGGATCGGCACAGCCTCGCTGTGGGTGGATGTGCGACGATGCCCTAAGCATCTCTCCTGTCGCATATCGCTGGCCGGCTCGGACGTCCTGGTGGTCTCGACTGACCCCGATGAGATGGAGCACTCGTTCTCGCGGCGATGTGCCGTTTTCAAAACTGCTCGCGCTCGCTAGGCTGGCTGAGTTTGAGCGGCCCTGCCCGCACGCGGCAGGGTCAGCCGCTGCTTTGTCACGGACAGGATCGCGACCCGAAGCCACTTTCTTGGCCTGTCCTTTCGGGCCTGGCGGCTCGTTCACCGTGCTCGCCCGGACGTGCTGCCCCTGGACGTGCTGCTGCCGGTCATACCCGCGAACTACGGCCACTAACTGCCGCGCCTTTGCCGCAGCGAGGCCAAGACCGTCTGCCACGTCCTAAGCCACTGCCGAGCGGTGCTGTAAGCTATAACGGCTCGCCAAAACCTGGTTCTGGGTAGTCTACCCAGGTTTTGGCGAGCCGGGGTCTTTTCGGCCACCGTGCTCTCCTGCCTCTCGGCAGGTCGCGCCTTACCACTCGCCGGGGTCCGACTGACGAGCAGGATGACCTGGTCATCGAAAACGGCACCGACGAGGTCATTGTCGACGTAGCGGTGCCGTTTATCGGCAGAAAGGATGCCCTGGTGGTGGCGGCCCGGGAAAAGATTGATACATACGAGCACATAGCCGGTCTTTCCTGGCCGCAGGCTACCGATCGGCTGTGGTGCCCTACGCGGTCGGCGATCTGGGTGGCCTGTGGCCGGATAATGAAGCCTGGCATGTGGACCTCGGCATTTCGCGCAAGAAACGGACGGCTTCGCGGCGGCTGTGCGTCTCGTACGATATTTCCGGGTCGGAAGCCGTGCGGTCCCTGTGCCTGAACCGGCAGGCGCGGGTAGCCCCTGCGGCCCCGGCAGGGCAGGGCTCCTCTGGCTAAGATAAAATAATTTGTTAAAATGTATAAAATACATTTGATATACACACACACACACACACACACACACACACACACACACACACACACACACACACACACACACACACACACACACACACACATATATATATGCTTTTGTTTGTCAAGCATGATGTTACTCACCATTCAATTGCATTTCCCTTTGCAGCAAATGTAAAGAGTCCAGAGAGAGAGACTGAGTTCTCTGAGGGCGCTTTATCAAGTGCATTATTATTATTATTATTATTATTATTATTATTATTATGCTCGCATGGAGCACCAAGCGCCTCGGAGCCATGACCCACACTGACCTTAACGATCCCTTGCGATCGCGGAGCCAAAGCCCCGCCCTCCTTGTCAGCAAGAGCCGGTGTCTTAGGTGGCCCGCCTCGACATCCGCACACAGCGGAGCGTGACCGCACACAATGAGCGTATCGGGCAAACGCGCAGCGAGAAAGACTAGCAAACTTGCAATAACAGCGTTATTGTCGTACATATTTGGCATCGCCATGGAGTTGAAGAAATCAATGACACTACAAAAAATCCATCTTTTTATCAGCACACCCTTACACGAGTACACACAAACTAGCGTGTACAGGCGAAGAATCACGAGATTTTTTCAATGTAAAAATTCGAGACCTTTAACGTACTTTAAATGGTTCAATAACTCGGTGAACAAACACTATCTCATCACTATTTCGCAATTCAATGCACGCTGAAATGCTCGATTTCAACTATGAGAGCGAGGGTAGAAGCTACGTAACGTAATTTATAAATTATATCCCATGCACTTTCGACAAGGCAGTCATAATAGCCGCATCGTCGCAGTCGTACTATTTAAAGTCACGAACGCTTCTACGCTAGCTTGACTTCAGAGACTTGAGTACACGGAACTCACACGCAAAATCATATAGGTTGGCATAAACATACTGCGATGCATATATACTGGCTTTGGGCCAAGTCAGGCTTGCATAAGAACGTAGTTGGATCCCTATTACCAGTGGCGGTGGGGGAAGGCAATTTCCCACCGCGCCTGCATGGACAGAGGGAAGTACTGACATCTTGGGGCCGATTTCCTCATGCCCAAGGAGGAGGAGGAGCAGTGTATTTTGCACCAATCTGAAAATCCTTGCTCTGCCCGTGCCAGATACCGATTCTCCAGTACTGCTAGACTGATATAAGCCAACAACTCCGTAAACTGCACTTGTACTATTAGGTAGCTTGCCTGATATTGCTTAGCAGCTCCAAAAATCCGCCTGAAAAGCGTGCTCGGACGCAGAAGCAAGAGAGGGCACAGGCTCTTGTCTTAGTGGGGAGTAGACCAAATAAAACAGCTTGTCTTAACTGTTGCCGAGGGCTGCAATCTCATTCGAGACCGGGTTAAAAACTGCCACATTGCCCCTGTCAAATCTTGCTCGATATATTTTTGTCAATACATTAATTCTAAGACTCTAGCAGAATGTATTCTTCAAAAGTTTCAGCCAAACCAGTATATCGAGTAATTCTGCTTAGCATTGTACACCACCGAAAAAATAGGGCTGCACGAACTGTGTCATCACAAATGACATTCCGCTTTGCCATCTGACGGCTTTCTGGCCGGCCTCTGGCCCAAGCTTCAGCTACCAATTTACCCCCTCCACTGAATAGGTGAAGTGGACGAAGGCAGCTGATCGGCTAAGCCAGGTGACGGCACGAGGTCGGATACGGAAATTGTAGAGGCGCTTTAATTTCTATGCAGGTGACTTTCACGCAGCTATTCCCGTGCTTTGATACTTCCCTCCCTTTCAGCACATCAAACTCTCTTAAATCCCTGCCGCAAGTATTACTGTCACTTCGACTAGTTGCAAGCCACTCAAATTGACCAACGACAAAGCCAAGGTACCGCTTGCGGTAAAACCTAGGCTTCTCAGAAATATGTGAGCACAACCCTCAAAATGGGCTCGGCGAGTCTGCTTCGTGTTGAGCCTGTGTAGGCAATGTTAGTGTTCTGATCCAAAGTAACTTTTCACTGGATGACCTCATCAGATCCGCACTAAAGCCTGCCCACATTCGGATATGAAACATAATAAAAGTTTGGACGTACTTAGACAACAAATACTAGCTGATTTAACAGCCTCTTCTTTACAGCGGCAGAAGACCATTAAAGGTTATCACAGCCGCCTGCAGCAGCAATAAAGGCTCGCCCATCGCAGGAATCGAACCCACGACCCCGAGATCAAGGTGGTGAAAAGCAACCACCTTACCCTAGTGTGCCATCACGGCTCACCAAGATGAGAGTGAGATAAGGATATCACTGACAAGCTGGTCCAGGTCTTTGTGACATCTCGGCTAGGCGTATGCAACTCGCTGCAAACAGGTCTTCGTGCCCTTATAGTGCGACTCTTGCACGTGCAAAAAATCTGCATCTAGGCTTGTCTGGTGTGAACATTGCAAGTGACAGATCGCACTTTTTGTCACTGGCTAATCGACAGGCAGCTTATCGACTTCCAGGATCTGCCGCTCACTTTTAGGTTCCCTCACTCTCTTGCTCCGGCCCCCCAGATCAAAATAGCTCCTACTCTCAGGTTGGCATCATACCACCCGCTCATCTGACTCAAGTTGTTTGAGTGTGTCTCTAATAATCAGCCTTAAATCTAGTGGCCAAGCTGTCTTCTCTTCATTTTCTCCGAAAGCCTGTACGGACTACTTAAGGGGGTAGCCTCCGAAATAAGGAGGTAGGTCCACAAAAAATGGTCAATTTATTTGAAATTCGCGTATTAAAGATAAACTAGTTATAAATGCAAGCTCAAATTTTGGTGGTTGTAAATAACTAAGTAATAAAGAACTTGATGAAAGAGTAGTTCACATGGCCAAGGCAAATGCTGGGAGGAGCAGGTGAGTTTCTTTTTAGTTTCGCCAACAAACAGTTGAGAGATGCCGCGTTATCGGTCGGCACGGAGTCCTAGTCACTGGGAGCGCATAAATCGAAGGCGCAATCTCACGCAGTTTTGTTAGCGATCAGTTTCACTGCGAAACCACCGCCGAGTCAGAGTAGTAGGTGGCTGCAGGGCTGAGGCTGAGAAGAATGGTGAGGAGCCGGAACAATAGTAGAGGGGAAACTGCGGGGGGGGGGGGGGGGGGGGGCGCGGGGCGGGTCGGGTGAGTGAGGGACCCGAAGGTGTGCTACAGGACCCACCCCTACCGCAGCCGTTGCGTGGCTTAATGGGGAGCCGGTACACGTGGCAGAGAGAAGTGAGCCACGTGGCAGGTCCGATGTTCGCTGCCGACAAGCGTGGCCGCGCCGGGTTGCGAAGCCTACCTAGGTCAAGACGGAATTAAGAAATGCATCAACTAAGCAAGGTACTCTCATTTAAGGATGCATCTATTCGTACGATACGACGTAACCGGATGTAGGCCGATACGAAAGTAAAGCCGGTGCGTTCAGCTTGCGAAATAGGAACAGGAAATTGGATCGAGACTCTTCCCAGAGGCTACAGGACATGTACTGGCTGAGACCGCTTTGAGGGTTCATGCAGAGCATCGTGGTTTGACTCGCTCTGCGAATCGGAGCGGCATCGGCCGTCTGTGGGCGGCTCAAATCGTGCCGCGATCCCCCTCCCTTCCCCGAGTGCTCCGGAAGGCCGCCACCGGAACGTTAAAGTCCGCTACCACTTGCGTCGAGCGCCTGAGGACAGCACAGAGGTGCACACTGTCACACATCAGGAGAGTGCCAGCTACTTATCGGCAGTATTCAAGCCCATTATGAACACTCGCTAACGAGCGAGACTCACTCCCCTTTACCCTCCGCCATAGAGGACAGCACCGAGCGTTCTCTGTTGACATTCAGCACATGTGCCTAGAGCGAGATTCAGTTACATGGCTTAGCTATGCAAAATGTATTATTATTATTATTATCCGGTATATACGCATGCGCGCGACAGCGACTTCACAGGTGGAAGTGGGGAATGGTAGCAGGAGTTGGTGGCGGCTGTGTGAACACGTTACCTTGACATTGCCCCAACGAAACCAGGAAGTAGTTAAGGAAAGGCTGCGGCGACGCGGGCTTCATAATCGCCAGTTGGCGCCGCCGGACGGCCGCTCGCGCGCTAGTCGGCGTTAAGTGGCCGCTGCGGGTCACGGCAGCTCGCGCCTCGTGCGCCCAGCTCGTGCCGCCCTCGTGCTGCGTCGCCGGCCGCCGACTGCGAGAGAGAAGTGCGCGCCGCCGCCGACTGCGGCCGCCTGAGCGCTGAGGCCCCGCGCTTAGGCGGCCGCAGTCGCATCGCCTCGCGTGGCCCGCGTCACCGCCGCCCGCGAACGGCGTGTCGTCGCGCGCGCGCGCTCGCGCGTCTTGGTGCTCGCGCGGGGCGTCGTTCGACTCACTCTCGCCGGTCCTCTGCCGCGGCGGCTATGGCCGCGGCAGAGGAGCGTCAGGGGCTTCAGGGGTCAAGCTCCCGAGTCAAGCTGTCCCGCGCGCGCGCCACTGCCGCCGCCGCTGCCGGCAGAGAGCCGGCCCATGTGCCAGCAGACGCGGGACCGGGCTCTTTTTAGGAGAGGCATCGCCGCTGCCGCTGCCGCCGCCCCGTTTGGTGCACGATGAGCGCGCAGTGTCCGTACTACCACGGGAGCATAACGAGGATCCAGGCGGAAGAAAAAGTCCGCGCTGCAGTGGTCGACGGCAGTTTTCTGATCCGCGACGGCAATACCGTCGCCAACTCGTACTGCCTCTGTCTGCTGTGAGTGCGCCGTCGCGTGCCGCCGCCTCGCGGGCTAGGAGCCAGCAGCGCGTGACAGGACCTCGCTGGTGTGAGGCGGCGGCCATTTCGCTGCTGCTGCTGGCTGACGTAACGGTCCTGTGCTCTCCGGCCGCACTCTGCCGCTAGCCAGCACAGGCGGCAGCGTGGGAGCCGCCAATGTCGGCTGCGGATGTAGCCGACATTGCCTGCGACGGTCGCGATTGCTGGGCTGCAAGCTTACGCACGGGGTCGACTGGGGAATCGGTTGTACGCCGCGGAGAAGCCGGTGTCGGCAAGCATTTCTCTTCAGCCGCATGAATTTGTCGTCAGCTGCAAGCAGCCCTTGGCATCGGCTGCGAGTTGTGCAAGCAGGCGACTGTTCGCGAGCGACGAGAGAGAAAGAGAGAGAGAGAGAGACTGCAAAATTTGAATGTATAATGCCAAAATGCACTTTTATATCTGAAAATTAAATTTCATTATAAAAAAGACAAAGTGAGGTCCGGAACAAAAGTGGGAGAAAAGGGGAGGGAGAGAGAGGACACAGAGAGAGAGAGAGAGAGAGAGAGAGAGAGAGAGAGAGAGAGAGAGAGAGAGAGAGAGAGAGAGAGAGAGAGAGAGAGAGAGAGAGAGAGACAGAGACAGAGACAGAGACAGAGACAGAGACAGAGACAGAGAGACAGAGACAGAGAGAGACAGAGAAGGCGAGAAGGAGAGACAGAGAGGAGATACAAAGAGAAGGAGAGTGGGGGAGAGAGTACGTGTGTAGCTAGCCCTTACAACGACGAGCCACATGAAAGACACAGATTCTTCTTAGTGGGATTACCCGAGACGTATAACACCGTGGAGCGACTGTGTATTGCCGTCAGCACACTTGGGCCTGCTGAGACTTGCTGAGATTCTCCTCAGTTTTTGCTTCTCATCTGCGGTTGCCGTGGCTTTAGTAGCTACAATCTTTATAGTACGATCTTTCTAACCCCGTCACCACCCTGCTGGTGGTTGCAAACATAGAAAACTGACGGGCCACGAAAACAGTGCAAGGGTGCATGCCGTGCTGGTTGCACTTGTGTGTCTCCAGCAGGAATGAAGCCTGCTGCTGCTGCTAGTTTCTGCATGCGTTTGAGCAGTGGCTGCTCTGAGAGTCTTTTCGTATAAACGGATTGCCAGAAAACACATAGAATCGCCGAAAAAAATGGCAAGAGCCCGAAATCCCCACAGTGGCGCTGCGATCGCATGCTACGATTAGCACAGCGCTGAGAAGATTTCATTTTTCTCGGCCACATAGCATGTTTTCCCCAATTGCTATTTTGTACGTCTGTTCAATGTAAGGGAGGGCGTGCCGTTCACGACTCGCTTAACCTAACTATCCATCCTAGCTACTTCAGTGATGATGAGGAGAGATGTTAGAGAATATATGTCATCCGAGAGTCCTTAAAGCATGGAGTGGCTCAGGGTTCCATCTGAGGTCCCTTTATTTTCACAGTCTCTACTCTCCTTCTGTCTGATGTCATCGCTAAATACAGTCTCGGCTTTCCTTTCTACTGCAATGACATGTATCAATGCCAATCATTGGCCTCTTCAAAGCCATGCTCAGCATCCAACTCTCTCGCCGAGCGAGCCTCTCTCTAGTCTAGGGAGCCTCTCTCTGGCCGAGCGAGCTTCTCTCTGGCCAAGCAAGCTTCTCTCTGGCCGAGCAAGCTTCTCTCTGGCCGAGCAAGCCTCTCTCTGACCGAGCAAGCCTCTCTCTGACCGAGCAAGCCTCTCTCTGACCGAGCAGGCCTCTCTCTGGCCGAGCAAGCCTCTCTGTGGCAGAGCCTATCTCTTCTACGAATATGCTCCCAATTTCGGGCTTGTTGCTTGTCCAGTGCTCTCTCTCTCTCTCACCGTCTCTCTGTCTGTCTGTCTTACTGTCTCTCTGCCTTGCTTTATGTCTCTCTATCTCCCTCTCTCTCTCTCTCTCTCTCTCTCTCTCTCTTTGTCTCTACCTCTGTCTCTCTCTCTCTTTCTCTGTCTTTTTTCTCTGTCTGTCTTTGCGTGTCTGTCTCTTTGTCTGTCTCTCGTTGTCTCTTCTGTCTCTGTCTCACTCTTTCTCTCTGTCTGTTTCTCTCCATCTGTGTGTGTGTGTGTGTGTGTGTGTGTGTCTCCCCCTCTCTCTCTCTCTCTTTTTCTATAGTGCTGTGCAGAGGGAAGACTGTCGTGTCGTTCTCGAGTGAGGAGCACATTACCATGGCATCTGAGGCATGAGCCACGCCAACTCTTATACTCTCCCTCTTGCTGATATGATTGCCAAGCACAATGTAGGCTTTCACTTGTATGCAGATGACACTCAGTTGTACCTTTGCTTTGATCCCTCACAGCCCTCGAGCACCTCGAATTCTCTCAACTCACGTGCTGCATGTATTCATGACATCTGCACATGGATGGCAGCAAATTTTCTAAAACTAAACGATGATAAAACTAACTTACTAGTTATGGGCGAACCCAGTGTGATTTAGAAATTGGAAAGGCTGACGCTCAAAATTGGCTCTGCCAGCATATCTCCTGTTGAATCAGCTCGAAATCTAGGTGTCATGTTCCAGAGTGACATCCCGTTAGACGACCACAGCAGCTCCACGGCCAAATCTGCCTCCTTTCAGCTACATAACATTGCTAAAATTCGGGCTTGTTTAGATAAGGATACAACATCTAAATTGGTCCATGCATTTGTGACATCCCGACTTGATTTCTGTAACTTGCTGCTTACTGGCCTACCTCCATGTGCAATCAGGCGATTGCAGCTTGTGCAAAACTCTGCAGCTAGGCTTGTCTGTCATGAACTTCGAAGTTGCCACATCACACCACTTCTTGCCGACCTGCACTGGCTACCAGTCAAGCAACGGATCGACTTCAAGGTTTTGTCGCTCACTTTTAGGTCACTTCATTCTTTGGCTGCAGCCTATCTCTCAGATCTACTCCCCCACCAAGCCAAGCATCGTAACACTCGCTTTTCGGAATCCAACAGTTTACCACTACCTCGTACATACCTCAAATCATTTGGCGACCGTGCATTTAGTTCGTATGCTCCCAAAGCCTGGAACTCCCTCCCGACTTGCGTCAGAACATCCCCTGACCTAACCACATGTAAAAAGAACTTAAAAACACCTATTTAGGACAGCATTTAGTGGGTTCCTGTGATTCTACCTTCATGTGCTTATGAGTGCTGAAACTGTGCATGCTGCCACTAACCACACTTGCATGCTGACCATTTGTATGTCACCCCTAACCATGTTATTCATTTTGTCTATAAAGCCTGATATTACTAACCATTCAATCGTGTTTCCCTTTGCTGCAAATGTAATGCGCCTAGAAAGAGATTGAGTTTTCTGAGGGCGCTTTATCAAGTGCACTATTATTATTATTATTAATATTATTAACTCTCACTGAGCTCCGCACCGACGAATTCGAGGTAGGTGAAGCCGGGCAACATGGCAGCCATCTGTAGGCGGAAGGGGGCTGATCAGTGGTGACTCTGTTTCGATTTCTCACTCTTGCTGCAGATGGAACAAAACGGCTTACACGTATCGCATTCTCACGAACAAGGATGGCCGTCTGCACTTAGAGGCAAGTGGGCGTGCCCGGACCGTGTCACGAAAAGCGCTACCCGGCATGCCTTTCGTGCCGAAGGCATCCCTGAACACAGTCACTTCGTTTTCTGGCACGTAGTCGAAGAATCCCGAGCCGACAAAGACCTACACCGACCTGGTCTCACTCATTGAAGACACGATGAACAAGGGTGACAGGAACGGCATGCAGACTGCCCTCGCGCACGGTCTGCCATCTGCACAGGTGGCGGACGAGATGGCTGACGACTCGGATGATTCTGGTGAGTGCCTGTATCTTCTCCCGCATCTGCTCAGGCCTGTAGGGGTGTATTCTTGTCAGCACATCATTGATCATGATGCTATTGAGTACTAAATATAATTAATTCATTTGTATTGCACCCTAAGAGAACTTAATCTCTATTCAGGCGCTTCACATATGCCTCCGAGGCTCGAGCCCACGACCTCGGCCAGACCAGTTGGGCGAGCACTTAAACCGCTGGGCCAAACCAGGGCGACTGTGTCATCCCTGGTTTAGAACCAGTAGCTTGTGTAGCCAATAGCTGGCCGGGTGACGAGTCTGACAGAGCAACGAATACAGGTTCATTGTCTAAGGAAGAAAGCATTTCTGCCATCCACCGGCCTTTGGATGTGTTTAAAAAGATGTTGCTTCGAGAGTGCGTTCAGCCAGTGGTTGGTGCTAGACTGACTCTCGGCCAGCCACCGGCTGCCATGCTCTCCCGCTCCTCTTGCTTGCTGCTAGTGGCAACATGAAGCTGCCTGTGCAGTCACGTGTCTGCAGTCACACGCTGACAGCTACAGACTAAGCCCAGTGCACATTAGCCATGCGTACACCCTATATAGATACGCACGCACACTCTCACGCATACACTTCACACACACAAACACACACACACACAAACACACACACACACACGTGACGCAGTGCTGCAGTGAAGCCATTCGGTTGAAATTGAAGCCATGCCGTGAAGTCAATGGTCGAGAAAATAACACAGCCGATAAACAGAACTGGGACCGTTGCAAATACGGTCACAGAAAAAGTGGCAAATAGGTCCAAAATATAGTAGTCCTAAACGATCACTATCGGTTCAGCAAGCTACTGTTCATACGAATTTTTTTGCTATACGTTTCTCTTGAGGACCACGCCCTGATCAGCCGTGGCTAATGCAGCCTTAGCATAGGCCAATTCCTAGGTACACGTGACATTCAGCCAATATGCAGTGATCGGCTGCTCCGAAAATAGATCTGTTGCCCCAAGTAATCCAGAGCTGTACTGGAGGTCAGGTGAGATCGCTTGCTGTCTTATAGGCCTACTGGCTGTAAAGCGGATTCAGGCAACAATGTGGATGGTGAGTCGTAATAGCTCACTAGGTAAGGCGGTTGCTTTTCGCGACCTCGGCGCCAAGGTCGTGGGTTCGAATCCTGCGGTGGGCGATCCTTTATCGCCACTGCAAGCTGTGGTGATAGCCATAAAGGCTCTTCTGTCGCTATACAAACCGAGACTGTTAGATCAACTAGTATTTCTTTCTTTCTTTCTTTCATACACACACACGTATAATATAATATGATAATGCACTTGATAAGCACCCTCAGAGAACTCGATCTCATTCTAGGCGCTTTACATTCGGAGCAAAGGGACGTGCAGGCTTGCACATAAGTTTGTTTCACAAGCTTGCTGGGAGCAGTTTCGCCGTTGTGCATCGATGGCACTGACGTGGGGCTGCCCAGTTGAGCGCTTACTTTCCTTACGGTCTGAAACGGATGTTTAATGATTATTCTCGAGCCGACCATCGGCGTGCCTCTGCTCGCTCCCACGCTCTCACCAGCACACGGCCTGTGGCACCTAAATACACCGCCTTTCAAATCGAGATTTGTGCTCTGACTGACGGCTGTGGGCCGAATTCAAATACCGGAAGTCAGCCGAAAGTCCCCCTTTTTGCTTTGACTTTCCTCGGTCAATCTGCAAGCTCAATTTAATTTTGCTACTGCTGTACTTGCACTAGCTCACGGGCCTCTCTTTCTCAGTCTCTCTACAGATTTGCATAAAAATTCTTTCCTTAATTAGCCAAGCTGAGTTCGGCCGTTAGCCCAGCCGAGTCGTTTCAGCCCTCATCTCTGGCTCTCGTGTCCCTCGGCTTGTGCTATCAGAACTAGCAGTCAGGATACGTCTCTCTCTGTCTCTGTATCTCTCTCTGTCTCTGTCTCTCTCTCTCTCTGTCTCTGTCTCTCTCTCTCTCACTGTCTCTCTCTTTGTATCTGTCTCTCTCTCTATATAGTTCATTTGTATAGCACCCTAAGAGAACTTAATCTCTATTCAGGTGCTTCACATATGCCTCCGGGCTCGAGCCCAAGACCTCAGCCAGACCTTGGTCGGGGCAAGCACCTAAACTGCTGGACCAAACCTGCTCGGCATCTATCTCTATCCCCGTCTCTCTATCTATCTACCTCTCTCTATCTCTATCTATGACTCTCTGCCTCTCCGTCTCTGCCTCTCCGTCTCTGCCTCTCCGTCTCTGCCTCTCCGTCT
>WPIO01000050.1:402500-410000 GCA_009760855.2 Cristatella mucedo | reverse complement strand
CAATGGCGACATCTCTCTCCTGCTGCCGTCCCTTCCTTTCCACCCGTCTCCTGCTGTTGCCTCCTTATTTGTCATTTCGACTTACCTCCCGACTCAGCTATGCTTCGTTTTTTCCATGATTTTGCAAGACTAAGTGGGTGTTGGCCATCGTTTAATCAGCCTAAGGTGCTCGGACATTAAGTTGACACAGCTGACCAAGATAGTGTGGCAGCAGGGAACAGAGCAAGGAAAGAGAGTCCTTACAATTTGATGCTGGCAAAATGAATGCCGAGAAGAATGCTCTTAAGACGATCAAAAGGCGGCAGCCGTCAGCAGCTCAACGGTGGTCACAACCTCTGTCTGTAGTGCCTCCCTCCCTCCCTCCCTCCCCCCCCCCAGCTTGTGAGCATCTCCTCCCACCTCTGCACAAGCTTGGATAGGAGGGGGTGGTGGAGGACAGGAGGGCATCTCCTTTGCAGAAGAGTGCCTCCCACCTGCAGTGGTTGCCTGGCTAGGTGAGAGTTCAGTCTCCCTGTGAAGTCGTTCCACTTAAAAGAGCTCCCTGCTGGAAGTGCACAGCTGAGACCATCCTGGTGGCTGCTGCGTCCTTGATTTAGATAACCATTTTCCTTCGCTCGTCGTCTTTGTGTCGGCCGTTTCTTTAGCTGCGGCAGACGTGTCGCTACGCACGCGGAGCTGCAAGCTGTAGCAATCGCTGTTTAAGCCACACTTCCTGCCGCCCCTTTAATGAGGCTGTCTGATCAGCTGGCCTTTAAGTTTTGTTTTCTTGTTGCTTGCTTGGTGTTGCTGACAGCTTTGGTACGGCGATGGTTCTTCCGGTAGCCTCCTAAAGGCAACTCCTCTGCTGTGTCCTTGGTGCATGTTGTAGTCGCCTCCCTCTGCTCCGTTCAGAACGTCGTCGTGCAATTCTCGGTGTGTTCTTGCATGCCTCGTTTCGTCATGCTGTACGTAAGATGACCTGCATTGCCATGTCGGCAACACTTACGCATTCAATGCTCACACTCTGTCCTGCTGTGGCTGAGTGAGAAGAGAGTCCCGCTCCAGCGCTCCCTTCCCTCATGCAGGAGGAACGATCTGCCGCTTCCCTTTAAGAAATCCGCAGCTTTGTAGCCCGACTTTGGCGACTAGGAAATCGTGGCTAGCGGTCACGTGTGATAGCAAATGCATCGGCTGAGCTCTCTGCTGGCTGACTGGCCAACTGCTTGCCCTGCCCTGCTTGTCCTTTCAGCACCCGGCGTCAGCTGAGCAGGGTTTATTTTATAATTCATTCAGCTCATTTCAGCTACATTCACGACTTTGGTTGCTCGTTCACCCCTTCTTTGTTCCGCTCGAACGATGCTATAAGTAGCAGCTGGGCTTTCACTTTGGCACTTTCCGGCAAGGCAGCCGATGCTACTGCAGTGTCAGTCGGCGCTGGTTTCCGTCCAGGCTTTCTAGAAAGGTTCTTCAAAGGCTGCGGACTGTCTCTAAGCACAGCTTCACAAAGCATTTCCCCCACAGGTAGGGTCGGAGCAATACGATTAAGGGACCTAAAGGTGAGCGGCTGCATCTTGAAGTCGATTCGACGTGCTGCTCGATGGGGACCAAGTGCAACGAGAAGTGGAATAACATGGCAGCTGTATGGATTCTCAGGAATGGCAAGCCTAGCTATCGAGTTTTGCACCGACTGCAAGCGGGTTGTCATAGTGGCTGGCATCGGCAAAGACAATCTGTGTGGAGATATAGTTTCAGCAGCCTAGAATGGGCATCACCACTGCACCGCACTGACTTGGCCTTTATCTCTCACTCTCTCTCTCTCTCTCTCTCTCTCTCTCTCTCTCTCTCTCTCTCTCTCTCTCTCTCTCTCTCTCTCTCTCTCTCTCTCTGTCTCTGTCTCTCTCTCTCTCTCTCTCTCTCTCTCTCTCTCTCTCTCTCTCTCTCTCTCTCTCTCTCTCTCTCTGTCTCTGTCTCTGTCTCTCTCTCTGTCTCTCTCTCTCTCTCACTCTCTGTCTCTCTCTCTCTGTCTCTCTCTCTCTCTCTCTCTGTCTCTGTCTCTCTCTGTCTCTGTCTCTCTCTCTCTCTCTCTGTCTCTGTCTCTCTGTCTGTCTCTCTCTCTGTGTCTCTCTCTCTCTCTCTCTCTCTCTCTCTCTCTCTCTCTCTCTCTCTCTCTCTCTCTCTCTGTCTCTGTCTCTCTGTCTCTGTCTCTCTCTCTCTCTCTCTCTCTCTCTCTCTCTCTCTCTCTCTGTCTCTCTGTCTCTCTGTCTGTCTGTCTGTCTGTCTGTCTGTCTGTCTGTCTCTCTCTCTCTCTCTCTCTCTCTCTCTCTCTCTCTCTCTCTCTCTCTCTCTCTCTCTCTCTCTCTCTCTACCTTTGTCCAAGCACGAGCCTCAAACTGACGACCGTTCTTTGGGTCTTTGGTCTGTTTTGTTTCTGTCATTCTTGTGTGAAATCACTCTTGGTGCACGTCTGCCGGGCGCCAGGTGCATGCCTGCTGCTGCCCAAACAAAGACCCAATTGCTTCAGACAGTCGGCGATTTGCAGCCGAAGCATCGCTCTTTCGTGCTAAAGCACCGGCCACGTGCTATCCAAGCCGTCGGCTTCCTTTTTTGCGGCCGGGGAGCGACTTTTTCTTTTAAATACGCAGTGACCGAATGGCCATCTGCCACTGGATGGATGGAGTGCCGAAAAGAAAAAACTCTCCTCGAGTCTGACCTCGAGACCTGATGCAGGCTACAAGCGTCGGCTTTAAATGTCCGGCTAATTTAGAGCATCAATGCGTGAGCCCAAACTCTGGCGTGGCTCGACGAATGAGTGTCGGGCCGGACGGGGACAGAGGGGGGGGGTGGTGGTGGGCAGTGAACGCCATCCACACGAGCAGTTTGCTTCGACATGTTGCTCCGTCAGTTGGCGGCGTCCTGCAGACCGAGCTTGGCTTGGGCCTACGGTCGGGGGGGGGGGGGAGGAGAGTGGGTGGGTGGAAGGCTCGAACATTTCTTGCTGCCCTGCCGCCACCTTCTTATGTCGGCTGCAGATGCGTTCGCTCTGCTTGTTCCCTTGGCAGACTACAAAGACGACTCTGATTTCATACGATCGCTCCAGCGACGCTCGGACGCCGAAGCCGCGTCGTCGTCCTCCTCGCATTCGGCTGCTGGCAGTGGCGGCGGCTTCGAGGCAGATGGCGAGACATCTCAAGACAGGGCGGCCGCGTGGGTCGCGCGCCACGAAGCCGAGAACAATCGCATGTCGGATCTGCCCGTTGTGAAGCAGCTTCGCCGCCAGCTGGCCCAGATCTTCTCATCCGGGCCACCTCCGCATTGGTGAGAGCTGCCGCTGAACTCTTGCCCTTCCGTCGGCTGCTCTGAAGCCGAGCTGCGCATGGCTGCCCGGGGTTACCCCGAGTAGGGCTGCGTCTGTACTGAAAGCCCTCCCAGCCAACAGGCTTCCGTAGGAGGTGAGGAGAGCCCTCCTCCTCCTCCTCCTCCCCCCCCCCCGAAGATTGAATTGCCGCGGTACTTGCCCACCTTTGCTGCAGCCCGCCGGCCTTAGCGTGCATACAGCCAAAATAACTACGGAAGAAGCGCGTTTGTCTGCGCTGTGGAAGCGTTTTCCCTCGCCGAGCCGAAAACGTCAAAATGGGCCCAAATGTCAAGTGTCTGCCTGCCGTCGTGACCAAACAATTCAGGCCTAAGGCTTGAGGCATCGTCCAGCTTCCATTGGTCTAGACTTCTACTTCCGCCGGACTTATGGCTGGAACAGACGCCCGGATGCCGGAACTTCTGTACATACATCCGGTGTATGCATACTCCCGTTTTGCTTAGCACCAGCTTTTAGCAGTGGTACCATTGGCCTATGCATTACTGCATCTGTTTTGAAGAATGTGACACTCGATTGGTTAGGTATAGTGTACGAACCTCAAATCCTTTGCAGACCGAGCCTTTAGTAGGTAGGCTTTCAAAACGTGCTTGTGGCTTTGGTAATACTCTTGTAATCGCCAGAGCGATTTTTTTAATTTCCCATTGCCCAGAAATAGATTTAGCTATCTTGAGACACGAGACAAAAATGTCTTAGTATTATCATTATAGCTGAAAGTTAGCTAACTTAACCGTTGAGCTCATGCGGTCATCTAGCAAAAGGTCAGTTTGGAACATGATTCCACAGATTCCACACGGAAACTTTAGAGGAAGGTACACTGGCCGTGCCCGGACGGGTGGTAATGTTTTTCAGTGCCTGAGTGACATTAGGCTTGCCCATAATATTTTCGGTCGGTCTTATCGCCGTTTTGATTAAGTGCCGCTAGCACCCAAGTAGGTCTGCAAGGCAGCCTTGGAGACAAAATGCTGCCGGAAGTGCTGGACTGCAGCAATCGATCAAAGTACCGCAGTCACAGTGGCTGTGGGCCGTCCACATGCTCGGTGGCTTGCACAAAATTCAACTAGCTCCTTAGTTCTGTCTCGGCCTGATTATTGCAATTTCCAATTGGCTGGGTTACCAAAAGAAGTGACTAGGCCACTGCAGCTGACTATGAATATGGATGCAAGGCTGGTCTTCAAGTCCCAGAAGTTTGAGCACGTGTCTCCTTTGCTAAAAGAGCTAAGATGGATGCCAGTTGACCAACAAATTCAGAGCAAGGTTCTTACGCTGACCCACAAGACCCACCACGGCTTGGCTCCTTCGTACCTGGCTGAATTGCTGCACCAGTTTCAGCCACTTCTTGCCCTCAGGTCCTCTGCGTGGACAATAAATTAGCTGCTCTATTCCTGCGCTTAAAGACCGTTGGCGACAGAAGCTTTAGCTCTGCAGGTCCCAGACTGTGGAACTTGCTTTCACATTTCTTACGTACCGACAGCTACTTTCCTACTGCCGACTACGGCTCATCCTTTTCAGCGGTCCTGAGCTGCTACTTCTATGCTACTCACTACCTCAACTGCTCTCCCGACTCTGCTATGCTTTCCACTTTCTCATTGTTGCGTGAGACGAAGTCTGTTGGCTACCGAATGCGTACCGAAAGCCGCTTAGGCTGTGAGTGAGCTATACAAAACTCCCCTGCGTTACATCCACATGGCCTTTATGACTTTGTGGAGTTACATACAGAGAAACATAACATAACAGAACCGAAATCCTAGAACGAGCTTGGCATTTGCTTTGTCGTTGCAGTTACTTTAAAGTGCTTCTTCGGTGTGACCTATGAAGCTTCCTTCTGTGAACTGTTAGAAAGCGCCTAGAAAGAGATTGAGTTCTCTGAAGGCTCTTTATCAAGTGCATAATAATGATAATAATAATAATTATTATTATTATTATTATTATCATTAGAAATTACTTAAATCGGTGTCATTCCTCACGATGCGACTTCTGCACACGAGTTTACTCGAGGCAAAGGATCGACTCGGATAATCCAGAGAAGCATCTCGATTCGGCCTTGACTGAAGCTGTGATGGGGGTGGTTGCTGTGGTGTTAGTGACTGAGCTCCAACCAGGAGGCATGGGAGTAATTAGAAAAGCAGACGGCCTTGGGCCCATGGGTCGCCACAGTCAGTCAGTCAGTCAGTGCGGGGAGTCGTGGAGTGGCCTGCATCTGTAGCCTGCATCGCCGAAGCATCCAGCAATACCACAGAGCTGTTTAAGCTGGACCCTTCGAGTCCATCGTCATAGGCAGTCGAAGCACACACACGCACACACACACACACACACTCACAAACACACTCACACACACACACACACACACACACACACACACACACACACACACTCACACACACTCACACACACACACACACACACACACACGCGCACGAACACACACTCGCACACTCACTAGACCTTGCCGGTGGGTGGACACAGGAGCAGCTCTCAACTTAATTAAACTTCCTTCCCGACAGCCACGTCACGCAGCAAGCGAGCGAGCGAGCTGCTGTCCTCGACCGGCCCCGAAACCGGATCTGGTTTTGGCAGCAACACGATCGGCGAGGCCGAGAGTTAAGGCAAGAGGCGAAATTGTCCCCCTCTCTCGCTGAGGCTGGCCTCTGCGGCCGCCCTCCCCCCTCACCGACCGACCGATGTCGTGCAACGTCTGTGCTGCTGCTGCGAGCACTCGCAGCCGCTGCCCGAGCACGTGGCCGTGACCGTTGACGTGGCCGCCCTTGCTGGTTGCTCGCCGTGCGCTTCTGCCGCCGCCGCTCTGTGCTCTGTTCGGCGTGCGCTCAGTGCAGCATTGCCGCTGCACGGCCCGATGGGGTGCTCCATTCGCCTGCAGGGACGCGGACGAGAGCGGCGGCTTCTTCAACAGCATCAATGCCTATTTGGACCACAGCTTCGTGGAGGACTTGAGAGCCATGCAGGCGGACAGCAGCCAGACGGGCACCATGCCGGTGCGCCACTTCCGGCAGCTCGTCGGCGAAGAGGGCAAGGCCGCTGCCAGGTGCGATGCCTCCGCCGCCGGCCGTGGCACGACGACGACGGCACAGCCTCGGTTGCTGCTCGTACGCTCGGCGCTGGAGACGCTTGTGTGCGGTGGGGGCGTTGCGGCCGAACGCGCGCTGCAGTGTGTGCAGGCCTTCGCCTCGAGAGCGGCTCGTTCGAGCGAGCGTACGTGCTGGGGAGTGCAAATACTGTGTCTAGCTGCGCTTTCTATGTCAAGTCTGGTTTGGTACAGTGCTCAATATGTCTTTGCCCCGACCAAGGTCTGGCCGAGGTGGTGGGCTCGAGCCCGAGGCGTATGTGTGAAACGCCTGAATAGAGATTAGCTTCTCTTGGCTCGGTATACTAATGATTAAATTTTTTATTATATTTAAGTCACTGGATGGATGTCGGGGCATCAGTCGCCAGTGAGCTCCGGGCTCTGTGGGAGAGCAGAGAAGCACACGCAGACTGAGCTCGCCCAGGGATGGAAGGTTGGTTAGAAGTGGAGCCAGGCGATTTCCTCAGTCAGAGGAGTGGTGCAGTGAAAATGGCCCTGATAGTAAGTATTTTGGATAGGCGTGCCGAAGCACGCAAATGGAGAAACCTGGGAGTGAGTGACGGAATCTCAAAGAAGTGGATATGTGCAACCTCTTGATGGGGTAGTCAGTTTAGGGCCATGAGAAGTGCCGTAATGCGGCAGTTGCAGCACTCGTGGCAGATAAGCCTAGCCAAGTTGAGTTGAGAGCTTGTTGCCAAGTTCAGAGCTGAATGTAAATGCACTAGACCGGCAAGTGCCATGCTTCATTTGCCATCTATCTCTCGGAAGGTGCTCTACAGCAGCAGCTGCACATTTTCTGACCTCCCAGCTGCCTGGCACTTGGTTGGAATGTCGTAAATGCATAGTCCATCTTGGCTGTGGTAATTTATAGTCTGAGTAAGCTCCCAATTTTTCAGCCTTACATTACTGAAAGTCAGCAGGCGTATCTGATTTGGTCATTTTGTGACAGGTCATTTTGAAATAAGACACCACGATCGCTTACAGAGGCTAGTGCAGACGTTAGACGTTGGGCCCAAAATTATTTGGCTCATCGTCAATTTTAGTAAGTTTTACAGCCACCCAATGTAGG
>WPIO01000050.1:300000-397500 GCA_009760855.2 Cristatella mucedo | reverse complement strand
GTTCGTATGCTGACCCACAAGTCCTGCTTCAGCGTGGCTCCTTCATCTATAGCTGAACTATTGCAACAGGGGCCCCCTACCTTCAGATACTTTATGGATCGATAAATCAGCTGTTCCATTCCTACGCTTAAAGACTAGTGGCTACAGTAGCTGTCGAACTGCTGATGCTAGACTGCGGGAGCTCATTTCCACAATTCTTATGCAACGACATCTATTCTCCCACTGCTGATTGCGGCACATCCTTTCCAGCCACCCTTTGCTGCTAATTGCATGCCACTCACTTCCTCGAACGCCTGACTCAGCTATGCTTCTCTCTTTTTCTGTATTGGGTGAGACGAAGTCTGTTGGCTACCGCATGCACACCAAAAGCCGCTTGGGCTTTGAGTGCAAAATGGAAAACTATCCAGCGTAACGCCCATTCAGTCTTCGTGGCTATGCGGAGTTAGTGACGGAGATACATTACATTACTGGCTTCTAGCATGTAGAGAGGAGGTGGCAGGCAGCACGTGATCGTCTAGTCGAAGGAAATTCTGCCATCACTTTGATCTCTCTCTCTCTCTCTCTCTCTCTCTCTCTCTCTCTCTCTCTCTCTCTCTCCCTGCTTATGCAAATACACTCGGGCTGCAAATAGGCACTTATATAGAGTATTTTCACATGCAGAGTGAAACTTAATATTGACTAATATGAGACTAATAGTAGTGGGTCACAGAACTGCTGTTCCTATAAGCAGAGTATTCCTATATCCGATATTCTTATGCGCTGAGTCGGCTGTACGTCTTTGGAGGGCGCCTTTCTCGTCGGAACTGATGCGCCTCGTCCTCGGTGGCCGTCGGCAGATGCCGATTTCAAGCGCAGCTTGTGCTGTCTGCTAGCAGGACCGGGAGGCCTGGGACCGACACGTGCTAGATCTAGATTCTCATGTCGCCTACGGCCGTGCCGCCTCCCTCTGCTGCCACCGGTAGCTGTACGGTGGTGCTGCCTCCCCAAGCCTAGGCTCTCAAGTGTGCCTGCCTCACTGGCAGCCTCGCTCTCGAGTGGCCGAGCGCTGCTCCCCGCAGCAGGCTGGCAGGCAGGCGGCTTGTGGCGATGTGGCCATTGCCGCTGCCACCACCACCACCGTTGCAGGCCATCAAGCTGATGGAGGCGGCCACGGCGCAGCAGAGCTGCAGAGCGCCTGCTGACGAGAGGCTCGACACCATTCAGGACGTGTCCTTCGACGTCCGGATGCGATCGGGACTCGTCGGCTTCGTGCCACACATCGTGCACGTCGAGGTGCAGGCAGGCAAGATCGGTGTCGTCAAGTGCAGCGCCACGTCGCACGATGAGATCTGTTACACTCCTGTGCAGAATTGTAAGCACCCAGTGGCTCTGCGGCATGCAGTCAAAAATCGTTATCTTCAATGGTACCAATAATGACTGTACTAATGGGTCCTTTGTCGTAGAGCCCTTAGAATACCGAATCCCCATCCATATGGACGCTTACAAACTTGCAACAATACAACTCATTTATATAGCGCGCCAAGAGAACTTAATCTCTATTCAGGAGCTTCACATATGCCTCCGGGCTCGAGCCCACAACCTCAGTCAGACCTAGGTAGGAGCGAGCACCTTAACCGCTAGGCCAAACCAGCTCGATGCAAGAGAGATGCAGTGACCAAGAGCTGATGACAAGCAAGGTAATCTGCTTAGCCAAGCGTTGCAAAAAGTGACGTGAAGACACTTAGGACCAGAATGTAGCCAATGGTCAGAAGGACCCCCGGCTGATAACACTGAGACGCATTTTCAGCAGAGACTTAAGTGGTGCAAAGTCATTGCAGTTGGTGGCATAAGCCCGAATTGAGTTCCAACCTAGGTAAGCTGGTGCTGAGAAACAGGAGAGGAGATTCTGCCACAGCCAAGCGGCCTGTGAGCTGTTGAGGGCAGGCTGCTTGCAAACGTTTTATAACCAGGGTTTAGTGGCTTCCACATTCCGATGGACGCTGCAAATACAGTATTCGTAGAGGTGCGAGTCACACATGCGGCACACGACACATATCCTTAAAGCTCTCTGTCTCTCTCTGTCTGTCTCTGTGTCTGTCTGTCTGTCTGTCTGTCTGTCTGTCTGTCTGTCTGTCTCTCTCTCTCTCTCTCTCTCTCTCTCTCTCTCTCTCTCTCTCTCTCTCTCTCTCTCTCTCTCTCTCTCTCTCTCTCTCTCTCAGCCATCTATCACGGATAACGACTTGTAGGTGCAGCATCAATGCATGAAGGTGTGCCGATAATAGCAGGAGTGCGAAAGTAGCAGCATGGAAGTCATAAAGAGAGCGGCCATACGTCTAGATGACATATCCATATCCACTGAGCGTAGAGACGCTTGTTTGACAATGACAGGAGGGTTACTGGAGTTCAGTAGCGGCCACGACTTAGGCCAACTCTTGTACCGCTCAGTGGCTTGGAGCACAACTCAGCTCTAACGCCAAAGCACCAAATCCAGGAGCACAACTAGCTGTCCATTACTCGGCTTTGGCTTGTATGTTATCTTGGCTAAAGTCTATTGCATAACTGCTTCTAAGCCATTAGAACTCAGTAACCGGGAATAATGAATAGCAGTCTTAATCTTGCTGATTTAGCATGCTGAGGTTTCATGCTAGGCTATTATGAGAAACGTTTGCCCGAAACTGAAAGGAAGAACAATTTGTCGGAGGGAAACTCAAACCCGACCTGCTGTCTTAGAGGGCCTTTAAGGGGAAATGTCAGTAAAATACCTATACAATTTGATTTGTATGACAATCGAATATGTGTTTATGGTATCTTTCGAAAGACAGATATCTTAGAACTATGATCGGAAGTTCTGACAACTTCCACATAAAAGAAAAACCGGTTACGCCAACCACGTCTAACCCGGATGTAAACCGGAAGTAACGAATCTACAAATAAAAAAAGTACTGATCTCAGCATCATAAGCGACTTGTTGAACCTTGGTAGATCGCTATAGATGCTTGAAGCTTGTTGAGGTGCATACTTGTGACTTTTATACAGCTTTATTTCCAGGGTTGGTTAGTTGGTGCCATGTAAATGAAATAACACAACTGATATTTCACATATCGGAGTGAAACACACCTATTTAGGACAGCATATAGTGGGTCCCTGTGATTCGTTCTTCATGTGCTTATGCATGCTGACACTGTGCATGCTGCCACTAACCACATGTGCATGCTGACCCTGTGCATGTCACCCCTAACCATGGTATTCATTGTGTTTGTTTTTAAAGCATGATTTTACTTACCATTCAATTGCATTTCCCTTTGCAGCAAATGTAGAGCACCTAGAAAGAGATGAAGTTCTCTGAGGGCGCTTTATCATGTGTATTATTATTATTATTATTATTATTAAATTTGAAATGCGAGTTCAGCTCTGCTTTTTACCCTAGTTTTTAATATTTTTGGTTTCTGTTTGATGCATTTGGCTGTATAAGCCATCAAACGTCCGGAAGCTTTATTTTCCATAATCGTGGGCATATAGAACCAATTGTATCAAACCGAAATCAAAAATATTAAAAACCAAGGTAAACAAGCTGGATCCTTGTAGGCTTTGCTGTGTGTGATTTTATTTCAACCAGATGGAGGGAAGCCACCATTGTTTTTCTTGGGGGAGGGAGGCGCTGACCTTCTCCGATCGGTCTGTTGAATCTTGCCAGGGTAAATCCATGATGGCGGCTTTCGATCGTTTTGCACGGTGGATACACGGCTCTTTTCGATCACGTGCTCATGGCAGTCGTTACCTCCGCGGCTGCGCGTGAGCGCGCGCCTGCGCGCGCGCTCGCGCGCGCGCGTGAGAGAGAGAGAGCACGCCCGAGCTTGGCCTACCCGTCGGCCATCAATCCCAGTGCTGCAGGTGATCAAGGAGGCGGACAGCTCCTCGCGTCTCACTCTTATCGTGAGCGAGAGGAAGAAGGAGCTGTACTGTTTCAGCGACGTGCGGGCACGCGAGCACTTCTGCCAGCTCGTGCAGCAGATGAAGCGCATGCACACGCCCACTGCCGAAATCGAGGAGATATCCGTTTTTGTCGGCACTTGGAACGTCGGTACGGCTGCTGGCCTCAGTGCAGTGCAGTATTGGCAGCTGCATTGGCGAAATCTGCAGCCACTAGCCATTTTATCACCCTTCCCTTACAGCATATGTTAAGTGCATTGAAAGAGCTCAAGTTATCCTGGGGCGCTATGCAAATGTCTTGTCATTGTTATTATTAACTCCTGGATTTATTTATCTGTACGTGCCGTCATGTGGGGGTCAAAATTAGTTGCTACTCGTTGCTAGCTGTGTCTTGAGAGCCTAATCCTTAGCTACCAGAGGCAGTGCTCCAAATTTCACATCCAGCGTTCAAGCTCTCGACACGTCGAAGGCTGCACAGATTCTGCACACGCGCGGTCTCTCTTAGACTTGGACTTTCTTAGGCCGATCAGCTGATTTTTCCGGCACACGTTGTCACGTGCACATGGCTTCACTTTGATTCGGCGTTGTCCAACATTTCATAGGCTTCGTGAAGCATGGAAAACACTGAAAGAAGACCCACTGCATGCTCAGCTTTGCGAGTGGATGTACAGATGCACAACCTGAATCGATGGCCCCCTTCGTGGTTTTGAGATTTACTAATAGACAGAATCTCTTGTTAATTTATATTCCTCGTCTGTTCCTTCGTGCAAGTCGTTCGGCATAGGAATTAGTCTTGCCTCGCATGCTGTTTGCTTGAATATGGGGCTAGCTCCGTTAGTTTTGCTGTGAAGATTCCTGGGAAACATCGACGATCCAGGGAGGCATCAAAATTCTCGACCGAGCGTATTTCTTGCATTCATGCGTGCATGCAAGCAAGTGTCGGCGTTCCCGGTTGCGCATGCTCGTAATTATGCCTAGGTAAAGACACTCAGAAGCGAGTGCCAACCCCTGTGCCTAGGCACAATTAGGAGCGGAACACCGGTGAGTCTGTGGAACCAGCCCGCCAAAATCCGGCTCGTCCCAATGGGGTCACTGAGCTAGAGAACAGCCACCGATACGTTTCGGTCTGGCCGAAGCTTGCTCGGCGCTGCTGTGACCTTGCATTTGTGGATATAGCCGTTGGTGCTTGCATCGTTGGTGCTTGCGCATGCCTGCAGTCAGCACTAGTTAACTGGTTGTCTGTCGGTGCCTCCTCCCCCCCCCCCGTGATCGAGTGACCTTTGACTTTTCTTTCGCTGCACCTGCAGCAGCAGCCGGCCGTTTCCCTTGTCGAGTGCGTTTGCCTTCGCCTCGCAATGTAGCTGGGAGCCATTTGCTGCCATTTGCTTACGACGTGTACATGCGCTACAGCTACACCTGTTGTGCGATCGATCGCTACGATCGATCGCCAGGTTGCCAGGTGGTCTCCTCCTGATTTAGGCTTTGCTGATCCGCCTGCTGCCGACGGCGGTTTGCCCACGTGGCTTCGCTCAGCCGGATCAGGCAAAACGAAAGCCGCGGCATTGGCCAGTGTGCCCCACGACATGTACGTCGTCGGCATCCAGGAGAGCGGCATTGGCGAGAAGGAGTGGCTGCTTCGCATCAAGAGGACCCTGCAGCTCATGTTCAACGTAGAGTTTCACACGGCAAGTCGCACCTCAATCGTGCAATTGCAAATCCTCGTGGTCTCGCCTGTCGTCTCGGCGCCACTGCTGCCTCTGCATAGCCAAGATGTAGGTAATCTCTCAGTTAGAGCTTTCACGGTGTATAGGCAACATCATCAGCCAATTGGAGAGTAGTATATGCAATGTCATCGGCCAATGGGAGAGTAGTGTAATTAATGAGAAGAAGAGGCCTAAGTGCAAGCCTGAGGTGTCCCGTACTTAAAGGTCTCTCTTGATCGCTGACTGCTTAGCATAGAGCCGTGATGGCACACTAGGTAAGGCGGTTGCTTTCACGACCTCGGTCCCGAGGTCGTGGGTTCGATTCCTGTGGTGGGCGATTCTTTATTGCCACTGCAAGCGGTGGTGATAGCCGTAAAGGCTCTTCTGTCGCTATACAAAAGAGGCTGTTTAATCACCTAGGATTTTTTTTTTTTAGTAGCCGATCAACGGCTGGATACCTCGATCTTAGCACGGAGGACTATAACCTGGAACCCAGCCAGACTGTGGACTACAGTTGTCTAATTTGATGTCATGTATAACCGTCTGTAAATCCTCAAAGCCACAAAGACAAACTGGGTGTTATGCAGGAGAACTTTCTGTAACTCACTCAAAACCTAAGCAGCTTTTGGCACACATTTGGTAGCCAACAGAATTCAGCTGACACGATAGAGAGAAAGGGGGAAGCATAGCTGAGTCAAGAGGGCAGTTTCGGTAGTGAGTAGCATGTAAGTAGAAGCTCAGGATGACTGGAAAGAATGTGCCACAGTCGGCAGCACGCGTGTAGATGTGGTGGCCTATGAATTGTGGAAGTGAGTTCCACAGTCTGGGACCTGCAGAGCAAAACCTATTGTCTTTAAGCAAATAAATAGAACAGCTAATTTATTTACAATAGAGGACCTGAAGGGGGCACAAGGAGGCTGTAACTGGTGCAGCAGTTCAGCTTGGTATGCAAAAGCCAAGCCATGGCTGGCCTTGTGGGTAAGCAGAAGAGCTGTGTTCTGTTGTCGTTGATCAACCGGAAGCCAGCAAAGCTCCTGGAGAAAATGAGACAAATGACTGAATTTCTGGGATTTTTCAACTGGCCAATGCAGACATATTCATAACGAGCTGCATTGGCATTATGGCTTTTTTGGTAGCCCAGCCAAGTCTCATTTGAATGCTTTTTTTGCAGGCAATCACGGATCCAGGGTATTCCTTAAACAGAGCACACGAGCATTGTTTTTACCGCATTTCGTTGGAAAGAGCCTGTTCACTGTGGCTTTAGTTTCCTTAACCTCAAATCATTAATAGTTGCATGTTAATGGGACCACCTTGCTATTATTTTTTTAAATAAATAAAGAGGTCGCCGATTGTGGAATGGCTGCTCACATAGTGGCTTACATAATGGCGGCTCACGTATAGCCTTGATTGTGAGTGCCGTTCGTACCAAATGTCGTCCTTATGCTCCCTAATTTTTCCTGAGTGAGTTGAGCTTACTACGTTGCCTTCAATAACAAGGCTAGTGTACAATCGTTTTAGGTCGCCGTCTGTGCACTTTGGGCGATCAAGCTCGTTGTGTTGGTGAAACCTGAACACAAGAATCGAATCAGTCACGTGAAGCAGGATACCGTCAAGACTGGTCTGGCTAATGCTTTGGGTATGTATGGCCTCAGCCCTATTCGAAATGCCCTATGTGGGAGGCCGCGGGGCCGGCGCGAGATACAGGTAGGGTGATAGTAACTTTGTGCCCTATACTCTACTACAATAGACCTAAATAGAATTCGGATCAGTTTTAGCTATATCCATGTGTATGAAGGGTTGTGGCACCTAAGATGGCCCCTGACCCTCTGACCTGATCCTGAAAGGTCAGGTCAGAGGTTGGAAGGGGCAAGTATCCCTAGCTATTGCCAGAACTGCTGTGACGCTGGTAAAAAATGTATTGCTCTTCAAGAAATTTCAAAAAACCGGCGATGAGAACCAGCTACAGCAGCTACAGTGGCTGCTTGGCGCACGGTCGGCACAGCTCTGCACTGTTGGCTGTCACTGTCCGTTGCAGGTAACAAGGGAGCAGCGGCAGTCTCGTTCCGCGTCGAGGGCTCGTCTTTCTGCTTCGTGAATGCTCACCTGACAGGCAACACGGAGAAGTGCGAAAGGTAAGTGCACACACACACACAAACACACACACACACACACACACACACACACACACAGCTGTATTTTGTGCTGCACTTTGGAAGCTGCTGCTGGCATGAGGCTTTCCCGAGCCGTGAGCTGTGCTGTTAATGTATGGAGAGAGAGAGAGAGAGAGAGAGAGAGAGAGAGAGAGAGAGAGAGAGAGAGAGAGAGAGAGAGAGAGAGAGAGAGAGACAGACAGACGACAGACAGACAGAGTGTGGGAGAGGGAGGGAGAGAGGGAGAAGGAGAGTAGCTGCCATGTTTAAGTGATCGTACAGTTCTTGAGAACACCGCCTGAAATTCCTTCCCTGAAATCACGTTATGACAAACATTCGATTTAAGGGAAATTGTGTGTAGGACCCTTAGCGTGCTTGCTACCACGCGAACCAGGCATAAAAGGAAATGCCCGTTTCGTGGACTCGCACTTTTGTCCCCCTCCATCGGTTGGGCATTTTATAACAGACCCCATTCGTCTTTGCATGTACACAATCTGCTTGATCTCTTGTCCAATTTGAAGCCCTTCTAATCCTCACCACGGCTAGCAGCAGCAGCAGCAGAAGCGGTTGCCCTCCATGACGAGAATCCTGGTGGCATGTGAGGATTAGGCCGCTGCAGATTTTCAGAGCCAGCACACGCTCCAACCTTCAAAGCTTGTGAATACTGACGCGTGACGAGAGGTTGCAGGCAGGTCTGATCAGTTGATGAGACCTGCACCCCTCCGAGAGCTCGCTAGAGCATAACGCTTCACGTGTCCCGTGTCGTCGTCGGGAGTTGTCACCACATTGTCACCTTTGTGATTCGAACGTGACATGAATCGTTCTGCTCCCGTCTGCCAACGAAACCGATTGAAGTAAAGGAGAATAAAGGTCACTTCCTTTTCTCACCAATGCCGCCAGCCATTGACGAGTCTTCTTTTCACTTTTTTCACAGGAGAAACCAGAACTTTCGAGACATAGTGCAAGGTCTGTCGAGCTCTCAGTGCAACCGCACGCTTAGCGACTTCGACTTGACTCATCAGTTCCACCACGTGTTCTGGTTCGGAGACTTGAATTACCGCGTGGAAGACGACGTCAACGTAAGTGTGCCCTGTATCAGGCCGAGGTCCTTCCGAGAGCCGGCGCTGGATTCCTGATTCGCCCGTTGCTGCACTTCTGTCATCTGCTCACCGCCAGGTGGTTGTCGAGCGAGCCAGGAAGGAGGAGTACCATGCGATGCTCCTGCACGACCAGCTTACAAGGGTCAAGGAGGGCAACAAAGCTTTCCACGGCTTCTGTAAGTAACAATAACAATAGTAACAACAACACATTTGTATAGCGCCTTCAGATAGCCCAATCTCTTTCTAGGCACTTTACATTTGCTGTAAAAGAAGCACGATCGAACGGTTAGTGGTAGCAAGCTGAACGAGCAGCAATCGTAACATGTTTAGCAGTGACGTGCACAGGGGGTCAGCATGCAATTTTGGTTTAGGAGTGATATGCACATATGGTCAGCATGCAAGTTTGGTTACTGGCAGCATGCACACTGTCAGTCGCATAAGAACACAATGGACGAATCACATGGACCCACTAAAAGCTGGGATAAATAGATGCATTTTAGTTTCTTTTCAAATGTCGTCAATTCAGGGAATGTCGTGACGTAAGTCAGAAGTGAGTTCCAGGCTTTGAGTGCATACGAACTGCAGGCACGCTCTCCAAAGAATGGGAGGTTCTTACGAGGTATATGTAAACGATTAGATTCAGAAAAGCGGGTGGGTGATATGATGCTTAGCCTGGTGGGAGAGTAGATCTTATAGAGCCAATGAATGAAGGGACCCAAAAGTAAGTGACAGAGCCTTGAAGTCGATGCGTTGCTTGACTGGAAGCCAGTGCTGGCCGGTGAGAATTGGTGTGATGTAGCAACCTCAATGCTCATGACAGACAAAGCAAAACAAACTACACCATAGATCATTAGTTGTGATGTATATGTGGAAAATAATATAATTTTTCGGACTACTGATTTATGCAGACCAGTGTAATAAGACATTTGTATTTCATCCCAAGAGAACTATATCTCTTTGTAGGCACTTTAACGTATTAGTTAGTTGAAAATTTTAGCAATCGCAACACAGGTGCTAAGACATTGTTTATTTGATATAGACTTACTACTTATTAACGTGGTCTTTTTAATGTTTGTTCTGGGTCGCCTTCATTGCTTCGATTGCTTATAGTTTCGGTGATCCAGTCGTATACTTCAGAGAGGCGTGAGTGCCTTAAGTTTGCATAAGCTTTCTAGCATTTTCAGTTCAGTAAAAGGAGCTTAATGTTAAGGATCGGTGGCAT
Source organism: Cristatella mucedo (assembly GCA_009760855.2). Lineage (NCBI taxonomy): Eukaryota > Metazoa > Bryozoa > Phylactolaemata > Cristatellidae > Cristatella > Cristatella mucedo. The sequence goes on along the minus strand of WPIO01000050.1, from coordinate 387,416 downwards.
TAAGGCCATACTGAATGTCTTGAATATTTCCATCGTCTTGGGCTTCTTTGTGCTTAGGCAAGTGTACTTAGGGCTGCCTTGTGCTCAATGACTGACCCGAGACACGAATAACCTGGCATAACCACACATTGCTGCACAGCCGCTCTAGTGTTTGCTCTTACAGCAAACTTGTAAGTCTGCCTAGTGAGGAGAAGTTTTAAGTTTCCACTGTGGAGTTAAGAATTTCTAGATCGGTCTGTGGAGTTAAATATTTCTAGGTCGGTCTGGTTGCATTCTACGAGCAGATCTAGAAGAGTGTATCATACCCTTTTGCCGTTACTCTGACATATCATCTCGTGGCTCTGACATGCCATGTCGTTGCTCTGACTTATCATCTTGGCTCAAAGAGAAGACATAGCTATCTCAGCTGAATAAGACAGCAGCTTGAGATTATGCACCGCTTGCCTGTTGCATTCTGATTTTGGTTTGACTCTTCATTGGATGAAGTTGTACTTGCAGGACACTTGCAAACACTTCTGCTTAGCACTTATACTATGAGGTCCTCAATAAGCTTTGCTGCAGCGAAATAAAATTTCTTTTCGAATGTGACGTTACCAATTTGGACAGCCGCGGATGTGGTTCTTGTCACATGTTTTCATTGAACAAATGTCTGCCGTTTTCAGCCGAAGACCCAATTACATTTCCACCAACGTACAGGTACAGAAAAGGCTCAGTCAGTGAGTTTCACTATCGAAAGGAGAAGACGAGTGGGGTAGGTGAGCTGTGCCATCGGCTGCAGCTGGCAGCCAGTGGTGGCAAACTTTGTTTTGAGTAGCTGCTCGAACGCAACACCACAACTTTTTCAGCTCGATTATGCTACTTTGCATCCACCAGCAGCCCTCGGCATGTGTGCTGTGCCTGACCTTTATGACGGTGCACCTACTATATAAACTGCACGAGAATCCGGTCCTTTCTGTTCTCAGCCTGCCCCGATGTGCTCGAGAAAATTAATTTGTTCATGATTTTCTTTATAATACTGAGTTGGTCAAGCAAGTACTTATGCATTTGGTCTCTATCTAGGTTTCGTTAAATTGCTTGCCTAATGCAAGAAGGTCAGTGTAAGGACGAAGTGATTGTGCCTACTGCCGTTCGAGTAGATAGCGTTTCTCTCCCGCGAGGATTTATTGCAGGTCTCTCGCTCCTGTGGGGTCAACCGTTATGTTTCTTAAACCGAATTCCTACTTTGTCCGTGACCTTGTTTATCTGTGGACACTGTAGCTAACTGCAGCCTCAGAGGCTAGTAGACGGATGCCCATCATAGTAGTCAACCTGTCACTCTCTAAATGCCACGAGCCGCTGCTTGATGTCCCGCTTTTCGATATCCCGATGTGAGCAAATAAGTGCAGTCTGCTGAAATATGATAAAATCAGATCCGGCTGCAGGTGCTTCAAACTTGCTCACCCTCGCGTGCTATTTGTACAGACCCCATTGAATACTACGGAAGATGTGGCATGACGATGAGATTATGTCAAGGTGCTACCGATGAAGTCGATTGGCTGTTCAGCCGGCATCCCATAGCTGCTGCTGCTAGCTGCAGAAGGTCCGACCCTCAAGCTTCGTATTCATAATATGTAGCTCTTTGTTCATCACTTCAGTCGTTAAAGCAGTGCACTGTTTGCTGTGGCTGTTTGAGGATTGCAATCGGTTTTGCTTTCCGATTCAGGGAAGCCTGGATAACCATGCAGCTGCTTGCGAATCTTCATTTCAAAACACCTAGATATTTTCAAGTACAAGCTAGTGTGTCTTCTCTATCTACATGTATGCATACATTGCACCTCGCTCGAGTGATTTAGGACTTTGTCTCAGCTCCCTAGCTGACCGCTAAGTTGACAAATGGCACTGTGACAGAGCAGCTGAACAAGTAGTAGCCCTTGCAGGTCGAGAGTTTAAAAATTGACCCGATATCCAGCGGTAATATCTACCGAAGGGCTAACAAATCTTCAGCCCACAACCACTCTAGGGCCTTCATTTCAAGGATCTTTAACTAGAAAATATGTTAGTCGGCGGAGTTTTGCATTTTCATTTTACATTTTGAGACCCTCGTTGTTGGAATGGAGTTAACAGCGCAGCCCACCCAGGTTGAACGAAACACAGCTACTAAAGTTCGAACCATGCAGGCCTAGCCGTGTTCTTTGCTTGCACCTACTCCACTTGACTCGTTTGGCCGTTGAAGTCTTGCGATGCAGTGTTCTGGAGCATTTTCGGCAGCCACAAGCAGCTGAGGCTACAAGAATGCTTTGATGGCATCCATTGCTGAGTGCATCTCACGTTGTAGGTTAAATTAAACACACCGTCTTGGTGTGACCGAGTTCTGTGGAAATCCTACCCAAATCTGCATATTCAGAACACATCTTACGGTATGTGCACGTGCTGCCGAACACTGTACACACTGTATATGCTTAGCAGTGCTACCGATCCAATCGAGCTATTAAACAGCCAAGCGTTCACATCGATTTTCTATCGACCATCGGCCGTCGTTCTGCTGTGCGAAGAATAGCAGCAATTTATTGCCAGAATTTGAGAGGCCCTTTTCCTTGCAACTTTTGGCATAGGATTGTAAGTTTTAGTCGTTGAGGCAATGTTCGTTGCACCTCTGAAGTGCGCTAACTTTGTAGTCGCATCGGACAAATGCTCACGAGCTCCAGAAAACTCGACCGCCAGTTGTACGTTCTCGTTCCAAGCCTGTGGCATTTCGTGGCCACTTCAAAGAGCCAGATTGGTAGGGGAAAAGTGGTAAAAAGTAGCTGTAGCCTGGCAGTGGCGAACACACTCGTCGCCATCGCTTTCTTACCGATCTGCAAAACCTACGACCGCGGTTTTACTATAAATGCCGACTGCTGCGAAAGAGTTTCTGTGAAACCAGCCTTAGCCATTTGCTAGTGACACGCCGTCGGCCGCTTCGGCGGCCGTCGTTCATCGTAAAGTTACTGCGTTAGCAGCACGATGGTTTGTCCGAATGGAACTAGACCGCCGTCGTTAATGCATCTGCAAAACGCTTCCGCTTATTTCAGAAAATCTATGCAGGTGCGGTGCACTTCATTTGAACTGAAATTATTTCCGGAAACTAATCAGCGCTATTTGTTTTGCTATGCATAAAGGCCGTAGAGCAGGGGCATCGCCCATCGTGGCCATGCTGCTTTAAATTGCTTTGCTTGTACTGCACACTGCTAGATAGCACTGGCAGAAGCAAAGGTCTGCTAATGCTAGCTAAGAGACCGGCAACACCCGGAAGGCTCTGTGAACTCCAGGTTGGTCTGCTGGCCTTGGCTGTTGGACGGCTACCCAAATCAGCTAATCGATGAAGTTTTTGGGTTAAGAGTTTAGGTCCAAGGGTTTAGGGCTTAATATTTAGGTATTAGAAAGAAACTGTTAATGGAAAGATAACTAGGAACGTGTTTATTTAACGTAATTATAAACGTATACCCTGGCGTCTATGAACTGGCTGCTATTAGCACTGTGCCTTTAGCTGACTTGCAAGGCTGTATGAACAAATGGTCCATATTAGCTACCCAAATGTGCCGATTTGAAGTTACTCTTGCCTTGGTAATTTATGTAGTCTATAATAATAATAATAATAATAAAAATACACTGGATAAAGCGCCCTCAGAGAACTCAATCTCTCTCTAGGCGCTTTACATTTGCTGCAAAGGGAAATGCAATTGAATGGTGAGTAAAATCATGCTTGACAAACAAACAAAATGAATAACATGGTTAGGGGTGACATGCACAGGGTCAGCATGCAAATGTGGTTAGTGGCAGCATGCACATTGTCAGCACGCATAAGCACATGAAGGACGAATCACAGGGAACCACTAAATGCTGTCCTAATTAGGTGTGTTTTTAAATTCTTTTTAAATGTGGTCAGGTCAGGGGATGTTCTGATGCAGGTCAGGAGGGAGTTCCAGGCTTTGGGAGCATACGAACTAAATGCACGACCTCCAAAGGATTTGAGGTTTGTACGGGGTATTTGTAGACTGTTGTCTATCAGCTCACGACATCCTTGATTGCTGTGTGTGTGTGTGTGTGTGTGTGCGTGCGTGCGTGTGTGGTTGGGTATGAGGGAGCAGTATTCAGGGGCCAGACCAAAACGTTAACAAATTGCTGCACCTGAAGTTTGAGACCTGATTATTTTGGCATTCGTAGAAGATAGTGTGATGCATGTGATGTTATGCGATGGGGGGACGCGATGCTTACAGCTGTTTTTTTCGACACTCTGGTAATCCACTAGTAAACCCAGACAGCTCTCCCTACGGGAATAAAGCAGTGGCCAAAGGAAGAAGGAAACGTGAGCTGGCAAATAGGCTGATTTACAGTGTCGCCAAAACTCTAACATGAACGATGTCGCAGCTGCACCGGCCGGGAAAGAAATTGAATTGCCACCACCATGGTTTGGCCAGTGCTTGCAGCCTGTGCTTGTACAGTCGGCGACGGCTGCTGGGCAGCGAGCTACGATTAAGTGCGATCCGCTGGAGCCTAAACTAACGATGCAGCATGGCGACTCTTTGGCAGGCATCGTCAGGGATGTGGTGGCTAGCGATCACAAGCCCCTGTTCTCTTCGTTCAACGTCGCCATCGCCCCAACCGGTTCGACTCGCTCGCAGAACGACACCATTGCAGCTATGCGCATATTCATGGAGAACGTCGAGGCAAAAGTAAGCTCGTGCGCATGCATTTTGTCACGTGATATCTGTGTCTGTCTCTCATCTCTGTCTCTCTCTCTGTGTCTCTCTGTGTCTCTCTCTCTCTCTCTCTCTCTCTCTCTCTCTCTCTCTCTCTCTCTCTCTCTCTCTCTCTCTCTCTCTCTCTCTCTCTCTCTGTCTGTCTCTCTCTCTCTCTCTCTCTCTCTCTCTCTCTCTCTCTCTCTCTCTCTCTCTCTCTCTCTCTCTCTCTCTCTCTCTCTCTCTCTCTCTCTCTCTCTTCTCTCTCTCTCTCTCTCTCTCTCTCCTCTCTCTCTCTTCTCTGCTCTTCTGTCTCTCTCTCTCTCTCTCTCTTTCTCTCTCTCTCTCTCTCTCTCTCTCTCTCTCTCTCTCTCTCTCTCTCTCTCTCTCTCTCTCTCTCTCTCTCTCTCTCCTCTCTTCTCTCTCTCTCTTCTCTTCTCTCTCTCTCTCTCTCTCTCTCTCTCTCTCTCTCTGTCTCTCTCTCTCTCTCTCTCTCTCTCTCTCTCTCTCTCTCTCTCTCTCTCTCTCTCTCTCTCTCTCTGTCTCTCTCTCTCTCTCTGTCTCTCTCTCTCTCTTCTTCCCCTTCTTGTAGCTGTGCGAGTCTAATGCACTCATGGCCTCTGCGCCCGAGAGCATCTTGTTCTTGTTTTATCCCATTCTTGTTGGTACGCGACGTCTCAGGAAGAGGCCCCTTTGACGACATCCCACCAGCCGTAAGATGCCACCGCTCGGTTGCTCCTTCTCCGCTATGCTAGCGCCATAGTCCAGCTTAGCTTTATCTAGTGGCGGTTCTGAAATTAACTTCAGCTCACTCATGCAGGACCCAAATACGCTTGTGCTCAAGCACTCTCGAACAGACCCGTGCATGAGTTCATATGCTATCGCGCACACGCACGAGCACGTGCCGACTCGTGAGCTCGTGTAGGTTGCGATGCTAGTGCAGGTTAGTAGGAACTAAGCGACAGCGTTGTTGCAATCGTCCTGTGGCCGCGCGGCGGCAGCTTTTTTCCTTTTTTGAGCTGTAAGTCCTGTGACCAATCAGGCGACAGTCGGTAGTGGTTCAGCATTTTTTTGGAGCCTTCGCTCTTCTTTTACTTGCACGAGCATTCGTAGTGGCTAAGAGACTGAGCAGCACTGCTGCTTTAATCTTTATAGTGACCACTGCATTTCGATCGTAGATTCGGTGAAAATTACACCTGAATTAGCGCAATTACACCTGAATTTCGCATCCGCAGTAGTTATATCGAGCGCTAGTCACTGGCGCGCCCGCATGCTGCCTTACGAGCATTCGAAGGCACGCTTGTCCGTGCACACACTTACCAACTGGCAACTCAAATGTATCGAAAGTATCTCGGAGCCGGAAGTGGCTCAAAGCCAGAACCGGAATCTCCGCAAGGAATCGCTCTTTGCAGAATCGGGCGATCAACTGGCATCGCTGGCTTGGCTGTGACGATATCGTCTGCCATCGTGTGACGTTCTGCGTGCCGTTCATTGCTGCTCACGGTCTTGGCACCTCGGTGCGCTCCTTGGCACCTCGAGCGACCACACGTGGCCGGCTCGAGCCATGCAGCAGGCAAATCTTTATATCCCGTCGCTACGAGTCTTTACAAGCTGAAAGTGGTCGAAGCTCTATCGTTGTCGTGCTTGCCACCTGAACGCTATATAATAATGGTAGCATTAATAATAATACATTACAATAGCACCCTCAGAGAACTAAATCCTCTTTGTAGGCACTTTACATTTGCTCCAAAGGAATCGCCAATTGTTGTGATCATGCTGCACATCTCCGAGGCTTGATTCGATGTAGCTCTGAGTGGCTCTGGGGGCAATCGACCGTATATGTTGTATCTAGCAGGAAAGCGCACCTCTGACGGCGCCGAGTGGCTAGGTACATGTGGGCTATATATATATATATATATCTATGATGTGCAAAGCCTAGGCGGTCGTACCAGCTCTGCAGCTTCCCAGAAGCCTCGGCCTGTAGCCACGCCCTTATTGTGCAGTCAATGAGGGTCAGTCTTTGCGCCTGGCCCTGCCCCTGCCAATGCGCTCACGAGACATCTGTCATGCATGCTGCTGCAGGTCCAGACCTCGCAGAAGGAGCATAGCTTCCAGCTCGTGATCTGTTCCACCTGTCTCGAAGGCAAGTATCCTAGTACCCATGGCAGAGCGTTCTCGGCTCGTTTTTAAGCAACTTTGCCCTCACCTTACCGTGCCTGCTGCATTCAGGCCAAGCACCGAGCCCACCACGTGGTCGAGTGCACAGGTCATTTGCGTCCGTTGGCCAGCTCGTCCCTTGCCAGCCCTTGTCGTACCCGACGCCCGAGTGAGGTTAACGTTCTGTGTCGGCTGATGCCTTGTGGCTTCCGTCTTCGTCGTTGTGTCGCAGTGTTGCAGTGTCTGCTTAATGCTGCCTATTTAACTCCTGTTTAATCTGATCTCTGTAATCTTAATTTTGAAAGCACCCATCCACTGCAGTGCATCGAAGTACGAAGGACCGGCAGATCACGAGATAAGCTGTACAGTGCACTTTGACAACATCGATGAGGTGAGAAATGCCTAGCTTGCAGGTTGGGAGGAGAGGCAGAGAGAGAGAGAGAGAGAGAGAGAGAGAGAGAGAGAGAGAGAGAGAGAGAGAGAGAGAGAGAAAAGCAGACAGACTGTGAGAAAGGCAGGGAGAGGAAGAGAGACGGATATAGAGACAGAGAAAGGCAGACAGAAGAGACGGGGAGAGGAGGAGAGAAGAGACAGATGTAGAGACTGGGAAAGGCAGAGAGAGAGAGAGAGAGAGAGAGAGAGAGAGAGAGAGAGAAGAGAGAGAGAAGAGAGAGAGAGGGAGGGATAGAGTGCAGGAAAGATAGAAGAACTGCGGCATCAGTAATTGAGATCGAATGTGCAGGCAAGGCTATGAAACCCAGGAAAAGAACAATTTCAGCTGGCTCGATACAATTCTTTGAAGACTCTTCATTGATTTTCTTCACCCTGTTCCGATTGTCTGCACGTCTTCCACGTGATTCAAAGTGTATTGCCCACACGCAGCGACGCTGAGAGCAGGCCGCAGCGGCTGACCTTTTTGCGATCCTTTCTGCGACCTCCTCCGCCTCGTCTTGTTCTTTTTGTCGCTCGCAGCTGCGGCCGGTCATCAACGACCCGACGTACATACAAGAGCAGCACCTGCTCGTTGCCGTTAAGTCCACGGGCGAAGGCTACGGCGCAGCCGAGCTGTATGGTGCCTGCGTGGTACCGCTGAGCGACGTGTTCGAGAATTACGTCGCTTTCTTTAAACAAGACCTCACTCACATGGGAGAAAAAACCGGAAGCCTGAGGTGAGGGTGCGAGCTGCCACCCCTCACACTGGCTCGTCCTGCGAAACAACGCTGGTCTGTCACGTAAGCCCCGTCAGTACCGCTAGCCTGTCCCGGGCCTCCTGTCAAGGCCGCGACCAGCTGACTGGCTAAGGCTGCTTCTCTCGACTTCCCGCTCGGCAGCCAAGGCCAAGTGCCACGCCCACACTGAGGAGGGTGTTCACCCAAACGCATTTGCACTCGCATGCTGTGCACACGTTCGTTAATGTGAATAATCAGCAGGTTACCCCTACAGGTTTGCCTGGCCTCCTCCCCAGCTGTTGCCATCTCCTCTGCTGTGCCCACAGTCATCATCCGCGTTAGCCCTTCGAAGTTCTTTGATCCCCGCCACGGAATTCAAGTGTGCGCAGCAGCAGCAGAGCAAAACGCTTGTCGCCGGAAGGGGGAAGCCTTCGAAGATGCCTCGGCCGCTCGATGGATCTTCATGCCTCCACGACTGACCTCCGGCTTTCCCAAGCCGGCCATTCCCCTGCCGAGAGCGGCTAATAATAATAATAATAACAATAATAATGCACTTGATAAAGCGCCCTCAGACAACTCAATCTCTCTCTCTAGGCCCTTTACATTTGCTGCAAAGGGAAATGCAATTGAATGGTGAGTAAAATCATGCTTGATTAACAAACAAAATGAATAACATGGTTAGGGGTGACATGCGTGCGTGCACGCAGACAGCGGCGGCTCCACGGGTGCATGCGTGCACCTCACGGCGGCCGCCGAACGGTGGACGACGCCGTGTGCTGCATGCTCCGCCGCGCGGATCGTCGCTGCTAAAGTCCTTCCCCGGCGCAGCTGCCTGCGATAAGTTGGCTGCCCGGCTGTCGAAGCTTCCAGAATGAAGCTTCGAATGCTCATGATGCAAGCCGCGGTGCCCGCGAAACGTCTGCCGGTGCCCTGACTGCGAGGAAATGCTCCCCCCCCTTCGAGGCTCGAAGCTCTTTGAAGCTGCAAGGCACACCTTGCACAACTCCACCCGGTGCGACATCGAGCCTTCGTCTGACGGCTTGAGGCTGCGTTGGTTGCAGCGAGTCCGTTGCCACAGCTTCAGCTTGAGCAGCGTGTCGAATTGTTAAATTTGTAATAATTATATTAATTAAGACCATTAAGACAATTATAATAATTAAGAATGATTAATTAATTTTATAGCGTATAGTAATTAAGCCGATCTTCAAATACATACATGATTCGTTCAGCACATTTGCATGACTCCGCACACCCAAAGGGATACTAAATTAAAGGTTAGCTGATCAAGCAGCCCTCGTTTATATAGCAGCAGAAGAGCTTCAACTGGCAGCCGCTTGCAACTGGCAATGAAGTATTGCTCCCTGCTGGAATCGATTCCTCGACTCGGCTCGCCAAGTGCGAGTAGCTTACTGCCTCTTCCGACGGGGATCTGAGGCCTAGCAGTTAGTGTGCGGCAAACTCTACACCCAGAGGTCCCAGGGTCAAATGCGGGAGACGACGTCGTGGATCTGAATCGCAGTTTGGCATTTTGGTCTAATGATGCAGTCGCGTGGCCGCAGAATTATGGCGATGCATCCCCCTTTGAAGGATGCCGAAATAGGGACCTTTCCCTTGGTGCTATTACGACATTATTATTACCCCCCCCCCATATATATTATCCCTCGGTACTATTACGACATCTTGCTGGCTGCTGTAATTTGCTGCAGCAGCCAGCAGAGCTTCGTCCAAATCTTGTTGGGCTGCTCTGAGAGCTAGCTGCTGACTGCCCTCGGCAGCATCCTCCCCCTTCTCGCTCATGTCCCGAATCCCCCCCAACAATTGTTGGCAAAAGATGAAGCAATGTGCCAAAGGCACAAAGCTTCTTTCTATTCATGAAAAAATCGGCTTAAAGCTGCTTGGTGAACAAGCGTTGACCGGCATCTTGACCTGTTTGGAGCAGAATAATAGTGATTATAATGATAAGAAAACGTTCATATGGCCCACTAGGGGAACTAGACCTCTTTCTAGACACTTTGCAAGTGCTGGAAAGGAATGACGTCCATTGGCTACCTGTGAAATGCGCGGTTACAGCACGCACAAGTACACAAATTCGTACGAATGGAGAAAGAGAGACTATTGGCTTGCTGCCCTTTTTATCAAAGCAGGAGATGACGCGACATCAGTCGGCAGTGAATTCCTAGCTTTGGAAGTATGGGAACCGAAGGCACATGGGACTTATGTATATATAGTTCATTTGCATGGCCCCTCAAGAGAACTTAATCTCTATCCAGGCATTTCACATATGCCTCCGAGCTCGAGCCCACGACCTCAGCCAGACCTTGGTCGGGGTGAGCACCTTAACCACTGGACCAAACAAGATGAGACTTGTATTTTTAGGCACAACCAAGCGATCAGAGACAGACAAGGTCAGATCAGGTTTGCGGGTGGTGGTGGTGCTGCAGCGTTATGTCAGCCAGTGCCGATCGGTAATAGTTGGTGGAAGACAGTTTAGGTCGGTGACAAGGGGCGAGACGTGACAGTTGCAAGTTTTGCGATTTGCAACTGTCTAGCTGCAGAATTTTGAACCAACTGCAAGTTTCCTATTGCCAGAAATGGAAGGTCCTAAATCAATGAGGCATTGCAAAAGTCTAGACAATGTGTCGCGAAGGCACGGACTGGTCTGGGCTGGGATATCGTCATCGGATGGCAAGCCCAAAAGTTTGCAATTGTTCTTAGCAAAGAGTTGGCAGACTAGACTGCGTTCACCCAGCAAAAAGGTATTTTGAAGCAGGACACCCAAATTGCATCAAGGGCGATACCCTGGTGTACCCTGGTCGAGAGCCTATTTGACAGTTAAGGTTTTCAGTTCCTGCACGACACTAAGCTTTTCCAAGGATTGTTAAGTTGGCTTGATCGTCGTTTAATTTGCCGACACATTTTTGGGTAAATTGATTTTTTAAGTTACCCTCGACTAATTGTTATATCATTCATGACATCACGTGACCAGACGTCATTTAAAGCAACTCTTGAATAACCAAAATGTTAATCACAGCATTTTCGTCAGCCGCAGTAGCGTTAATTACCCGTTTTAGGACTCAGAAACGCTCAGCCTGGGTAGTGACTGGCTTGCACCTGACCACTTGGCTAAGACTCGTATGGCACTAGATTAAATCGCACCACAAACGTGGGCCGAGAGCCATGCCTGCTCTGGAAGGTGTAGTGCAAAAAAACTCAGTGATGAAAGTGCATTTACCACGATATGCTTGTTATGTGTAAGGCAATCAATCTCAAAAGCAATCAAGATGAGCCAAGTACTCAGATTGCATATTCAATCCTATTCCCGTATATCCCCTCAAAGCGGCTGTTCCACGTGTTTCTGGTAGCACTGCTAGAATGGCATCAATCCGAAGCACGAAAAAGCCTCACCTGACTGACGCTCTCTGGTGAGTGATTTTTGTGTAGCCAGCAAGCTCTTCAGTATAGTGAACAGTGAGCAGAGACAGTGTGTATAGCACGTGCTTTACCTTTTTTCGGTCGAAAAATGTGCGCTGATGGTTACCTCCCCTGTCCGCCATCATGAACACGAGAAGAACACGCTATGGTATCGATGTATGCAGCATGCAATCTTGAGTAGTTGACGTCTCGGGCGGCCGGTGTTACCAAGGCTCACACGTGTTCGAATAGCTGCCGCTACGAGTGAGATTTCGCGATTGGTCGCTTTGGTATTTATAATGGCAAGCCGGCCCACTTCTTCAGTAAGTCTATATGTACAGGTGTGTATGTCTAACGTAATGTAATGTATCTCCGTCTGTAACTCCACAAAGTCATAAAGACCATGTGGGTGTTACGCAGGGGAGTTTGGTGTAGCGCACTCACAGCCTAAGCAGCTTTCGGTACGCATTCGGTAGCCAACAGACTTCGTCTCACGCAACAATGAGGAGGTGGGAAGCATAGCAGAGTCAGGAGAGCTGTTGAGGTAGTGAGTAGCATGGAAGTAGCAGTTCAGGACCGCTGAAAAAGATGTGCCATAGTCGGCAGTTGGAGAGTAGTTGTCATTGCGTAAAAATTGTGGAAGCGAGCTCCACAGTCTAGGACCTGCAGAGCTAAAGGTTCTGTCGCCAACGGTCTTTAAGCAGAGGAATGGGACAGCTAATGTATTGTCCACACAGGACCTGAGGGTGCGAAGAGGCTGAAACTGGTGCAGCATTTCAGCTAGGTACGAAGGAGCCAAGCCGTGGCAGGCCTTCTGGGTCAGCATAAGAACTTTGCTTTGTATCCGTTGCTCAACCGGCAGCCATCCTAGCTCTTCTAGCAAAGGTGACACGTGCTCAAACCTCTGAGACTTGAAGGATAGCCTTGCAGCCATATTCATAGTCAGCTGCAGTGGCCTAGTTGCTTTCTTAGGTAGCCCAGCCAAAAGAGAATTACAATAATCAAGCCGAGACAGAACTAGGGAGCTAGTTAGATTTTTTACAAGCCACTGTTGAAGACAGCTCGTAATCTTGGATAGGGATCGGATGTGATGGCTAGCTGCAGAAGCAGTCTTCTGAATGAAGCTTTTAAAATTGAGGCAGCTGTCAAAAATGACACCTAAATTTCGAGCACGTGGTGATGGTCACACAATAGCAGCACCTATTGGAAGAGCGAAGCCTTTTAATCTAGCCATAACGCTTAATGTGACCTATGAGCAGCAGTTCGGTTTTATCGTCATTTAATTTCAAGAAGTTTTCCGACATACATGATTGAATGTCGGCAAGCAAGCATTCAGTTTCTCAGTTGCTGCAGCAGATTCCGACGGTATGAATGACAAATACAACGGAGTATCGTCAGCATAGAAGTGAAATCCTATTCCATGGGCCTTATTCATATCAAATACCGTATAGCATGTTTGCTGTGTATAAATTTACACTTGCATAAACTTACCTCTCTCGCTGCCTTCCATAGGCACACACTGTGCTAGGTCTAATTTTTTTCTTTTGCTATTGCACTCTCCCCCCCCTCTGACTGTGATACCGCCAAGCGAGATCGAGGCTTTCGTCTCTCTAGAGCCGGCGATGCACAGCTTTGGACCCTCGATGCTTCGATGCTTCCCGCAGGCTCTCCCTCCCTGCATGTCGAGCTCTCATCAATCCCTTGCAGCGTGAGTTGGTGACATTTGATGTCCTGTCAGGAAGTCGTTCCAAAATCGGCTGCCCTCTTCCCCAGAAGACCTATGACCTATGACCCATTTGCCATGACTTTGATGAGGAGCATGTAAGACCTTGCTTGCTGCACTGAACTTGCAGCACGGTGTGCGCCGAGTCAGGCGGTCTCTCACACACCTCACGTGCCTCCCTGCAGTGCCCTCTCCCAGCTCTCGGCAGTGTCCCCCTCCTCCGAGACGAGGCTCAAACCGAGGCCCGCAGGGAGCAGCCGCCGCAGGCGTTGCTGCTGCTGCTGCTGCTGCTGCTGCTGCTGCTGCTGCTGCTGCTGCTGCTGCTGCTGCTGCGACCGAGGGGGCGGAGGCTGCAGCAGCTCGATATGGTGCACTCTTAGCGCTTCAGCAGTCAGCTGTCTGCCTCTATTTCGCTGCTGCTGCTGCTGCGACCGAGGGGGCGGAGGCTGCAGCAGCCTCGATATGGTGCACTCTTAGCGCTTCAGCAGTCAGCTGTCTGCCTCTATTTCAGCGGAGTGCTGAAAGGAAAGCTGAGCGGTGTGACACGAGGGCAGAGCTTCCGGAAATTCAGGAGATCCAGTGAGTCAGCCGCTGCTGCTGCTGCTGCTGCGCTCACCTTGTCCGAACGCTGGTGCAGAGAGCGGTGGGCTTTGCGTGCTCGGCCGAACTCATTCACTCGCTGCCAGCCCCGCCCGGCACTCCGACGACCATCGTCGTCGCCTCCGCCGCTGCTGCGGCTGCTGTCTCGCGCCTGCTGTCTCGCGCCTGCCTGCCTGCCTGCCAGTGCTCGGCGGCGAGCTCGTGCGTGGCTCGTGCGCACACAATGCCAGCTGCCTTGTCGTTTGGTGACTGGTGTCGAGTGCCGCCGAGTTTCTGCCCTGCCGCCTTCCCCCACTCTTCAGCCTCAGCCTCGCCCTCACCATGTCGGATGTGAGTGCCGCCGCTGTAAGCTGCCGCATGTCGCGCCTTTGGATTATTTTGCAGTTGTCATTTTCAACGAGAACGAAGTCCCCCCTGTCAAGTGGGAGGATCCACTAGTCGAGGAGCCCCCGATGCTGCCGCCCTCCGCGCAGGGGACGGCATCGGCTGCTGCTGCTGCTGCTCCAATGCACGCAGCCCCACCAAGGGCTAACAGACAGATGCCGCCTCTGCCGACGTCAGAGCAGCCAAACATTGGTGGCGGAGGTGGCAAGATGGGGGCGGCGGCCGCGCACGAGCGCTCAGGGCCCGACCTGCAGGTGCCGTCCAAGCGCAGGTCGCCGGCTCCGGTGACGTCGGCCACTCCGCGGCTGGCGGTTCTGGGCGAGCCCCCTTCACCACCGCCACAGCAGCCGCTGCTTCCTCGCGCCGGCGGCGGCGGCGGCGCCCGCACTAACGAGGCCGCCGATGAGCAGCACGATGGCGGCGGCCCCAGGATGGCACGACTGACTGCTGCCCACGGTGACGCAGCAGCGGAGGTGCCGGCTGCTGCGACGTCGAGCCTGCCCGCCTCTTTGCCATTCGGTATCAAGCCGCACGGCGGGCGGCCCGCGCCGGCAAAGGCCGGAGCTGCATGGCGAGCAGCAGCAGCAGCAGGCGGCGGTGGCCAACCAACGGGCGAACCCCGCGTGCCCGCCATCGTGGTAGGTTCGGCAGCTTAAATAATTCATCCTGCCGACTTGCATTTGCCTAGCTGGTGGCATTACGGCAGCCGTCGGGCCCGGCCCGATGCTGAGCCTGATCCCTGATCCATCCGAGCAGCGGCCTAGCACCGTGCTCCGGCCTGGGCACGTGACCCTGGGCACGTGACCCTGGGCGGCATCAGCCTCGGGCCGCTCAAGAGGTTCGGACCAGCACTGCTGGTCGGCAGGTGGCACCAGCAGCACTCGTTGCCGGCTGCAGAGAGGCCCTGTTTTAGGGATCCGCTGCTTGCCTGCGCATGGGGTAGCCCAACTCGGTAGCCTCTTGGGTTCGGTGAGCCGTGATGGCTCACTAAGTAAGGTGGTTTCTTTTCGCCACCTCGGTCCAGAGGTCGTGGGCTCGAATCCTGCGGTGGGCGATCCTCTATTGCTGTTGCAAGCGGTGGCGATAGCCGTAAAGGGTCTTCTACTGCTATACAAAAAGAGGCTTTTCAGTCAGCTAGTATTTTTTTGGTGACGGATCTACTAATCTAAAACCTGTTACAACCTTCTCCAGTATGGTGAAGAGTGGCACACGCACATGCAGCCAAGCAAGTACGACTCAGTAGAGTGAGCTGGCGTAGAGAGTCTGTGCGGAGCCTCTTTCGTCTTGCTTATGGAGCCGCTGCTGCCACGGGCTTAGGCAGGGCTTGCATCGCAGGCAGCAGCAGCAGCAGAGGACGTTACCTTTTGCTTCCATTTTGCACGAGCAGGCCACCAAGACGCCGTCATCGTCTGCTCCTGCAGTCCCACATCGCTCGATCGCTGCGCAGCAGCAGCCCGCCCCGGCCACCACAACACGAGAGCCGCGATGACGTGATCATGACGACGGCAGTGTGGCTATGACGACGGCGGAGCCAGAAGCTGCTGCTGCCGCCCGGTCCGGACTCAGGTCGGCAGAGTTTTCGACAGTCGCAGCTCGGACGACACGCAATCGTGAACCGGCTGGTGGTGAGCGCCCACCTCCACTTGCGACAGGCCGGACGCGGTGGCAGCGGCCTGATTGGACAGCTGAGCTGAGCTGAAGTGCACGTCTGTGGCGTCTAGTGGCGTCTGTCGACCGACCGCCTGTGCGCTGGCTGGCTTCACAGGCTGCAGCTGCCGGTCCAGTGCTCGACAATCGAGCCTTGCCTCCTCTTCCAACGGGACCAGCGAGTGGCTCGAGACTGTGTTTGAGCTTGTCTGTCTGCCCGCCTACCCTTTCCGAGCATCGGCTTGCCTACCCCCCCCCCCAGCTCAGAGCCTGCCTGCTGAGGGCAGGAGCGAGCGAGCCCTCGCTCCCGCACTCAGCGGAATTTGAAAGGTACAAGAACGTGAGCGGCCGCTCGCCGCAAGTAGCCGAGCTGACGTATCGAGGTGGCTGGCGGCTTCGGTCCTTGCTGCTGCCTCAGCTGCAGTGTCTCTTTGTGGGTCATCGCTTAGCTGCGTCTTCTCGAGCTGCATTTGATCGAGTCGAGTCGCCATCGCTGTGCGAAGCAGCCGGTTCGGGCGGCAATGTCACTCTGTGGCTGTGCCACTTTTTTGCTGAGCGATCCTGTCCCTCGAGCCGATCTCTGCCGATTCCGACCCCCTAGCCCCGACCCCCTAACCCTGACCCCCTAACCCTGACCCCCTAACCCTGACCCCCTAACCCTGACCCCCTAGCTCCGAACCACTAACCCCAATCCCGACCCCCTCCTTTAACCCTAACCCCAAGTCAAATGCTGAGGTTCTGTGTATTTGTGCTGTAGAAGGTTATCTTCGAATAGCCAAGTCGGCCGGCGGCCCAGAAGTGACCCTGGCTCTGGGCGGCTGGCTCGAGAAATGCGCATTGTACATTTCGCTCGTGAAACGTACATTGTACATTGTACTCTTGAAATATACATTGTGCTCGGAAAGTGTGATTCCGTCTGATTGAGCTCCTTTTGATCGACATGTAAGGCTTCTCTTCGACATGTCTACACACCGTTTCTACACACCGCCTGCCATCTCAGTGCGAAAACCGAAAAGCATGGTTATGCTTTGGTTTGCATTTTTGTAAATATAATATTTAATATAGATTCACCTTTTTATGCAGTGCATCTCTGTCAGTAGCTCCGCAGAGACGCAGGTGTGTAGGTATTGTGTTGGTTACCCTTAAATCGCTGCGCATGTGGTTACAGCAAAGAACAATGGAAAAGCATATCTGAATGACGAGAACAGTCGAAGAGGTGAGTAGTGCACGACAGTAGCAGCACAGGACGGCTACAAGGAATGTTCGTGAGTGAATCAAGATTTAATCAAGCTGGAGCCCTGAGGGCTCCGTCTGGAAAGAAGAGTCCAGAAAGAAGAATAGCTGAGTCCGATATTACCATGCCACTTACTTCCTCAACTTTCTCCCGACTCGGCTCTCCTCTGCGTACTTTCTCTTTTTTACGTGAGAAGAAGTCTCTTTGCTAGTGTTTGCCCACCGAAAGCCTCCTTTGCTTTGAGTGGGCTATATATATATATATATATATATATATATATATATATATATATATATATATATATAGGGCTATAGAAATCTCTCCTTCGCGACACACCCACTTAGTCCATGTGCATTTGGAGCTGCAGTCGGAGAAACATGGCTGGCCTTACTTAAGTGACTAGGCCCTTTCATTATTGTATCATCGTTATTATTATAGTTTCAACCCAGCAGAGAGTCGGGGCAGAGTCCAGTGAATACGAAGCCAGCGATACTAATGCTCCAGATGTACTAGATTTTTATACTAATAACTCTGATAATGCTAGTAATAATAATAATAATAATAATGCAGTTGATAAAGCTCCTTCAGAGAACTCAATCTCTGTCTAGGTGCTTCACATTTGCTGCAAAGGAAGCATGATTGAATGGTTAGTAGTAGCATGCTCAATAAACAAAAACGATAACATGGTTAGGGGTGATATGCACAGGGTCAGCATGCAGTGTCAGCAGGCATAAGCACATAAAGGACGAATCACAGGGACCCGCTAAATGCTGTCATAAGTAGGTGCGTTTTAATTTTTTTTAAATGTGTTCAAGTCAGCGGATATTGTGTCGCAAGTCGGGAGTGAGCTTTAAGTTTTGGGACCATACGAACTAAAGGCACGGTTTCCAAAATATTTGAGGTTTGTACGATGTATGGGTAAACAGTTATATTCCGAAAAGCGGGTGGTACGAGGCTTAGCCTGGTAGGGGAGTAGATCTGAAAGGTAGGCTGGAGCCAAAGAATGAAGTGACCTAAAAGTTAGTAAAAAACCTTGAAGTCGATGCGTTGCTTGACTGGTAGCCAGTGCAGGTCGTCAAGAAGTGGTGGGATGCTGCAATTGTGACGCTTACGACAGACACGCCTAGCTGCAGAGTTTTGCACCAGCTGTAAGCGCCTGATTGCTCAGGCCGGTAGACAACTGGATGTCACAAATGCATGGACCAACTTAGGTGTGGTATCCCTGTCTAAAAGAGCCCAAGTTTAGCAATGTTATGTAGCTGAAAGTAGGCAGAGTTGATTGTGGAGCTGATGTGGTCATCTAACGAAAGGTCACTTTGGAACATGGCACCTAGGTTTCGTGCAGATTCAGCTGGAGATCAGCTGGCAGGGCCAATTTTGAGCGTCAGCCTTTCTAATTTCCGAGTCACACCTGGTTTGCCCATAACTAATAATTTGGTTTGATCATAATTTAATTTAAGAAAATTTGCTGCCATCCACGTTCGGATGTCATCAATGCATGCAGTATAGGAGTTGAGAGAGTTCGACGTGCTTGAGGGCTGGGAGGGATCAAAGCAAAGGTACAACTGAGTGTCATCCTCATAAAAAGTGAGAGCCTAGATTGTGCTCGGCAATCACATCGGCAAGAGGAAGAGTACAAACCATGTAAAGAACAGGACCTAGCACGGAGCCCTGAGGTACCCCATATTTCAGCGGTGCCTCGGTTGATCTTTGTCCATTCACGTTAATACTCTGGAGTCTCCAACTGAGTAGGACCTGAGCCATGGCAATGCAGTGCCAGTGATGCCCAGGATAGATGAGAGGCGCTCAAGAAGGACTTGGTGATCGATAGTATCAAAAGCTGCCGAAAGATCGAGCAAAACAAGCAGAGATACTCTACCCATGTCTGCATTCCTAAGTAGATCGTTGCACCCCGAAGCGATGCTGACTCTGTGTAGCGATTAGTTCTAAAACCAGAGTGAAACTTACTAGCAAGTTTTGAAGCTTAGGTTGGTAATTTAGCGAGTGCGTATGAATGAATCAATTATGGAGGTAAAGCCACCCCGTTCTCCAAGGCTTTGATATCTTGACCTAACGTAGTTAGAGCATAGACGCACATATCAGCGATCGTTTAGAAATTCAAACGGGCGAGTGCCTGCATTCAGGCTAATCCGGTATCAGGCATTTTTATCACGCAAAAAATAAAAGTTTTCATTTTATACGTTATGTAATTGTGCTTCAACCTAGCCAATTTTCTGGAGGAAAATCTTGCTAATTTTGAGCTTTCGTCAGAAGTTAATAACAATAATAAAATTATTATTACATTTTTAGCACCCTCAGATATTTAATTTTTTCTAGGCACTTTATAGATGCTGTTTAGTGACAACATCCGCAAGCAGCAGTCACTGTGTAAGCACACGTGTGCACACGAAGGACGAATCACAAAGATCCACATGATGATCTAAAGAGCTGTTGTGTTTTAAGCTTCTTTTTAAATGCCGTGACGTCAGGGGACGCTGTGACGTGCTCGGTAGTGAGTTCCAGGTTTTGGGATCACACGAACTAAAGGCAAGTCTTCAACGATTTGAGGACCTTACGAGGTTTGGCTTACCTATTCGAGTCAGAACAGCTGGTAGTCCGATTCTAGGCCCTGTGAAAGAGTAGTTCTGATAGGTAGGCTGGGGCCATAGAATGGTGGGACTTAAAAGTAAGTGACACTACCCTTAAGTCGATATGTTGCTTGATTGTTTAGACAGGGATACCACACCTACATTGGCCCATGCACTTGTGATATTCCGTCTTGACTTATGTAACAAAGTGCTTGGTGGTCTACCAGCCTGTGCACTCAGATGCTTGCAGCAGGTGCCACATTTTGCAGGTAGGCTTGTCTGTCGTGAGCGTCGCAGTTGCCATATCTCACCACTTCTCGCCGACCTGCACTAGCTCCCAGTCAAGCAACGCATCGACTTCAGTCAGATTTTGTCGCTCAGTTGCCGTCCCTTCATTCTTCGGATCCTGCCCACCTAACAGATCTTCTTCCGCACCTAGCTAAACATCGTACCTCGTGCTTTTCCGAATCTAGTCGTTTACCTATGCCTCCTACGAAACTCAGATCCTTTGGAGACCCTGACTTTAGTTTGTATGCTTTCAAACCCTGGAACTCACTTCCAACTGCTGTCACGACACCCCCTGACTTGACCACTTTAAAAAAAACTAAAAATGCATCTATTTATCACCCTATTTAGTGGGTCCATGTGATTCGTCCACTGTGTTCTTATGCGTGCTGACACTGTGCATGCCATCTCTAACCATGTTTGCATGCTGACCCTTCACATGCCACCTCTGACCATAATATAATAATATATAATATAATTCATTTATATAGCGCCCCAAGAGAACTTAATCTCTAATGAGGCGCTTCACATATGCCTCGGGGCTCAAGCCCACGACCTCAGTCGGGTCTTGGTCGGGGCGAGCCCCTTAACCGCTAGACCAAACCAGCTCGGCAATCATGTTATGTTTGATGTTCATTGAGCATGCTACCGTAAACCATTCAATCACGCTTCCTTTCTAGCAATTATAAAGTGCCTAGAAAGAGATTGAGTTCTGTGAGGGCGCTATAGCAAATGTATTATTAAAATTATAATTGATTTGGAATCAGTGGAGGTCGGCGAGAAGTGGTGTGATGTGGCAACTATGACGCTCACGACAGACGAGCCTAACTTCAGAGTTTTACACCATCTGTAAGCGCCCGATTGCACGCGGCGCCAATATTCCAGCAAGCAGTGAGTGACAGAAGTCGAGACGGCACGTCATAAATGCATGGACTCGTTTCGTTTTAGTATCCCTGTTTACGCAATCCCAAAGTTTAGCAATGTTATGCAGCTGTAAAAAGGCAGGTTTGACACTGGAACTGATGCGGTCGTTTAATGGAAGGTCACTTTGGAACAAAACACGTAGATTACGTGCAGATTCAATAATAATATACTTGATAAAGCACCTTCAGAGAACTCAGTCTCTTTCTAGGAGCTTTAAATTTGCTGCAAAGGAAACACGATCGAATGTTGAGTGGTAGCATGCTTGATAAACAACACGAATAATATGGTTAAGGGTGACATGCACAGGGTCAGCATGCTAGTGTGGTTAGTGGTAGCATGCACAGTGTCAGCACGTATAAGCACATGAAGGACGAATCAAGGGGACCGACTAAACGCTGTCCTAAATAGGTGCGTTTTAATTTCTTTTTTTAAATGTGGTCAAGTCAGGGGATGTCGTGATAAAAGTCCGAGTAAGAGTATGGAGTAAGTTCCAGGCTTTGGGAGCATACGACCTAAATGCACGGGAGATATGCCGGCAGAACCGATTTTGGGAATCAGGTTTTCCAATTTTGGGAGGACACTTGGATTTCCCATAACTAGTAAAATGCTTTTATGATCATTCAATTTAAGAAAGTTCGCTGCCATCCATGTGCGGGTGTCACCAAATAATGCAATAAGGGTGCGGAGAGAATTCGACGAGTTCGAAAGCTGGGAGGGATCAAATGTTAGGGTACAACTGAATGTCATCGGCATATACATGAAAGCCTAGATTGTGCTTGGCGATCGCATCGGCAAGAGGGAGAGTATACATTTCGAAAAGAAGCTGACCGAGAACAGAGCCCTAAGGTAGCGCGTACTTTAGTGATTCTTCGGATGATCGCTGCTCGTTCACATCAACACTCCGGAGTCTGCTACTGAGATAAGACCTGAACCAGTGCAATGCAGTGCCAGCGATGCCCAGGCGAGATGCGAGACGCTCAAGAAGGACTTTGTGGTCTGTTGCATCGAAAGTTTCAGAAAGATAAATCAGAGAGACTTTATCCCAGTCTGAATTCCTGAGAAGGTCAAAATGCACCCGAAGCAATGCTGACTCTGTGGAGTGATCGGCTCTAAACTTGGACTTGCTCGCTAGATGTGAGATGTATCAATATAAGAGTTCGGCTGAGTTCTGCTGCAACCGTTTCTTCGTCTTTCCAGCGTCTTCGATAGGAACAAGCTAGTCAGCAGCAGCTATCCTAGGGCCAAGAAATAGGCCATCTCTAGGCCATTCAGCATACACGTAACAGGTATACCTGCTACCTGTATGCAATACATAGCTGTAACAAAGGTGTGCAAGAGAGTTCGCAGGAGCTTCGGGCGGCCTTCCGCTGCGTTGGTCTTCCGGTCGTTCCTTCCGGTGCATCGCCTTCCGCTTCTGCGCTTTCTGCATCGTTGCTGTTCGGGCTCAGGAGTCAGAGGGCGACGGCGAGATGGAATCGAAGGCTCTGCTTCACAGTTTTCTCAATAGTTTACGGTGCTGGTACCGTGGCCTCACGCCTCCTGGAAACCCTCTGAAAAATCCGCTTAGAACATGATGTGGTTCTCCGGCGAGCGAGGATGAAGGAACTAATGGAAACTATCGCGAACGCTGGCTAATGCTAACGGAACTAATGGAAGGAACAAATGCAAAGCGGGAGGGATTTCCATAGGCAAATATTTGCAGGCAGAACTACGGGCCTCGTTTTCCAGGTGTCAACGCCTGAGAGCCAGGCCGGCGCCCCCTAGTGGCGGCGCTCGCCCTCACCGCAGAACGCCACTGGCCTCGCCGGTCGTCGCCGGAGTCGCCCGCTCCGCGCGAGAATCGCCGCTACACGAGCTACCGCGCCTTCTCGATCCACCGCGCGGAAGCTATCGAGCAGCCATTTCACGTATTTACAAGCAATCGTGTTCTCGCCTTTGAGTTCTCGGGCCTGCGCTTGCGGCCCTGCGCTTGCGCGTTCTCGAGAAATGGGATTCTGCAGCGGTGCCTCGTGAATTGGCGCATTTATCTGCAGAGGTAGCATCACTGAATGGTGAGTGGTACCATGCTTGATTAACAACAAGAATAACATGGTTCGGGGTGACATGCACAGGCTCAACATGCGACTATGGTTAGTGGCAGCATGCGCAGCGTCAGCAAGCGTCAGCACGCATAAGGACGAATCGCTCGGACAGCACGGAGGACAGCTTGCAGTGCACCGGTTACGCAAGACTAAGGGCGAAGTCCGGGATTCCTGAATAAAAAGAGTTCTAAAACTAAATCAAGACGCGATGTTACAAGCACGCGAGCTAGTTTGTTTGTCGTGCCTTTTCTATGCAGGCTCTGGTTTTAGGCTCTGCTCCTTAGCTGAAAGTAGGTCGACTCGACTGAAGGGGCAATGTGCTCAAACAATCACAAATTGTTTAGGAAGTGCACGCCCTGATTACGGTCCGGCGTCGCTCCAGCGACGCCGAACGAAGCAATTTAGAGAGCGATGTCTTGGCGGTCTTGAGGAGGAGTCCGGCGCAGAGAGGAGCAGGAACAGGACGGGAAGCCGGAGACGAACGCTTCCGAGGCCCCGCCGTGTCGGCGACTAGTCATAACGCCGCCGCCGCGTTGACTCACCGTCTGGCGCTCGAGGCGGCTGCTACCGACTGAGAGGACGCTGTCGGAGCCGCCGCCGCCGCGCGTCGGCGGCTCCGACATGCGACGAAGCGCGGAGCGCCTGCTCGCGCGCGGAGGCCCAGCTACTGCGGCGTCATTTGTTCGTACAGCCGCGTACGTCTGCTGCTGGGCACAGTGCTCATAGCAGGCTGTTCAGCATGGTTGCCAATGTCCATGGCTGTACGAACGAACGACGCCGTATTAGCTCATTTATTAGCTGAGCGTATTAGAATGAAACTGTATACGGAAAAAGAGACTAGAAATGTGTTCATTTAACGTAAATATAAGCATTCGCTGGCGGCCATGAACAGCCTGCTATGAACAGTGTGCCCAGCAGCAGACGTACACGGCTGTTGGAGCAGACGACGCCAGAGATTAGCTGGAGGCGGCGGCTGCGCTCGCTAGGTGAGATGGGAGCGTCTAGTGAGTCGCGTCACGTGCGAGGGCCGGTGTTTGCACAATGCCTGCCTTTTCAGCGGAGCGTGTGTGCTCACGAGTCAAAGAGGGGGCGGCGGCGGCGGCGGCGGCGGCGGCGGCGGCGGCGGCGAAGCGGTGGCAGCGGCAGAGCAAACAGCTTTCAGCAGTCGACGCGAGTCCAGATGACCGGCCGCCGCCGCTGGCTCGGAGGCCGCAGAGTCACGGCGAATGTACCCGGATGCCTCGCAACGCCGCCGCGACAGCCTGGGAGGGAGGAGAGGGGAGGCGGGAAAGCGTTCGCTCGCGCGCAGCAGACGATCTGCGATGAGCGAGCGCTCGAGTGGTGCGCTTGCGAGGTGGTTTTCGTGCGCGCAGCGACCGCGAGCTCGCGCCATGTCTGGTGAAAAGGAGGGAGGGCGGGCCTTCTCGGAAGCGGGAGACGGGAAACGCCTTTTCAGCCCGGCTTCCAGCCATCAGCGCCCTCTGCCCTGACGGTCAGCGCTCCCAGATGGCCGAAGCCTCTCCGGGGGCGGGCGGCGCCTGCGTGAGCTCAGCGCCGCCGCAGCAACCGCGCGCCCCTCGTCGAGCTCAGCGACAGGGGAGACAATCCATTCCGCTTCCGCGCGTAGCTCCTGAGCGGCGGCGGCTCGCTGTGCCGCAGCTCAGAGCTCCCGTACCCATTCGCGATTTTCGCCAGCGTGCGGTTCGCAAAGCTGCGCGTTAGGGGATCGCATGAGAACAGCTCTCGAGGACGTCCGCTCGGGGGCGGGGGCATTTTTTCAGCAACTCCGGATCAGCTTCCGGAAAAAAGACATTTTCGGCTACGCGGTCGATAGGAGTCGTCTTCCCCCACCGTCAGAGACGCGGCAGTTTGACACCATCCTGAGGGCGTATAATAATGATAACAATGCATTTTTTATAGTGACCTCAGACAACTCAACCTCTGTCTGCGAACTCCGTCCGCATTTGCTGCAAAGGAAGCACGATCTTCACGTGCGTCTGCCGAGGGCTCCTCCGCAGGGGCTTTTCGTGCGCACCGCCCTACGTAGCTTAGCAATAGCCAAACGAGTGCTTTGAAGCAAGCAATACAGCCAGATCTATCTTTCATTGCCACTGGCTGCGCTTGCTTTCAGCCGTTCGCCGTTTGCCAGCAACGCAGCAGCCGACTGCTCGCGGGGTCGTGCGCCAGCGAACAAGCTGCGCACAAGCGACGGCTGCAGACCGCGGCGGCGTAGTAGTTTGCCGCCGACCGCCCTGTTCTCAGTCAAGAGCGCCACGCGCGTTCAATCGTACAGCACACGTGGCTCGAGAGCTTCGGCAGTGCATTTTAAAGCCGAGAGGCTGCAGAAGACCTGCACTCTCGTGCTCAAGAAAGACTTCGAACAGCGGTTTCTGACTGTGCGCTTCACGCCGCTGTTGTTGTTGTAGGGCAGCATTTCTCTGCAGCAGCAGGCTCGCCGGATAGAGAATGAGACCGGCGACTCAGACGCTGCGCGATTCGGCGCCCAGTCTCGTGGCCTTGCAGCTTCCAGTCGCTACAGCGAGCCGCAGCCATTTTGAAATCGCTGCCGCAAATTGGAAGCGGGTTTCGGCGGGCGCGCTGCGGCCAGCGGATTTCTCGCCTCCGTAAAGGAAAGAGCGCGTAGAACAAGCAGACGAGCGAGCTACGTGTCTGCAGGATGGTCTCACCAGTGAGCAGCGCTCAAAGGAGAGCTTTACCCAAGTCTTTTTGTGTACGTCACGGCCGCTGTTGAACACCTACAACCGTCCGCTGCAGTCAAAAAAAGCTCGTCCAGGTTATGTGTCGTTCGTTCGCACAGCAGCAGAGAGCCAGCCGATGCCCAACGCCGACAGTTTATTACAAACGCACGGAGCCGAAGAGCGCACGGCTCCCCTCGGCCCCTCGACTCTCGCTCGACTGCCCCCTAAGTAGGCCATTATGTATATGACACTATATGACATTATGTATACAGACTGGATACGATACGGTGCTAGCTCGCTCTTCGTCGCCGCCGCGTTCCTGCCGCGTTACTGCACGCCGCCGTGCGTCGGTGCAGCACCTGCAAGCAACTAACTAGTCGTGTTGCAAGGCTTCGGCGTCCGACGAAGGTATCCGGCGGATATCCGGCGGTATTCGTCGGGCGACGACTGACACTCGGGCCGCAAAGAGCGTTGTGTGCTGTCAGCCTAGTTTTGACCGGACGCGGAAGCCGCACAGCGAGCGTTCGTGACGACGCGCGCCCGATCGCTGCCGTCGCGTCCGCCGCTGATCGGCGGCGCCGCCCGGCGGCGATGATGAAAGGTTCGGCGGCACCGGTCGGAGGCTCGTCGCGTGCTCTTCGCGTGCTCTTCGCTCGCCGCTCATCCTTTTCCCGCTCTCGCATTCGCGCTATTATTCCGTAGGCAGCAGCCATTGTGCCTGTCCTGTTTGCCCTGTGCCGCACATGGCAGCCGCCGGCCTCAGCGCGCCGGCTAGATGCGGCGCGCAGCCAAGCGTCGCATTCGCGTCTGAAGAGAAGCGGCGAGTGAAAGCTTTTAGCTGCGCTCGCTGTAATCGCCGCAGGTTCTAGCTGTTGGGTGCGTCGGGGACGCGTTCGAGAAACGACCTCATTCTAGCTACGCAGCTGCTGCCGCAGCGACGGTAGCGTTCAGCACTCGCTGCTGCTCCCAGTGCAATTGCATTGAATGCAAGCAATACGATTACATTGAAAACGTACAATGCAATACGATTGCATTGAAAGGATGGAGAACTAGAGGCGGCCGAGCCCTCGCCTCGTTATCGCATCGAAAGTTCTCGCGCGTTTCCGCCGTCGACTCCGTAAGCGGCCGCAAACGGCAGCTTGCCTCATTGCAGCTCTCGCCATAGGCGCCATATGCCATATTCATACCGCAGGTTGCCACCGGCGGCGCATCACGATCTGGCCCAGCACGCGGCTTAGCTCGGTCGGTGGCATTGGGTCGATTGGGCAGTGCACCTACCGGAACCGAGCCTCTTGTTTGTGGCCGCGCCGGGAACTGGCGGCGCGACCGCACGACCGAGCGGCCCGTCGAACGGCAAGCTTCCGTCAGCGTCACTCTCTTTAAGCCCAACGGACCCTGCGCCCCGCCACCCCCGGAAGCGTTCGCGGACTCTCAAAGGCGCGAGGCCGCCAGCGGTACCGACGGAGGAGGCACCGACCCAGGAACCTGCGCACACGGCGGCGGCGCTCAGCTTTCAGGTCAACTCAGCCGCCACGTTTGTGAGCGTGAACCGAGCAGACGCATTTGCCCGAAGACCGAATGCAGGTACAGTATCCGCTTACTAAAAATCGCTGTAAGCCACGCCGCCGAGGCCGACCCTAGCCCGGGCGGAATTGAAAGATGCTAGAACAAAATGGGCTCTCTGTTCTCCTGGCGGAGACTTCCGACCGCCGGAAGAGTAAGCTGCCAGCGTGTCCGGCGAACCCGGCACCTTCCTCCGCCGAACGCCGGCTGCAAAACGCAATGCTAGCGCTGCCGCCGATACCGGATACAGATACGCCATGCGCGCGCCGTGACATTCGCCGTGACATTCGCCGTAGCTGGCTGCGTCCGGCTTAGCCGGAAGTCGGCGAGCGACTCGGACAGGGCCGCCGATCGCTTGCGCTTTCTGGGGCTCACCGCTCACCCGCTGCACCTATCGCGCAGGCGCCGGGTCACGCGATTTTCGGTCGCTGCCAGTGCTCGCTCGCTAACTTCCGGCCGTTCGCTCCTGGCTCGGCGGCCCGTTGCTCGCGAAACGGCCGCCTCAGCGATCGAACTGCTTAATAATGAATGATGACAACTCGCCGCTTCGACCGAGCGACAGAGGTCGAAGGAGAAGGTCGAAGTCGAGTCGAAATCCTGTTCGAAAAGCCCCTTTTTTTGAGTGCATATGACGGCACACTCTGCGAAAATAGCACTTATAAAATTGCACATGCATCGGCACGGTTCTCGTGCAATGTACTACAATCGAATGCAGTAGCCCGGGCCAATACCACAATCCACTTCAATCCACTGAATCTGCCGCATAAAAAATCAAAATAGATTTCGCTGAGCTCTAGTTTCTATTGCACATTAAAGTTCAGCTTGATGTTTGCACAACCAGGTAAAATAAAAAAAAATGTGCATCCTCTTCCTGTGGCAATGGGCGGCAATCGCCTGAAATGACCTGGTAAACTAATGAAATCCACTCTATTCCACTGCAAATCATCATCAAATCGCCATCGCGAAGCTCTAATTGACATTGCATACAGGACTAAACTCATTTCAAAGTGCACCCACAACATTTTGCTCTATTGTGCATAATCGTTCTCATGCAATCAATTGCAATCGAGTGCAACGGCCCGGTCCCATTCCGCAATCTACCTCAATCCGCAAAAATCCGCTGCAATCCGCCGAACAGCGACCAGAACGCGTACCCTAAAAGCTCTAATTATGATTGCTCGCTTCTCCAATCTCCGCTTATTGTGTCCTCACATAAATTTACTGTAATTTCATCGGCCATTCTGCGGCGATACACTGCAATCGACTGCAACTGCCCGGGCCAGTCCGTCAACACACCGCAAACCACCGAAAAACGACCAGAATACGTACACTTTAAGCTCTAATAGTGATTTCGCGTTGCTCTAATCTTCGTTTAATATGTAATCGCACAACTTCACTACAATTGCGTCGATCATTTGGCAGCAATGCACTGTAATTGACTGCAATGGCCCGGGCCAACAGGCAATCTACAGCAATCTAATGCAAAATGCCCTGAAGACGGTTTCGCAATGCTCCAATTTTTAATGCATGTTTCAAAGCACACTGGTTAAATTCAACCACATTGTTGTAAGGAATTGCGCTCGTACAATCTTGGGCAATGCATGGCAATCTACGGCAGCGGCTCGGCTCGAATCAGCAACCTACAATCCGTGGTAAGTCGACCACAAATTGGCTGCACGAATTGCAACTTGTCATCGCATTTCACATTTCCTTGTGCTAAAAGTAAAATCGTAGGACTTTCAAGCTGTTTTGCACGCTAAATGTCAACAATGCACGGCAATCGACAGCAATGACAGGGACCAATACCGAAATCCGTGGCAAATCAACAAGAAATCGGCTGCACGAAGCTCCAATTCTCATTCCACGTAACATCTCACTGGCGTGCACATACCTTCAACCTTTTCAACCAGCTCTGACCGTTCAATCGTGGGCAATGCATGGCAATCAACGACAATTTCCAGGGCAATTACGGCAATCCATTATGATCCATCGAAAGTCACTGGAAAGTGACCGGGCCAAAATCAAATATATCTTACCTGTATATCTTATCTTTCCTGTATTATATTGTATATGTATTACTGTATATTGTATATTGTATATGTCTTATTATATATATCTTACCTTATCTTACCTGTCACAGCCCACTGTGTTGAAAGTGCAATCAAATCCTTTCAACTAATCGTGCACGTACAATCGCGCAAAATAAACGGCAATCGACAGCAATGTCGTGGGCCAATACCCCAATTCTCGGCGAATTGCCTAGAAATTGGCAGCGAGAAGCCCCAATTGTCATTACATACAACGCTCCGCTGTGTCTAATATAAAGCCGTGGCATTTTCAAGATGTTTTGGTCGTAAACTGTCAGCAATGCACGGCAATCCACAGCAATGGCATGGGCCGATAGCAAAATCCGTGAAAGATTGGCTGCAATAAACTGCAACTCTCATTCCACGTAACATGTACCTGTGCGCTCGCATAATCTTTACCCATTGTGCACGATTAATCGACCGCAATGCACGGCAATAGATGGCAGTGGTCCGGAGAAATACGCCAATCCATAACGGCCTATTACAAATGAACCAACAGTTGCTGAGAGAAGCTCCAATCTTTCATTCCGTATTGCCCTAAACTGCAATAAAAGTGTAGCCACATCCTTTAAACAATCGAGAAAGGCACAAACGAGGGCAATGCACGGCAATGGATGGCGATTGCCCGGCCTCTACCGCAATCTGTTTCAAATTTTCTACAAATCGGCTGTTTGAATTTGTAATTGTCCTACCACATAACGTACCACATAACGTTCACTGTGGGCGCACATACTGTCATTTTTCGTGTTCAACCTTGGGCAATGCATGGCAATGGACGGCAATTTCCCGAGACAATACAGCAATCTATGATTGTCTGTTGCAATTACAAACAAAGCTGGTGGGAGAAGATCCCATTTTCTTGTTTATTACAGGGCGCTGTATTAAAAGTGCAACCGCATCCTTTGAACCAGTCTCGAACGTGTATTCGAGGGCAATGCGCGGCAATCGACGGCAACAGCCTGAGAAAATATGGAAATCTGTAACGGTCCAGTAGAAATAGACTGGTCGCTGCTGAGTGACGTTTCCATATAGATATCTCTTTCATGTATACTCTATTTTTTGTGCACCAAGGAAATGTCATCGAATTGAGTTGAGTATGTACACTTACGACGGACGGATAGATTTCCGTATTCTCTGACGGCTTTTAAACTATTCGCCGAAATTGAGGCATACATTGGTGGCCGGGCGCTGCCCTAGTAACAACAGCAGCAGCGGGTTCGCACAACACTGACCTCCTACTGCAGACTCGCCTCCTGGCTCCGGCCACTTTCTCCTTTTCTTTTCTTTCTTTCTTCTTTTTTTCTCCTTTTCTTCTTTTCCGGCTTACCCAGCGCCGAGTACAGCCTAGCGAGTGCCGGCCAGCCCTAGTCATTCGAGCGAGAACGCTTTTCGAGGACGCACAATTGTCAGCCAGTACGTTAGTCTGTTCCTCAGTCTGTTGGTGCCGTTCTCACCAATTAACCCTCATAATCATTAATAGGAATTTTAATATTAAAGCATTTCTATCTCACCTTAAGAAAACCGTTGTATGACATTCTCCAAGCGGCAGGCACGCAATACCGAGCAGAACATCGAAGCGGGCTCAAAGACGTTTATTCATACGGACGCCGCAGCGGGCCAGTACGCGACTGCCCCGAGACGGCGTCCTCGACATAACTCCCGGGCCTTTGGCTCCCGTTACTTATAAACCACTGCTATAAATCTCAACAACCCATAAGCCAACGACAGTGTCATAATCTCGAAATAGCCACAAAAACTAGATTCCTTCGTAAGATCAGTACGTATAATGGACCGCACAGTACGCGAAATTTCTGTGTAGCGGATCGGGAATGAAAGTCTTTTCAACGGACACGTGACACAGCACACGTGACGGATGCTAGTCCGTCGCAGATGACGCATTGCAGAGACCCGCGTCTCTGAGCACCTCGAAGCTATGTCGAGCTGACGAGTCATAGAAGCTGCACCGACGCATGCTGGTGCGGCGACAATGGCTACACGCGACGTCAATCGCGAACGCCACACGCGATCGATTAGCGAGAGTCAGACTAAAGGTCAAAGGCGCCGATCCACGGAAAGGGTAGCTTCTAAAGCCGCCAATCACGTCAATGGATACAAAGCACGTCCATAGATATATAGCAAAAGTCCTCTTAACGTTCACGTGGAGCTTCAGACTCCAAGACCACAGAGGCGACACGTGCACGCACGGCGAGTCACAGAAAGTGCATACAGGTATCCTGCAATCATTTCAGGTGAACTTATTTGTGGCCTCAGCCAAAGATCATGATGAATCAGCCTCCTAATATAGATTGTATTTCAGGAACCGTTATGCGAGCTGTAGTAACTGTGATCATCTGGTGAATTAGTATTCTAGCTTTTCGATGCCGTCTCCTACTTAGTCGGCTGGCTCTGCGGCCACGGCGGAGGCGGACAGCTGCCGCCGTATTCCGACTTAAGTCCGACAGACTGAGAAACTATAGAATGAGATGTCTGTAACATTTCAATCGGGGTTCAAGAGGCACCACTCCGCTGAAACTGCTCTCCTCCGAGTTAACGATGACATTCTACGTGGTAACTATGACGGGAATTTCACTGCCCTGGCGCTGCTAGATCTGTCAGCTGCCTTTCACAACATTGATCGCGAAGTTCTGCTTGAACGATTGAGAACAACGATCGGTCTGGCAGACGAGGCACTGGCGTGGTTTAAATCGTACTTGTCTGATCGTGTTCAATCCGTGTCGAGTGGGGGGGCAGGTCTCACACACGAGACGGGTCACCTGTGGAGTCCCTCAAGGGTTCGTCCTCGGTCCCATGCTGTCCTTCATTTATACTTAACCTCTGGGAAAAGTGATTAAGGTCCATAGAATAGGATATGTTATTAATGTAATGTAACATATCTTCATCTGTAACTCCATAAACCCATACAGACTCTGTGGGTATTACGCAGGAGAGTTTTGTATAGCGCACTCACAGCCTAAGCGGCTTTCGGTAGCCAACAGACTTCGTCTCACGCAACAAAGAGAAAGTGGGAAGCATAGCAGAGTCAGGAGAGCAGATGAGGTACCGATTAGCACAGAAGTAGCAGCTCAGGACCACTGAAAGTGATGAGCCATAGTCGGCAGCAGGAGATTAGCTGTCGTTGCATAAGAATTGTAGAAGCGAGTTCCACAGTCTAGGATCCGCAGGGCTAAAGCTTCTGTCGCCAACGGTCTTTAAGCGGAGGAATGGAACAGCTAATTTATTGTCCACACAGGACCTGAGGGCGCGAACAGGTTGAAACTGGTGCAGCAGTTCAGCTAGGTACGAAGAAGCCGAGCCGTGTCGGTCCGTGTGGTTCAGCGTAAGAACTTTTCTCTGTATCTGTTGCTCAGCCGGCATCCATCCTAGCTCTTTTAGCAAAGGAGACACGTGCTCAAACCTCTGGGACTTGAAGACTAGCCTTGCAGCCATATTCGTAGCCATTTGCAGTGGCCTAGTTGCTTTTCGGTAGCCCAGCCAAAAGGGAATTACAATAATCAATCCGAGACAGAACTAAGGAGCTAGTTAAATCTTTTGCAAGCCACTGTGGAAGACAGCTCCTAATCTTGGATAAGGATCGGACGAGATGAATAGGTGTAGAAGTAGTCTTTTGAATGAAACTTTTAAAATTTAGGTAGCTGTCAAAAACGACACCTAAATTTCGAGCACGCGGTGATGGTCGCACAACAGCATCACCTATTAGAAGAGAAAAGTCTTTTAATCCAGCCACACGCTTAGTGTGTCCTATGAGCAGCAGTTCGGTTACTGGCCAATGCTGCGAGATCTGACTCCCCAGATATTAAGGGCTCAGCCGAAAAGTTTTCAGCCTTCTTTACTGAAAAAATTGTGCACATTCGTGCCTCCATTAAGCCCCCTCCGACCAAAGCAATCGCCGTTCCTCAACTGTGACCTTCCTTAAAAGGTTGTCCAACGTTTCTGCAAGCGAAGTGGCTGCCTTAATAAGGTCTAGCAAAAAGAGCTCGTCTCCTGAAGACCCCATACCTTCATCTCTGTGGTCTTCCCTAGAAAACCAACTTAGCCCTGCCATAACCAAGATTTTTAATGCTTCTTTGGGAAGAGGGGTCGTCCCCAAGTCCTTCAAATCGGCAATCGTTAGACCTATTCTTAAAAAGCCTGGATTAGACACAGAGATCCTAGCAAACTATCACCCAGTTTCCCTTCTTCCATTCTTATCAAAGATTCTTGAAAAAATTGTTGCTAAGCAGCTAGTTGAATGTATTGAAAATAATGGAATGTCAGAAACATTTCAATCAGGGTTCAAGAGGCAGCACTCTACTGAAACTGCTCTCCTCCGTGTTAACAATGACATTCTACGTGGCAACGACGACGAGAATGTCACTGCCCTAGCTCTTCTAGATCTGTCTGCTGCCTTCGACACTATTGATCACGAAGTTCTGCTTGAACGATTGAGAACCACGATCGGTCTGGCAGACGAGGCACTGGCTTGTTTAAATCATACTTGTCTGATCGTGTTCAATCCGTGTCGTGTGGGGGTCAGGTCTCAGACACTAGAAGGGTCACCTGTGGAGTCCCTCAAGGGTCTGTACTTGGTCCCTTGCTGTTCTCCATTTATACACAACCTTTGGGAAAAGTGAATAAGGCCCATGGAATAGGATATCACTTTTATGCTGACGATACTCAGTTGTATTTGTCTTTCAAACCGTCGGAATCTGCTGCGGCAACTGAGAAACTGAATGCTTGCCTTGCCGATATTCGATTCTGGATGTCGGAAAACTTCCTGAAATTAAATGATGATAAAACCGAACTGCTGCCCATAGGACACCCTAAGCGTGTGGCTGGATTTAAAGGCTTTGCCGTTCTAATAGGTGATGCTATTGTGCGGCAATCACCACGTGCTCGAAATGTAGGTGTCGTGTTCAACGGCTGCCTCAATTTCAAAAGCTTCATTCAGAAGACTGCCTCTACAGCTAGCCATCACATCCGATCCCTGTCCAAGATTAGGAGCTGTCTCCCACGGTAACTTGTAAAAAATTCAACTAGCTCTCTAGTTCTGTCTTGGCTTGATAATTGTAGCTGAGGCTGACGGGAGCTGAGGCTGACGGGAGCTGAGGCTGACGGGAGCTGAGGCTGACGGGAGCTGAGGCTGACGGGAGCTGTGGCTGACGGGAGCTGAGGCTGACGGGAGCTGAGGCTGACGGGAGCTGAGGCTGACGGGAGCTGAGGCTGACGGGAGCTGAGGCTGAGGAACCCGCTTCGCCGTTTGCATCCAAAATCCGCGTCGATCTAGAAAACTTCCACGCATCGTCGCCCCCTGACTCCCGGTTCCGGGTCAAGAGATTCCTCGATGGTATCAAGGGGTTTCTTGAAGGAATCTACGGTAATTCAAAACCAGCGTAGCAAAATCTTCAGCGAAATAATGTTTAGCTCATTGACCCGCCGCTTTTGTTCTCGTTCTCCGTCTCGGTCTCGTTCTCGGTCTCGTTTTCGTTCTCCGTCTCGTTCTCGATCTACGTCGTGAAGCGGATGCGACCGCTCAGCAGCGGCTGCTCGGCGACGAGCGGCCGCCGCGCACCCTCGCTGCAGCGTCGCTGCTTTGTGTTCTAACGTAAAATAGGCAAGCCCTTCTGTCCAAGGACCAAGCGGCGAAAGTTTTCTTTTCGAGATGGACCGGACCACAACCTCGCGGTTACCTGTTCAGTTCTCAACCGGTCGAGCTATTGAGACCGATCCTCTGTTGCCCACTGCAAGCAGAAGTGGTGAAAGTCGCGAAGGCTCTTCAGCCGCCATTTAAATGAGGCTGTTAAATCTTTGTGACCACGTGCCACGTGACCACGTTCCCGGCAGGCAAACGCAGCTGCTAAGTTTTTCATACCAACTGTGAGCTGCTGGCAGGAAGCACGAGGGGGGGCACGGAGAGTCTCGGCGACGTCTAGATGACAAGTCGAGCGTGCAAGGACCGGCTCTACTAGGCATGCGCAGTGTCAATATCTAAGCACTCCCAAATGCTTGCACTGTTACATAGCAGCAGGAGGCCGACGCGATTGCGAAGAGCTAACTTAAGCTCAGTTAAAGATAGATTGTTTTGGAACTGGACGCTCAGCGTATCTAAGTACCCACTAAATGCCGAGCTGGTTTGGTCCAGTGGTTAAGGTGCTCGCCCCGACCAAGGTCCTGCTGAGGTCGTAGGCTCGAGCCCCGAGGCAAATGCGAAGCGCTTGAATAGATATTAAGTTCTCTTAGGGTGCTATACACATGAATTATATTATATTGTTTTATTTATTTAAAGGGGATAGTGGGCGTTTATTTGCTAACGCGAAAGCGGATTCAGAGGTGTGAGAGTGAGGCTCTCCAGTATCCGAGTGAAGACTCACCCTTCTGCCCCTTGGCTGATCTTTCGCTGTCAACTTTAGCAAACTTCTCAGCTGCTGCGAATGCTGGTAACGCTAGCAACACGGAGAAACACAGAGAGAGAGAACTCGCTGCTGCAAGGCGGGCGCGGGGTCAAAGAGCAAGGTTCGTAGGGCAGGCACGGCCCTGTATCGCGTAGCCGAGTTCTAGAGGTCCAAGTCTAGTTCCGCCAAACCCCGCTATACTCCGGCCACGATGCCGCTTGCCATGCCGCTGAGCTAGGGTAAGACAAGCGGCCGTTAGGTTAAACCTCTTTATATAATACACACGCATGCGCTATACAAAGGGGGAACTCAGCAAGTCTACAGAGTAAGGTCCTATATAAGGTAAACTACAGGGGCACTGGATGACGCCGCAAGCGAGAACAAACGTGTTAGTGCTCAGTCGGCTTCCACAGTCGCACCGTCATAGGACTCCGTCTCAACAGTACAAGCCCAGTGCAAGCGTATGCCATCCAAGACCCGGCTAGCTGAGCACTCTGTGGTAGATGTTGCGGACGTTCACTACCGTCGAGAGCTTCCGCCGAAAGAGAGCTAGCACGCTGCCCCAAGTTCCGGTTCTCGGGCCTCTGGGAGCTGACCCAAAGCTTTGCCCTTCCGGAGCAAGGTGACGCCCAGCCCGACATATCGAATGTCAGTGGGTCCGCCTACTCTGGGGTAATATCGGGTGCAGAAAATAGGAAGCCTGGATAGTGCTCGGCTATTCCAAGCAATCGGGAACAGCAAACTTCGAAAAAGAGTCGGCGCTCGAGCGGATCGGGGTACCTCGGACAGACAGATCCGAGTAGCAGATACGCGGACGCGAGCTCGAGAAGATCCCTACATCCGGGATGGGCGGACATGCGAGCGAGAAGACACTTTGAAGCAGGCTCGACGAGATCGAGGTCGTTGGTGCGCACGTGACGTATGCGCTCAGAAATCTCGGACTCGGTGCTTATGCGTGCTGACAGTGTGCATGCTGCCACTGACAACTAATACTAAACGGCTAAACTAATTATTATAGGCTCAGACGCTCAACCATTCGTGTTCGTTGCAGAGTTCTTCCGAAAACCGAAGTTCTTGCGAACGTCGTATACGGAAACAATGCAGCTAAGACTTGTCTACAGTTATTCTGATTGTTATTTGACCGTAGCGCGTAAGAAATTACGTGCCTGTGGATATCGAAACGCTTATCGCTTTGGGCTGCTGGGTCTCCCACGCCGGCGGCTGCCTTAGCTACGCCGGCGGCTAGTAACCTGCATGTAAGTTATGATCGTCAGCAACTGTTTTCGCTCAGTCATCGTAGATCAAATGCATTCCTAGATATTGATGCGGTTTCTAAGATTCATGAACTATGCATTAACAAAAGAAAAGCGACCCGTAGCCACCGAGGTACACGGAACCGCCAGGTCAGACGCCGCTCATTGGGCGGGCATTTCGAGCTGAGTACCCGCTCGTTTGGTATTCCTATCATTGTCTCGAACCGCTCAGCACGCTCCCCCACATGCGTCACTGTGAATCTCTCTAACTTAGTGGTCATCAGGCCTGTTGTAACTCCATCGGCCAGACTTAACGCCTGCCTTTGGAATCCTCGCACGACGTGCAATAAACCTCAGGTAATAAGCGACCTCATTTCTGAAAATGGTATCGACCTGCTCGCCCTAACAGAAACTTGGCTAAAATCGATAAACTGCCCGACAATAGAAGACGCAACCCCATCTGGTTTCTCGTTCTTTCACACCCCTAGAGCAATCAAAACTGGAGGTGGAGGTGCTATTATCGTGCCATCGAAATTCAACTTCAAGCCAATTGCAGTACCTTCGAAGCAGTCTTTTGAATCAATTGTCCTGGTCTCATCTGAAAACAAGCTACCGATAGTGGCAGCAGTCTATCTCGCACCAGGTACCAAATCCTCTTTTATCTCAGATTCCTCCGCTCTCATTTCGATTCTGTGGGCAATAAATCAATCCTTCCTAGTTATTGGTGATTTCAACGTTAACTTTGATAACGTATCTGACGCTTTCAGCACCGAATTTCGTGCATTGACTGACTCATTGTCTCTTGTGGCTCATGTGCATGGCCTTACTCACATCAAGGGTCACACACTCGACCAGATTTTCTTATACAGCTGCACTTTATCATCACCCATTATTATCAAATCCTGCTTGTCTGACCACATGCAAATCTCATTTAATCTACAGTGTGTGCCCACCTCCTCCTCTAAAATAACCTGTGAATCGCGAAACCTCAAGACCCTCGACATCGATGCTGTCCGTACGAGAATATCTGCTTCACCTCTTCTGCTCAGTTTTCCCTCCAATCTGTCATCATTGATAGATAGATACAACACGACACTAGCTGACACGCTCGACGAGTTTGCACCTCTGACAAAGCGCACTGTGCGCCCTCGCCCAGACGGCCTATGGTTTACCACAGACATTAAACTAGCCAGGTCTACTAAGCGCAAGCTTGAAAAAGCATACACAAGATCAGGACTGACTGTCCATCGACAGGCGTATGAAGACTACTGTAGGTTGTACCAATCGATCCTAGCAAAGCCCGTCTAGCTTCTATAAAGACATTATTGAATCACAGATGCACAATCCAAAAATGCTGATGTTGACGATCAACCATCTCCTCAACCGCTCCCAGATTTGCTCCTTGCCTGATGATCCTTGTGAAAATCTAGCCGATCGCTTCTCTCGATTCTTTGTGCAGAAGATAGACAAGATCAAGGAGTCCATTCCTGTGATAACAACTTCCCACTAGAATGCTGTTCCCAGATTTCTGGCTGCACATCAATTTCTACATTTAAGCAGGTCACTAGTGATCTAGTCCTAAAGTTCGTATCCCAATCAAAGTAGACAACAAGTCTTCTGGACCCTATTCCCACCGTCCTGCTCCTACGTTGCATTGATCTGCTGCTTCCATGCATAACTAACATCATTAATATGTAATTAGCCTCAGGTCATGTCCCAGCACCTTTCAAAAAAGCTGTAGTCAGGCCACTTCTCAAGAAAGCGACACTAGACCAAGAGAACTTGAGCAACTACCGCCAAGTCTCCCTTCTACAATTCCTATCAAAGACCCTGGAACGAGTCGTGGCAGACCAGCTGAAATATCAAACCATCAAACTCTGCTAGCAAGTTCCAGTCTAATTTTAGAGCTAATCACTCCACAGAGTCAGCATTGCTTCGGGTATACAACGACCTACTTAGGAATGCAGACATGGGTAGAGTGTCTCTGCGTGTTTTGCTTGGTCTTTCGGCAGCTTTTGATACCATCGATCACAAAGTTCTTCTAGAGCGCCTCTCATCTCGCCTGGGCATCACTGGCACTGCTCTGCAGTGGTTCAGGTCCTATCTCAGTGGGAGACTCCAGAGTATTGACGTGAATGGACAAAGATCATCCGAGGTACCTCTGATAATATGGGGTACCTCAGGGCTCCGTGTTAGGTCCGGTTTTTTAAGGTTTATACTCTCCCTCTTGCTGATGTGATTGCCAAGCACAATCTAGCCTTTCACTTCTATGAATATGATGCTGATGACACTCAGTTGTACCTTTTCTTTGATCCCTGAGCTGAACTGCTGCATCAGTTTCAACCTGTTCGCGCCCTCTGGTCTTGTGTGGACAATAAATTAGCTGTCCCATTTCTCCGCTTAAAGACAGTTGGTGACAGAAGCTTTAGCTCTGCAGGTCCTAGACTGTGGAACTCGCTTCCACAATTCTTACGCAACGAAAACTACTCTCCTACTGCCGACTATGGCACATCCTTTTCAGCGGTCCTGAACTGCTACTTCTATGCTACTCACTACCTCAACTGCTCTCCTGACTATGCTATGCTTCCCACTTTCTCTTTGTTGCGTGAGACGAAGTCTGTTGGCTACCGAATGCGTACCGAAAGCCACTTAGGCTGTGAGTGCGCTATACAAAACTCTCCTGTGTAACACCCACATGGTCTTTATGACTTTGTGGAGTTACAGACGGAGATACATCCCTCCCAGCATTGGAGCACTTCAAATTCTCCCAACTCACTTGCTGCGCTGTATTGATGACATCCGCATGATTCGTCCTTCACGTGCTTATGCGTGCTGACACTGTGCATGCTGCCACTAACCATATTTGCATGCTGACCCTGTGCATGTCACCCCTAACCATGTTATTCATGTTGTTTGTTTATCAAGCATGATATTACTCACCATTCAATTGCATTTCCCTTTTCCTTTTGCAGCAAATCTAAAGCGCCTAGAAAGAAATCGGTTGAGTTCTCTGAGTGCGCTTTATCAAGTGCAATATTGTTATTATTATTATTATTAACCGAAGCGACGCCTGCGACTGGACGGACAAGTTGGAGGCTTCGAAGAGGGCGTGGCAGAGGGCGTGGCAAAGGGCGCGAGAAAACCAAGGTCGCGGCCGCAAAAGGCGAACTGCGGCTTCGTTTCAGCAGTAATGCGGGGCCGCAGAGCCGTCGGGGTGCGTCTCGGCCTGAAGCGCCTTCGCCGCTCGCGGCGTTCTCGGTGATGGGTGGCGAACCTAAAAAACCGACGCTCGTGGCTGGCGCGATGCACGCCGGGCCGGTGCTAGCGTGGTTTTCAGCGAGGGCCGGTGGCTCGGCTGCGCCGCCGCCGCTGAGGCGTGGGCGGCGAACGCTCTTGATTCGGCGTTTCGCCTCTGCTTGTTTGATGACGACACCGCGATTTAGGTGGATTGTTCTGTCGCCAGTTTCGCATTGTTCGAGCCCGCGTTCGAGCCGGGGCATTGTTCGAGCCCTTGTTTGAGCAGCGGATCACGAGGAAGGGCGGGACGCGGACGCCGCCGGCTGCGCCAAGCTGTCTGCGATTCTCGCGCACACGGGCGAGAATCGCGAGACAGCGATTCTTCGAGCGAGGCCGCTCTAAGCTCGCTTTGGCGAAGCCAGACGCAGCTACTGCTGCGTCGTTCGCTCGTACAGCCGCGTTAAGTCTGCTATGGGCACAGTGCTCACAGTAGGCTGTTCAACGCAGACGCCGGCGTCCATGTTAAACAGCCTGCTACGAGCACTGTGCCCATGGTAGACTTAATACGGCTGTACGAACGAACGACGCGGCAGTAGCTGCGTCTCTCGCCGCCTGATCGCAGCCATTCGTTCTCTCCCGGTCCGTCCGTCTGTCACTGTCTCTCTGTGCTTTTCTATCTGCCTCATTTTTATCTCTCTCTCGCTGCTCTTTCTCTCTCGCGCTGCTCTCTCTACCCGCACCCCGCTTCGCGTCTTTTCACAGAGGATTTAACCACAAAGCGCTCCATTCTTCACGTCAGCGCTCTTTCATCTCTTACGTCGCCGCTCTTCATCCAGTGGCTGCGTCACCGCTCCGCCCATGCGCAGCTGTTGCCGTTCACTTGCCCGCATGTTGCATATGTCGAGCATGGTTAACTGCTGATTAAGGTATTTTTTTTAAATAATTCCCTAACTATACGCATAGCTTCTCGTCAGAAATGGCTATTGTGTTGCGCCGCTGTGCGCTCCAGCAGTTTAAATACACTTAGGATTTAATTAAATCGGCTGATTTAACTCAACTGACTGTAAGGTTATTCAACAAATCCCCAGAGTTCAGCCACATGCCTCCTTCAAAGAAGGAGCGGACCAACGTCTACCAACAAAATTAATGGTACTTAATTTGATAAATATTAACGATTAACAAAGCAGACTTATAGCTTTCCACAATACCTTCGCTCTTTAGAATTGCACCTCCATTTGAAGAAATAGAGCGTCAGGCAATGCAAGTTGAAGCCTTCTGCTCGACTCCCGCCTCCGCCCCTCCCCCAGTGCTCATTTGATCTGCGTTCGTTTGATAGAGCTGGCGTCCAGCTCGTTTTCCTTGTCGGGTGGTTGCAAGCGCGCTCCTGCTAGTAGCGTTCCTGTAGGATAGGTAGTCACCCATCGGGAGCGCCACTCCCGCCCTGTCTCTCACGTCTCCGCCCTCGGTTAAAGCTTTTGGCTTCTGCGATCCTTGGAACGAAAGCTGAGCCGCGCCGGCTTAAAAGGAAGTGCCTCCGTGCGAAACCAAGTTTGGAGCGATTCCGCAGCGCGTCGTCGTCGCGCAGGCGACCGGAGCGGCAGCGAAGACGCTCCGGCGGACGCAGCGAAACGCTTGGCCGGCCCCCCCTTCGCGCGCCTGAAGCCGCCGCGGCACTCTGGGAAGAGGAGCGTCGCCAAGCATCGCTGCGCATCGCGATAGCATTTCGTTCGGTCATCTTCGCATGGCTCGTCGCTTGTGCTTAGAAAGGCTATTTTCTCGGCTCGCGTAGAACAAGTGGCACATTACGTGAGTCAGCACAATGGCACATGGACGCCGGGGCCGTACCGCGACCCGAGCTGCCGCATGGCAAACACTCGGCGCCGGCCGTGCCAGGCAACGGTTCCCGGTGCCGGCGCCAGAGCCTCCGCCGCCCCCGTCGCCGGCGGCAGCGGCGGGAGCACCTCGCTTGACGACGACCCAGCCAAAACCGGGTCGAGGTTTTCACGCGAGCACACAAAAGAGCGTGCTATAGCGAGGCTGGAGCGTCGCGCACGTGACAGCTCGCTCGCGCTCGTCCGGTCTATATAAGCGCCTCGTACGCGACCGACGAGTACGATACCGTGTCCGCCTGTCGGGAACAGTCGCGAGTGTCGGAGCGAGCCAACGTCGCCGCGCCACCGCCGTCCTCAATCATGACGCAGTCGCGCTCGCTCGGCGCGACGTCGTCGGCTCTGGTTCTTCTCCTGCTGCTGGGCACAGGTACTGCCTTCGCCGCGGCCGCGAGCGCTAGCGTCTTCCGGCGGCGGCGCTGCGGACGTTTTCGCTGGCGTATTGTCGAGGGGCGTCGACGGGCAGACGTCGCCGCCGGCGACGCCCGTCGGTTATCGCACCGTCGTCCTACGCAAGGGGCGTCCTTCGCGCTGCCGCTTTCGTAGGGCGAATTGAGACTGGCACCGAGATCGCGTGAAATATATATACATATACATATATATTTATATACATATATATATACACATATATGTGTGTGTGTGTGTGTGTGTGTTTGTGTGTGTGTGTGTGTGTGTTTAACTTGCATGTACATATATTAGCCGGCGGTGCCCTGCCCTGCCGGTGTCGCGGGTGCTACCCGGGCCTCCCTGTTGAGCAGGAGCAAGGACCGCACGGTTTCGAGGCGGGAATGGCGACGGACGGGCGGCTTCGGGCGGACAACCGCGAGCCCAGAGCCGCATCGTCGCGCGAACGGTCGCCTCCAGGCGAATCCGAGCTCTAAACGTCTGCACGCTGAAGCCGGGTCGTCGCTCGCTCGTCCGCGACTTCCTCCGGCTCGCGGCCGTCGGACGAGCGCGCGCGCGCGATGGAGAGCAGAGAGCGGAGAGCGAGCGAGCGCCCTGCTCGAACGCCACGCGCTCAGCCGCCAGCGTGGAGGAACGACGCCGCGGCACCGCCGCCTATCGAGCAAGCGAGAAAGCGCGGTCGGGCTCCGCCGCGACAGCGGCGGCGGGAGGCCGGCCGACCGAGCTTCATCGGCCGCAACTTCCGGGTCGATTGCGGTCCACGGTCGATTGAGCGAATCCAATAGAGCGAGCGCCGAGCGGCCGCTCGTCCGGTCGCAAGAAGAAGGCGGCAACCGGCGACGCGGGCGCCAGCAGGCGAATGCCCGGTAGCCGAGCGCCCGCGCGGAGGAGCGGCGGAGCGCAAGACGGACGCGCCAAGCCCCAGGAGCATCGAAAGACGAACATCGAAAGCTCTTAGCTGGCTTTACATGGCAGGGCCGGCGAGCGACGAAGAGGCGGGGCGGGAGAGACGCCCGGCGGTGCGGCGCTGCCTGTCGAACGAGCTAGCTCCGCAAGTCGCCGCTGGCAACGCGTCGCCCGTGAGCGTGAACGAGCTCCGCTCTCCGACATTGAACGGACGCGCTGCTGCTGCTGCTGACGTCAGCGTTAGGCCTCTGAAAGCCCCATTGTCGCCGCTCAGAACTGCCGGGCTAGCGCTGACAAAGAGACGACCCCTGGGGCAGGCGACCGGACGGAGCGGCCGTGTTTTCGCGACTGACGCACGGGCAATTCCTGAAAGCGACTTAGCCGAGCGTCGATACGGCCGCCAGGGGGCGACTCGAGCGCTCTGGCGAGAGCGCCAGCTCGCTCGCTGTCGCTTGGCGCTTGCTCATCCGGGCGAGAGTACTTCTCGCTCGATCTCAGTCCCGCCGCCGCCGCCGCCGCCGCCGCCGCCGCCGCCGCCGCCGCCGCGTAATCTCGACTCACCGTGGGCGGCCGATGGCGGATTGATCGCTGAAAACGTCGACAGCCGACGGCCCAAACCGACGGCGAGACGTCGCCGTCGGTTTCGGCCGAGACAGCGAGAGCGTGCAGCAGCAGTGGCGGCGGCGGCGGCAGCAGCAGTAGCAGCAGCAGCAGCTCGTTCGCCGCAACTGAGCTCGCCGCCTCTGACCTTCAACCTTTCAAGGCAATGCACAGCGTACTGTCCAAATGCAATCGGTGCATATGCACTGTATATGTATTTGCCTGTACATATAAGCACGACGCGTCTGAGTGTGTGAGCGCGTGCGTGCG
This sequence comes from Cristatella mucedo, assembly GCA_009760855.2. NCBI lineage: Eukaryota > Metazoa > Bryozoa > Phylactolaemata > Cristatellidae > Cristatella > Cristatella mucedo. Next base: position 343,218 of record WPIO01000050.1, on the reverse strand, counting down.
TATTTCAGCCCGCAGCTATAGCGAAGCCACGAGGTCTTAAATTGCTGAAAAAATTAACCACGCATAGATATTCATATTTTAATAAGCCAGTTATATCTATATGTGTGTGTGTGCGTGTGTGCGTGTGTGTGTGTGTGTGTGTGTGTGTGTGTATAGGACTTGTAGGAATATGACGCTTCACGAGCTGTCTCGACTCCACCTCGAAACCTGAGCGGCGTTCTTCGCCGGCGAGCGGTGGGCCATTGGACTTCATTTCATGTAAATAAAAAATTCGAGAATGAGGTCGAGCGAGGCCAATCACGTAGGAGTAGCACACTACGCAGGACGGCTGTGGAGGAAGTGTCACAGTTGGTAGAAAGACACAAGATATCGTCGCAGCGCGAATATAGTATTCTTAGCAGAGCGCCATCTCTCGGATTCTCGGAGCCGCCTCGCAAGTCGGGCGCTCATAGGGGCGGAGCTGGATTACAAAGCTGGATTGTCGCCGTATTAGCTGCCAGCAAATATACGCCGTCGTCTATTTATAGAGTTTATATTTATAGAGCTCACTTTCGGTGATGAGCGCAGCGCCCGTAGCAGCTAATACTGCCCCTGTACCTAGCCGTTTGGCGCGGCGCACGCAGCCGAAAGTGAGCTCAATCTGTCAATAGACGACGCCGCATTTGCTGGAATTGCCTCGGCGCACAGCTGGCAGGGCTCTGCGGTCAATATCGAGAGCTGACTTTTACGGTCGCGTGTGCTGCTCTGCTGTAAGTAAAGACCGAAGCGGCTCCTGGGATCTGGAGGCCGTGAGTTTGACGAAGAGTTTAAAGGAGAATAAAACACCGAGGGGCAGAAAGCACCGGAAAAAACCCGGGGCTAAAGAAGCGAGCGCCTCCTGGTGACGGGATCTCGCCTAGGCTCGCCTCAGGCGAGATCCCGTCGGGACGACCGTGGACACCAAACGAAGCCACGACTCGGAAGAGTGACCCGGATGCGATGCAGGCGTAGGCCACCATTCCATTGCATTTCCCTTTGCAGCAAATGTAAAGCGCCTAGTGAGAGATTGAGTTCTCTGAGGGCGCTTTATCAAGTGCATTATTATTGCTATTATTATTAGGGAAAATGCCGGTGAAGCGTAGAGAGAAACTCGAGCCACTCACTTCTAGAAAAGACGACGCGTTTGAAAGCTGCTGTCTCACGGAAAGCTGCTGTCTCACCGCTGCTGCTGCAGCAGCGGCGGCGGCCGACGAGCAGCGCTTAGCCGCCACGACAGCCACGCCGCCGCCTCCACCAACGCAGGCAGCGCAGCCACCCAGCCGATGCCGAAAAAAGCGGTTCCGGTGGCTCGGATTTCTGTAGCGGCCGAAATCCGAGCCGCATCCGCGGCTCCGGTCCGCTGCTCCGCTCGGGACTGGCAAAAACCTAAAAGAAAACAAGCTCGCTGCACAGCTCTCCCACTCACCCACACAGAGCTTTGCTTCACCGGCGAGCCCGCATCCCCGAAGCGCTGCCTGCTGCCGCCAGGTCGCCGCAACCGCCGCCATGAGTCCGTCCGACGTCGATTTCTCAACGTCGGACGGACTCGTATGCGCTTAGAGCTTCTCGATGCTCTCGTCAACTTGCTATCCGCGGCCGCCACCGTTCGCTCTCCGTCTCTCTCACCGCTCTCTCCGCTCTCTCTCTCTCTCTCCGCTCTCTCTCACCGCTCTCTCTCTCTCTCCGATCTCTCTCACCGCTCTCTCTCTCCGATCTCTCCCACCGCTCTCTCCGCTCTCTCACACCGCTCTCTCCGCTCTCTCTCACCGCTCTCTCCGCTGCCGAGGCGAGCGAGCGCTGCTGAGCGGCCGCTGACACTTTCGCCTCCGACGCCGTCGCAGGTATGGCCCAGACGTGCACGCTCACTCTGGGCCAGCTGGCGAGCGGCGCAGCGCAGTGCATCGGCGGCATATACGCCGGCGTTGCGAACGACGGCAACGTGCAGGCCCTGACGGCCGCCGCCGTCGCCGAGATGGGCCTGCCGAGCCAGGTCAGCGGCCCCATGACGTACGTCACCGCGGCCGCCCTCCTTCAGCCGCGCATCGCCGAGGTGATCGGCTTCGTCCGAGGCGGCCTTGGCTGCATGTTCACCAATGCCAGCGTCGACCAGACGGCGAGCGCGATCTGGGCCGGGGTCAAGATGATCTTTCAGGCGCACTGCAGGTAAGCGCCGCCTGCCGCCGTCGCATCTCGAAGTCCCGAGGCTGCAAAGAACAGCCGAAGGCTTAATCTCCTGAAGGCTTAATCTCCTGAAGGCTTAATCTCCGGCGTTAACCTCCGCCGCCGCCGCCGCCGCTGTCGATCCGCCGATCGCTCACATCGATCGCCCGTCGCTTCTAGTCGCTTCTTGCAGCCGCCGCTCGCCGTCCGCTCGCCACCATTTTTTCGCTTCTCCCTTTGGCAGCTACGTGGCGCCAGTGATCAGCTCATGCATGAGAAACGTGAGCCAGCCGGCGACTTGCGGCAACCGCACGTCTTACGTCACGAACGCGACGAACAGCCTGCTGGGCATGTACTGCAACACGACCACGTGGCAATTCAATGAGCAACTCTCGGCAGGTGAGCGAATGCGGCGCAGCGTCGACCGTGGCTTGAGCTCGAAAGACCCGCGACCGCTGACCCGTGACCGCTGACCCATGAGCTGACCCCGAGAGCTGACCCCAAGAGCTGACCCGTCGCCTCTCGTTTCGCGCGACGTCGTTGAAGGTCTCGCCTACGAAATACAGCAAGTCATCGGCGGCATGTGCAGCGGGTCGAAGGTCCCCGCCGCCGTGTCGGACCCGATCTTTGCCGACCTGGCGAACGCCGGAAACCTGCTCGTAGGCATCGTCAGCGGGGGCGCCTTCAGTGCGAACGACGTCGTCGGCCTGCTCCTCTCGTCCGCGACGAACGGCTCGCTGAGCTGGCTCGACCTGCGCTCTCTGCCGCAGCTGGCGAGCAACGTCGCGCTCGTCTGCAAGAGCCAGCTGCCCGCCGTCGCGTCGCTGACGCTCGGCCTGCCGTCCAACAGCCCGCTGCTCGACGCCGTCGGCTCGCTGTGCGACGGCCTGACGGCCAGCCTCAAGAACGTGTCGACGCCCGCGCAGCTTGTGCTCGCAGTCGCCAAGCTGGTCGGCGACGCGACGACGGCCGTCGGCAACGTCGCGTCGGCGGCGCAGTTCGCCGAGGCGCTCGCGAAGGTCGCCCTCGGCCCGGCTCCCGCCGGCAACTTGACGGCCGTTGCAAACATGAGCTACCAGGCGGCCGCCGCCGTGGCGGCAGCGCTCGCCAACGTCACGGGATCGATGCAGCAGCCGCTCAATGGCTCCAGTTCGGTCCAGTTCGACCCGATCCAGGCCGTCGTCTACGCCGTCGTCGGCGCCGCGCTCGACCCGAACGGCTACACTTGCGGTCTGGCGACGCGGCTGGGCCAGCTCGCCAGCGGCTCGCTCGCTGCGCTCGCCCCGCTGTCCAAGTCGGGAAATCTCGTGGCGGCCGAGCTGCTGCGCATGGCCAGCAACAACACGGTCGCCAAGGCGCTGATCGACGCCAGCGCGCGGCCCGGCGGATGCACGCCGGCGGTCGCCGCCGGCCTCCTGCGGCAGCTGTCCGGCAGCGCCCTCGTGCCGGCCAACTGCACCATAACCGGCTACGACTCGATCGTGGCGTGCCTGACGGCCGACGACGCGGCCGCCAGCAGCGCGGACGGTGCCGCGGCTGTCGCTCTGGACCGGCTCCGCGACGCCCTCACCTACGCCTTGCTCACCGGCCTGCAGAACGCGACGCGAGCGCCCGCCGACCTGGCGCGCCTGACGGGCGTGAGCGGGCTCCTCAACAACACGCTGCCGCATCTGAGCAACCTCACCGCAGTCCTCGCCCAGGTCGATCAGGTGGCCATGGCCGTGGCCGGACAGTTCGCTAACGCGTTCGCTGCGCCCATCGCCGGCTTCGCCAGCGCCAGTCTCAGCAGCCCGTGGCAGTACGTCGACGCTGCGCTGACGCCCGTGTGCAACGTCACTCGACAGGCGGCCGCCGCCGTCGACGTCGCTCTGGCGCAGCAGACGGCCACCGGAAACTACGTGGCTCGAGACCTGCTGGCGCTGGCTCGGTCACCGATGGCGCAGACCCTGGGCGCCACCGTGCAGAACGTCACGCAGCAAGTGTGCGACTGCTCGCAGACGGCCTTGGCCGTCCACCGTGCCGTCATGGCGTACATTGCCCAGCAGCGCCTGCCGGCCAACGACTCGACGAAAATCATCCAGTTCGCCTGCAACTCCAAGACACCAGTTGCCCTGTTCGCGGCCATCCGAGGCGCCCTCGTCACACTCTCCTCAGCCAGAAACCCGTGCGCAGCATCGGCGCTCGCTCAGCTGGGCTCGGCCTACTTCAACGTGGCGCTGGGATACGTGCTCAACGCCACGAGAATGGGCTGCGACGAGTACACGCTCGGCCAGGCGCTGTACGCTGTCTTCGATAAGTCGGCGAAGCCGTTCAACGTCTACACGGATCCGTACGGATTCCTCAACTTCTTCCTGAATCAGGCGGCCTGGGATGGATTCGAGGCGGCGTCTCAGAAGACGTTCTCGACGTTGGCTCGCGCTGGCAACGTGGCGGCCATCCAGGCGCTACAGTTGCTCGGCTCGGCCGAGTTCCGCGAAGCCTACGGCTATTTCGACAACGTGACGACGACGATTCGATCGTTCGTGAGCCTATTCACCAAGACCTGCCTTCGTTCGGACATGCAAAGCAGTCTAGTCGGCTCGATGCTGTACGGCTATTACGGTCTGACGCAGGAAGCACTCGACACCTTACGTTGGTGAGTGACCCGGCGTCCCAGGCGTCCGAGGTGTGGCGGCGGTTACTTGGCGAACGGCATTCGACTGAACCGAATTTTCTCCCGCCATTTGATGCCGCCGAAGGAGCAGCCGCGTTCGTACACGTGACCCCGCCTCCCTGCGAGTCCTTCCTTCGATGTGCTCGTTTCCGGGGGCGGTTCACACATCCGCTCGCCGCTTTGCTTTCGTTGTCCAGCGGCTCGGTCGAAATCGGCCGGTGCGCTCTGCGTGCGATGAACAAGGCCAGCGGCGGAGCGGTCGACTCGATGAGGGGCGAGATCGCGTCCGGCTCCGCCGTCGCGGCCTACGTGACCGGACTGCCGTTCCTGAATATGGGAGACATGCTTGCCTACAACGAACCCACGGTGAGCGCCGGCGTTTCGGAGTCGCGAACTCTGCGGCGCCTCGAGCAGCTGGATCCCGCTGACTTGGAGCCAATGGCGGCAAGCGCCACCATTGGCTCCAAGTCAGTGACGAGTTCTGGGAATTCGCTTCCCCCTGCCCGCCCTGAGTTGGCTGGCAAGCCGATTTTCCGATCTCGCCGAACCTCGTTCGCTGAATCAAAGGCGCGAGAGGGGTCTCGAGTTGAGCAACGCTACGAGGTGGCTCCTCGAGCGAACCGACGACGCCATCGAAGTACAGACATTTCTTATAGCGAATTACGTTTTTTCTTTTTCTCGCAGAATGACTACTCACCCAAAGCCAAGACCGCCGTGGTGGCATTTTTCGGCGGCGGCTGGATGCTGAGCGCGGCAGCATCGGCCCCCAAGAAATGCTCCGAAATCCTCAGCGAAACGATTCTGATCACCAACCGGAACTACACGCTCACCCGCAGCTACGACTGGTTCAGCGGCGTAGAGTCGGTACGTGGACGCCGCTTCCCACGATACGCAGTCTTCCGACTTCCCACTTCCGGACAGGCTTCCAGCTCGGCGGCGCGGAGAGGCTTTTATCTGGCCTTATTTCCCCCTTTCCATTTCGTCACCGATTTTTTTTATGCGCAGCGAGAGAGCCTCCTCGCAATGCCCGAGCTCAGGAACGTGACGTGACGTCGCGGCCTGGGGCGGCGAACTTTCGGAGCGAGGCTAGCGACCTGAGCGCTCTTTCGCCCGCACTCGCAGGTCGACCTCACCTTTTACGCCATCGACAAGAGCGGCGCGCAGTCGTCTGTGGCGAGGTACAGCGTGAAGTCGGATCTCAACAGCGGACCTTTAAAGACGGCGCCGGTCACGCTCACCAACTCCGCCGGCAAGGCGGCCAAGACGTCGCAAGGCTTTGGCTTCAACGTGGCGCTGACTGTCAACGCGACGTCCAAATTGGTCAAGATCGTCGACTCGGTGTCGAAAGCGGGCTTCGCGTTCTACGTCAATCCGAAGTGAGCGTTCGCCGACGCCTCCGCCGCGGCGGCCGTTGGCCTCGTTCGCCCCGCCCTAAGAAGCCGGCGGCTACGGACAAGGCAAAGGGCGTGGCTGCAAGGAAATTGGCTGACGGGGCGGCTCGGGCGCCGAACCGCTGCGGAAGTTTATCGGCCGTGCGGGTCGGCGTCGTAAGGGCATCGCCCAGACCAGTGGGCACAGGGCAGCATCGCCCGCCGCACGGTGCCACCAAAAAACTATAGCTGAAACTATAACTAAAACTATAACTGACACTGTAACTGAACTAAAAGTGTAGCTGAACTAAGAGCGCTGCCACCACCTGCAGTAAATCGCCGCCGACTCTCGTGGCGCTTGACGTTGACCTTGACCCCGAGAGCAAAATGTGAGCGATCGCCTGATGCGCGAGGACCTTTTTTCCAGGACGCGCAACGTTGCCGCGGTCGTGCGCGGCACCAAGGCCGCCATTCAGACATCCTTCGGAAGCTTCGTGTGCGGCTGCATGAACTCTGACCCGACCGCCAAGATGATCGGTAAGCCGCCGTCCAGCCTCGCCCTGGTCGGTCCTCCGCACGCTCGCTCGCGCCACAGGCATCGGCGTACCGCCCTACGCTGGGTCTCCATCTTTCTCGTCCGTCGCGCAGGCACGCCGCGTCCAATCTGCTTCGTCAAGTGCTCCGCTCCGAAGCAGACCGTCTGCAAGCCCGCGGAGTGCGCAGCCGTCAAGCAGTACCAGGTAAGCGGCGTTGCGCCGGTGCTCTGGCCGCACTCGCGAACCTCCGACCTTCGCTTCGACGAGCGGGGAAGCGACGGGCGGCGCAGGAAATTTGACGGGGCTAGCCGCGGTGGGCACGGCGCTGTTCGCGCTGTGCCGCCGCCGCCACTGCTGTGAGCTGGCGAGCTGGCGAGGCGTCGCCACGGCAACGCGTTCGCTCTTTCGCCTAACCGCTGGACGCTATCGTTAATGCTTCGCGGACGCTCTTTTCCAGTACGCCGGACTGGACGTCGTCGACTACATGGAGAAAACCACTTAGTCGCAGAGGCGTCGCGTCGCGAGCTCGAGTACAGCGGCAGAGTACGGCGACAGCGGCGCCGTACTCTGCCCTTGCCGCGCCGCTCGCCAGCGTCTGCTCGACTGTCGGGACGCACCTGTTTTGAGACCATCGGGGCGCTTGCTTGGCTCTGACACGTGACAGACGGGCGCGTCACTCGACTGTCGGGACGCACCTGTTTTGAGACCATCGGAGCGCTTGCTTGGCTCTGACACGTGACAGACGGGCGCGTCGGCGGCTTCGGCGCTCGCTTCCTCGATTCAGCGGCTGCCGGACTCGATTCTGTCGAGCTTTTGAATAAATCTCGTGCGAAATCGCCATCGTCTCGTGGGTAATCTTAGCGCACGCGCAGTGGCCGAAGTGGTGAAAGCAAGTGCTCGCTCGCACTCGCACAGCGGAAGCAGTGGTGGGGTAGTGGCAGTAAACGGTATAATATGGCGGAAATCAGCGGTATAATACGGCTGAAACCAGCGGTGCGCTGCAGCGGCGGTGGTGGGTCCTCAAAGCATTCTCGGGTCACTAGCACTAGGAACCCCGGAGCTGCGACAAAGCATCTACTGTGGCTAAATTCTTTGACTGACTGAATGAAAGAAATTACTTCCTTCGCTAAATTTACTTTCAGTTAGGACCGGGGAAAGCTTATAATGTCGCAGCAGTTCGGCTAGCTCTGAAGAACTTCGCTGGGCATATCATGCAAGTGAAAGTGAAATTCGATCTGAATCGGAAGCTGTCGATTCGACGGGAATCCGCCGGAACTTAGTGATCGAAGGAGGCGCGGCTGAGTTTCTCAGATTTGAATATATACTTAGCAGCCGAACTGAGGAAAAACTGTTCGGGGTAAAATGGCTTTCTGCGGCAGCGCCGACAAAACTGAGTTTCGGCAGTCTCATTCAGAGAGAGAGAGAGAGAGAGAGAGAGAGAGAGAGAGAGAGAGAGAGAGAGAGAGAGAGAGAGAGAGAGAGAGAGAGAGAGAGAGATGAGAGACAGGGAGAGACAGGGAGATGAGAGACAGAGACAGACTTTTAGATCTTGTCTTGCCAAGGCGACGGTTGTCACCCCCCTAATCGTACAGAGTGAGTGAACGTGCTGGTTGTCTGTGCACACGAAAATCTTAAGAAGAAAGTTGTCAAACAGCAGGCAGTTATCGGAAAAACAAGACACCCGCATAGCAGTTCCACAACAATTGCGTCTCTGTTGCACTCTCCGACTCCGGAGCTACGACGAATCGCATATATTCCAGCACTGATTCAGATTCCATCCTGATTCCAGAGGATTCAATTGCTATCGACATAAATTTAATTTCAAATAGCAGAGCGATAAGAGATCGTGATTACCTTGCAACTGGGTCCGTTGTGTGTGCCTGCTGCATTTAATAATAATAATAATATTGCACTTGATAAAGCGCCCTCAGAGAACTTAATCTCTTTCTAGGCGCTTTACATTTGCTGCAAAGAGATATGCAATGGAATAGTAAGTAAAATCATGCTTGAAAAAACAAATGAAATAAATAATATGGTTAGGGGTGACATGCACAGGGTCAGCATGCAAATGTGGCTAGTGGCAGCATGCACAGTTTCAGCACGCATAAGCACGTGAAGGACGAATCACAGGGACCCACTAAATGCTGTCCTAAATAGGTGTGTTTTTAAGTTTCTTTTAAATGTGGTCAGGTCATGGGATGTTCTGACGCAGGTCGGGAGGGAGTTCTAGGCTTTGGGAGCATACGAGCTAAATGCACGGTCTCCAAAGGATTTAAGGTCTGTACGAGGTATTTCAAGACTGTTGGATTCCGAAAAGCGGGTGGTACGATGCTTGACCTGATGGGGTAGTATATCTGAAAGATAGGCTAGAGCCATAGAATGAAGAGACCTAAAAGTGAGCGACAAAACCTTGAAGTCAATCCGTTGCTTCACTGGTAGCCAGTGCAGGTCGGCGAGAAGTGGAGTAATGTGGTAACTGCGACGCTCACGACAGACAAGCCTAGCTGCAGAGTTTTGCACCAGCTGCAATCGCCTGATCGCACATGCTGGTAGGCCAGTAGGCAGTGAGTTGCCGAAGTCGAGACGGGATGTCACGAATACATGGACCAACTTGGACGTGGTATCCTTATCTAAACAAGCCCGAATTTTAGCAATGTTATGAAGCTGAAAATAGGCAGATTTGACTGTGGAGCTGATGTCGTCGTCTAACGAGAGGTCGCTTTGGAATATGACACCTAGATTTTGAGCTGATTTAACTGGAGATATGCTGGCAGAGCCAATTTTGAAAGTCAGCCTTTCCAATCTCTGAATCACACTGGGTTTGCCCGTAACTAGTAAGTTAGTTTTATCATCGTTAAGTTTTAGAAAATTCGCTGCCATCCATGTGTGGATGTCATCAATGCATGCAGCAAGTGAGTTGAGAGAATTTGAGATGCTCGAAGGCTGGGAGGGATCAAAGCAAAGGTACAACTGAGTGTCATCCGCATAGAAGTGAAAGCCTAGATTGTGCTTGGCAATCACATCAGCAAGAGGGAGAGTATAAACCGTGAAAAGAACCGGACCTAGCACAGAGCCCTGAGGTACTCCATATTTTAGAGGTACTTCAGATGATCTTTGTCCATTCACGTCAATACTCTGGAGTCTCCCACTGAGATAGGACTTGAACCACTGCAGAGCAGTGCCAGTGACGCCCAGGCGAGATGAGAAGCGCTCTAGAAGAACTTTGTGATCGATGGTATCAAAAGCTGCCGAAAGATCGAGCAAAACAAGAAGAGACACTCTGCCCATGTCTGCATTCCTAAGTAGGTCGTTGTATACCCGAAGCATTTGCATTTTGCATTTGTCATTGGCCCGGAAGCCTCACTTGCGGCAGCCCATGTTTAGGCAATTGGCACAGCTTAGCATCCTGCCCCGCCCACGTCCGGATCATTGCCCTACTCCTTATTATTAACCGACTTCACGATAATCCCTGACTCAGGGATATTCCATAGCTCCGAGGACTTCCCCGAGGATGCATCGATCGGTGACTCATATAAGCCCTCTCGTGACTCAACGAATGTACGTACATATACTACGTACATATGAATGCATATATACAATGCGAGTGGTACAGAGGTTGAGTCCTCTTTGCCGCGTACGTCTACCCTAGTGCCTTCGTGAGACTCCACTTGATCTGCCGTCACCGGTGCCACAGACAGTAACACTGCAGGTGCACGCACAGAATTTCGCTTCAACCAGGGATTGATCTGGAATGCCCTGAGTTACCTGGGTTACGCCTAGATTACCTGGGTTACCGGTGCAGCGCCCTAACTCGGCGGCTGCGGGCAGGCAGGCTGGCAGGCACGCAGCTACGTCCCTGCCGGATTAGTCGCTGGCCGACCGCTGGAAGCAGTTGCAGTTGGAAAGAAGGCTGATTCCAAAATAGCGAGAGTTCGGCAATTAACGAGAAGAGTGAAGGACGCCGAAAAAAACAAAAGACGAGGTCAAAATCCATGCAGCAGCGCACGTAAAGCGCCCATAAAGAGATTCAATTATTCGCGGACGCTGTACAAACGTGCTATTCATCTAATTCCCTATCGGCTGCACGAGCTAGAAGGACCGCACGGCGAACCTGGTGCAGGCAAACGGGGAGCAAAGCCCCGTGAGCAGCACGCCGCCGCCGCCGCCGCCGCCGATTCCTCGGCATATGCATGAACGTGCACAGTCATTTTTAGCGGGGATGCAAATAAAGCCGCGGTCGGCGATCGGAGATGCCCAATGCGACTTAGGCGTTGCCTTCAGGCAATTGGTCCCAGCTCCAAGCGAGCGATCTGCAATCGTGGCAATCCATGAATGTAGTGTGGCTGAACGTACCTCCATTTAGCGGCTAGATGCAGGTAAATGCAGTTGGCAGACACCGATGGCGTAATGTCGGAAAAACAGCTCTGTCGCAGTACCTACCCTTCTCTCCCTTTCACTCTCTCACTCTCTCTCACTCTCTCTCTCACTCTCTCTCTCTCTCTCTCTCTCTCTCTCTCTCTCTCTCTCTCTCTCTCTCTCTCTCTCTCTCTCTCTCTCTCTCTCTCTCTCTCTGTCTCTCTCTCTCACGGCACGACGGTACGTACGGCTGGGTGTCACTAATATAGAAGAAAAATATCAGCTGATTTGACGGCGTCGTTTGCGTAGCGGCAGAAGAGCCTTAGCAACTTTTACCGCCGCCTGCAGTTGGCAGTAAAGGATCGCCCACTGCAGGATTCGAACCCACGACCTCGGTCGTAGAGAGCGAGCAGCCCGTACCTCCCGCATTGTGGAAGTGATCGTTCGATGGGCTGGCTCGCTCTGCAGACCCAAGGAAGAGCCTCTGCAGCGGCTGAGAAGTACGAAGTACGGCTGAAGTACGAGATAGTATGAGAAGTACGAGATAGTACGAGAAGTACGGCTGATAAGTCTGGTGCGCCTACTATGATTACCGGTCTGCTAGACGAGACCCGTCCTTCACTCACTGCACGTGGACTTGACGACACGGTGAGAGGCACTTTGCCTTCAGGTCTGGGCAGAGAACTGTCTCACCCTTCGTCAGACCGACCGTCGCTATCGGTCCCTTCAGAATAATAATAATAATATAATAATACTATATAATATAATATAATATAATATATAATAATATATAATATAATATATAATAATAAATATATAATAAATAATAATAATACCGGCAAAACAAAGTACCTTTGAAGCACCCTAAGAGACCTTAGTCTTAAATGCAGCGGCTGTAGGTACACGAACTTCCGCGACCCAGATCGAGGCTTGGCCCAGCTCTCCGATGCTGTGACAGCTCTCCGCTGCTGCGTATCAATATGCAAAATGCGTAATGCGCAATGCGCAGTGCACAAAATGAATTCGCACAATCGACGGCAACGGCCTGGAAAAATACGGAAATCTATAATGGTCCATTAAAAATAGACTGGACGCTGCTGGGTGACGCTCCCATTTAGATTTCTCGTTCGTGTATACTCTATTTTTGGTGCACCTACGAAATTCCATTGATAATGCCAGCTCTCGGTCGCTGTATTGCAATTAACGGCAAATGCCCATGCCAATATAACAATCTTCTGCAATCCGTCGCAAATCGATTGCACCTAGGCTGTGCAAAGCTGAAGTCCACATTAGGTATTACATCGCACATTTTCAAGTGCGATGTTATACCTAATGTAATATGCTTAATGTAAAATGCGTCTTTGTCCGACTGACTAGGCCCCTATTGGCTTGGCAGTGACCTGCAAACCGAAAGTTCGAACCCCTGGAAACTTCCTCCACAGCCCTCAAGTAGAGGACGACAAAAAAAGTGTCTATCATTTTCACCTTAACGTCACTAGAGCTGTGCGAGCCTGAAGCTTTGCTAAATAATGTAGCTTCTCGCCTTACCGCCGATGTTTAAGCGCTACCTGGTACTCTAATGCTCACCACACCAGGCCCCCCGAGGGCCGGTGACGTGCTTTTTCTGCTAACCACAAGGTCTCTCTCATTGGTACGACCGCTTGACCCATGCCCCTGGTCTTGGGACTTGAGTTGAGAGTGTACACTTACAACGGATAGATTTCCGCATTTTCCCAGGTCGTTGCCGTCAATTGCCGCCCATTGCCCTCGCATGTACGTTCAACATTGGTTGATAGGACGCGGTCGCACTTTTAATGTTGCATAATTGCACAATTGCATAATTGCACAATTGCATAATTGCACAATTGCGCACCGTTACGCAAGAAGAACGTGATCCTCTCCCATCGGCCTCGTTTGTAATTGTAACAGACAAGTGAGCGTCATGTAGTAGGATAACTACAAATTCAAACAGCCAATTTCCAGAAAATGTGAACCAGATCGCTAGAGACCGGGCCACTGCCGTCGATTGCCTTGCATTGCCCTCGATTGTGCCTTTGTCAGTTGTATGAAAGGACGTGGCTGCACTTTTAATGCAGTACAGTGCAATATGCAAGAAAAGTTGGAGCTTCTCTCAGCAACTGTCGGTGCATTTGTAACTGTCCGTTATGAATTGGCGTATTTCCCCGGATCATTGCCGTTGATTGCCGCGGGTTGCCGTCGATTGAACACGTACCATGGGTCAAGAATATGCGCGTACGCAGGTACATATTACGTGGAATGAGAGTTGCAGTTTATTGCAGCCTATCTCGTCAGTTTCCCACAGATTTCGCTATCGGCCACTACCATTGCTGTTGATTGCAGTGCATTGCTGACAGGTAACAAACAAAGCATCTTGAAAGTTCCACGGTTTAACTTTGGACGCAGCAGAATGTTATATGTAAAAAAGATTGAGGCTGCTGCACTGCAAATTTCTCTTCGATTCGCTGGGAATTGGAATATTGGCCAAGGACATTGCTGTCGATTGCCGTTCATTGCTCGCGATTGTACGTGCCCAATTGGTTGAAAGGATTTGATTGCACTTTCAACACAGTGGGCTGTGACAGGTAAGATATATTTGATCTTGGCCAGGTCACTTTCCAGTGATTTGCGATGGACCATAATGGATTGCGTATTTGCCCGGGCCATTGCCGTCTGCTGCCATGCATTGCCAAGATTGAACGGTCAAAGCTGGTTGAAAGTATAGGTGCAGGCAGTGAGATGTTACGCGGAATGAGAATTTGAGCTTGGTGCAGCCGATTTCTCGTCGATTTGCCACGGATTTCTGTATTGGTCCCTGCCATTGCTGTCAATTGCCGTGCATTGTTGACAATTACCGTGCAAACTAGCTTGCAAGTCCTACGATTTCACTTTTAGCACAAAGAAATGTGAAATGCGATGACAATCGCCACTTCGTGAAGCCAATTTAGTGACAGCTTGCCACGGATTGTAGTGGATTGCTGCTTCGAGCCTAGCCGTAGATTGCCATGCATTGCTCTAGATTGTACGAGCACAATTCCTTAAAACGATGTGGTTGACTTTAACTAGTGCGCTTTGTAACATGCATTAAAAATTGAAGAATTGCGAAACCGATTTCAGGGCATTTTGCATCAGATTGCTGTAAATTGAGGTATTGGCCCGGGCCATTGCAGTAAATTGCAGTGCGTTGCCGCCAAATGATCGAGGTGATTGTAGTAAAATTGTGGTATTAAACAATAACTAAAAATTAGAGCAACGTGCAATCACTATTAGAGCCTAAAGTGTACGTATTCTGGTCTTTTTTCGGCGGGTTGCGTTACATTGACGTACTCGAGTTGCAGTCGATTGCAGTGTATTGCTGCAGAATGGCCGAGGCAATTACGGTGAAGTTATGCACACAATAACCGAATAGTAGAGCAGCGTGTAATCATAATTAGAGCTTCCAGTGTAGGCGTTCTGGTAGCTGTTAGGCGGATTGCAGCAGGTTGAGGTGGATTTCGGTATGGGACCGGGTCGTTGCAGCCGATTGCAGTTCATTGCATGAGAACGTGTGTGCACATTGAGGCGAAATTTTGTGGACGCACTTTGAACTGAGTCTAGTCTTACATGCAATGGCAATTAGATCTTCGCGAGGGCAATTTAAGGACGATTTGCAGTGGAATAGAGTGGATTTCGGTAGTTTTCCAGGTCATTTCAGGCGATTGCCGCCCATTGCCACAGTTCGAGGTTGATTTTTTTATTTTACCTGGTTGTGCACACAGCACGGTGCACTTGAATTTGCAATAAAAACTGGAGCTCGGTGCAATGTGTTTCGATTTTTTATGCGGTGGATTCTGTGGATTGAGGTATTGGCCCTGGCTACTGCAGTCGATTGCAGTGCATTGCACGAGAACGGCCATGCAATGTTAATTTTTTGCAAAGGCCAATGCAAATGCAAGTTAATTTTTTTAATGCAATTGTCGCAGAGTGTGCTGTCACATGCAAAAAAGCTTTTCGGTCAGGATTTCTTTCGTTGCATGGTGAAATGCAGTGGATTGATGTATTGGCCTGGGCCACTGCAATGTTATTTCAGTGGACTTCGTGAGAACGTGTGAGCGGAATCGCGAGAATTTCTCTGGGTACATGGTGCTTGTAGCGCAGTTTGATATTTCAGACTTTTTGGAGCTGTTCGCAGCAGATTTGGGGTGGATTTGACGAAAACTAGAATGGATTGCAGTACAGGCGTCCTTCGTCAAAGCTCATATGCATAAGTTCGCGTTCGCGAAGCGACATGAAATTTGGGGGACAGATCAATTCAAACGTGTACTACAATATCAGCGAAAAATTTGAGCTCGGCAACGCTTACGTCTGGTCGTTGCTAGCCTAATTAGAGTGGATTGAGGGAATCCGTGGAACCCCCAATTGACCGGGCACCTGTGCACGGGCGGTGTCCGACTTCGCTCCGGCGTTTTCTAGTATGTAATTGAGTGCAGCTGTTTTCACGATGCCACGGCTGCCTCTAACCAGCACTGCTGCACCTACTTTCTTCCGTCGGCGTTCGGCCTTTCATCGTCACTCCTAAATCTCGATGTTGGCGAAATGCAACGACCGCATTCTCTCTGTTAGTTTTCGACGTCTGAAGGTCGTGCTATTGCCATTGTACAGGCACTCCTATCACTTGCCCCTTCCTGAGATGACAGTGCAATTACCAGGTAGCTGCTGCCAATTGAGGTGTGGAGCTAGCAGTAATAACAATAATAGTACATTTGTATAGCGCCCTCCGAGTACTTTATATCTTTCTAATTACTTTACAAATACGGTAAAGGAAGCATGACCATGTGGCTGTGGCATTGGTAGCAACGGCCTTGACATGAATTTGCAGCCTGCCAAAATCATAGAACGCTCCAGCTACCGCAATATATTTCAGCAGACGTGCCGCTTTAGCATGATCGTTCATTGTCGCAGTAAAAAAGGGCCTACTGCAGTCCACTAGAGCCGAACAGGTTTGCGAGCACATTATCAGTTCCTAACGACATACACAAAGAATAGGTTACATGTAGCACAACATCCGAATCTCGAAAAAAGTGCTGCTAGTGGGGGCTATTTCCGATAGGCCCTTCCGAACAGCACGAGGCGATAAGTTGCCGTGGGTAATCCCTGATTCGGGAAATGGTGTCTAGGGAAATTCTGTCATTGGACGACACGTTAGCATACACTCTTCCCGTGCCATCGTCACTTCGCTGCCGACATCGAGTGAAATGGCTGAATTCGAGCTACTGCCGGTTAGGCAGTAAACCGCATGTGGCATGTGGTGAGGCATGGTCAGAGACCCTTCCGTCGGTCACTTCCTACATGGGCCGATTCGCTGTACAATTAAGGGGTCGGTCGCTTAAAGCACCTGCATGCTAGCGGGACTGAGCTGTTGCGATCACGTACGTCTGGCATCGGCTACATCGTGGTTGTTCGAAGGCTCTTATCTATCAAAATATTGCGGCTCCGGAGATGACTCCGACGTGGCTACCATTCGATGTTGACAGGATAGCTTCCGGTCAAGCAAGCAGTGCAGTGTCCCACTTGGCCGCGAGCCTTCGCAGACTCGTCGATGCCTCTGCTGACGGCTTCTCTCAGACCTTCCACGGACAGGTATCGAACACTGTCAGCACCTGTGAAAGAAGCGGCACAAATCCGGCGGCTGGAATAAGGCCTGGGGAAAAAAGAGTGACTTTCCGGACAAGCCCCGAAAGCGACAAAATGAATAACTCCGCGATCGCGTAAAGACTAAGCACGCTTAATGCTAGAGCTTTCTGTTGTGCACTCGAAGCTTAAGCTGCCTCAAAGTACATAGTCGACTGCCTTCATCTCATGCAACAGCAACACGGTGAGAAGCAAAGAGACGGCAGCTCATAAAAAGGCGATCGAGGAAATAATCAGCATGGAAACGGCGACAGAGCGAGAGACGAGAGAATGGGAGCACGAGAATCGACCGCGAAACAAAGCCAAGACAAGAGCCTTCTGCTTCTTAGCGAAAACAAACAAAAACAGTATACTCATATACATATACAGCATACTCATCATAGTTGCATCTGACTGACCACAAACGAAAGTGGTCTGCCCAACCGTAGAATGTTGACACCAATGTCCCTGCAAACTGACCGAAACAGATAAATATAAATATATAATTCATTTATATAGCGCCCCAAGAGAACTTAATCTCCATTCAGGCGCTTCACATATGCCTCGGGGCTCGAGCCCACGACCTCAGTCAGACCTTAGTCGGGGCGAGCACCTTAACCGCTAGACCAAAACAGCTCGGCAAAATATAATTCATTTGTATAGCGCCCCAAGAAAACTAAATCTCTATTCAGGCGCTTCACATGTGCCTTAAGGGCTCGAGCCCACGACCTCAGCCAGACCTTAGTCGGGGCGAGCACCTTAACCGCCGGACCAACCCAGCTCGGCAGATGGGGTTTTTGCCTAGGATTTCGAGTACCTCAATCGAAGGCGTCCAACGAATGAGTAGAGTCGATTCAACAAGAGTCGATTCGCCAGCTGGCTTTTCGAAAGTAAAACTAAATTAAACCCGAATAGAAATCTGAGCGAACTCCCCGCCCCCACCCCCAGCGGCAATGCAAAAGCCTTAGTGCTAGCATTGCCTACGGTATCACCAACAGTTGGCATGCTTCCTTAGCAGAAGATATAAAGTGCCTAAACAGAGACGACGCGTTCTCTGGGCTCTGTGCACATTCTTATTATAGTTTATTTTATTACTATTGTTACTGTCAAAAGCACCTCAAGGCTAAAAGTGGATAGGCTCAAAGGCGGATGGAAAACGGACAGCCGGATTTGCCAGCACAGTCAGAGCTGTCTCTTCGAGGTAGACAGATCGACAACGTTTTCTTTTGGGGTCCCTCTTTTGCCGAAGCACTCATCAAGTTATGATTGCCTCCTCGGCGCCTCAATCACTTCGGGTGGAGAAGGAGAGAAGGCCAGGGAGTGGGAAAAGAATGATAAAAGGGAAACTGATTATTATTGATTGATTGATTTTTGTTGATTTTTACTTATTGATTTTTTCCCCTTCGTCTGATCTGTTAGCAGCTCAGATCACCAGTCAGCGGCACAGGTGGCTCTAAGCTCCAATCTAAGCCAGTCACGTGCCGATGCACGGACCGACGGGGGAGGGGGAGGAGGCTGGTGGATGGGCCACTGACTGACTGACTGACTGCATCGGTAGAGCAGCACCGGCTGCTGCTCAGTCGCCCCCAGGTTCGGTGGCTGAGCACCGGAAGCGATGGGAAAGAGGCACCAGGAGGCAGAGCTCCGGCCTGACGAGGGACCAGTACGAGGCTCGGAGACAGAGAGTATAACTGGATTCGTGGTCGCCCCGACATTGGGATCGAGGCTCAGTTGCCTCTCTCTCTCTCTCTCTCTCTCTCTCTCTCTCTCTCTCTCGAACGATTCTTTTATTTCAGCTAGGGATCGGCTAAGCAAGCCGGGTGTGTTCGTGGGTGTGTGTGTGTGAAAAATCGCTTAACATAATTAATAACTAAATTAATTAGCATAATTAATAACTAAACAAAGCATGGTGGCCTTGTTTCATGCCGACACTAGCACGATTAGCTTACGGGCAGCTAATCAGAAGCAGACTGCATAGGAGTGCTCACCACTGGCACATGCTGGATGGGTTTTTTCAGCAGATGTCAGAACAACATAACTTGTTCGAAAATGGGTGTGGGACATGTACATTCCGACCATCAAGTCCTCCCTCGCTCCTCAACCCACTCCCCTAGATCCACCTGCTCCAGCCGACCACGACGATGCAATGTCTGGCCCTCACACCCCACCCCAGATCCCCTAATCGCCGACGGTGCTACAGTGTAGAGCCCACTGAAGCAGTCCATTAAGTGGAGCTGGAGTGCAGAATGTCCGGGCACAAGCTGTGCCGAGGTAGTTTCTACCGAGTCTACGGCCAGGAATTTCAGGAGTCTCGAACCAAGGCGGTTCTGCTATTTTTCAGCTTGAAAATGTGACTCCCCCCCCCCCGGGGTAGGACATTCTGCTATGTTGATGAATGTATAACTAAGAATACAGATGTGTGTGTGTGTGTGTGTGTGTGTGTGTGTGTGTGTGTGTGTGTGTGTGTGTGTGTGTGTGTGTGTGTGTGCGTGTGTGTGTGTAATAGTCTGCTCGTGAAGGACGATTAGGATCATGTATCATACTAATAATTTACCATTCAGTGTGCCGAGTTACTATCAGCCACTTACCCCTGGGTCTTGACCCAGGAGGGTGAGGTGCTCGCTCTTCACGACCAAGGTCGCGGGTTCGAATCCTACAGCAGGCGAGCGATCCTTTACTGCTCACTGCAAACAGTAGTAACAACCGCTACGGCTTTTGCACAGCTATACAAACGAGGCTGCTAAATCATCTAGGTCTTGTTTGTATAACCCAAAAACCGCAGCTCTCGTCGGCCAAGTTAGAGATGCGAAATTGACATGGCAACAAACCTAGACTTGACGGGGTGTGGCACACGGTAAGGGTTATTTATGCTCAGCATAACCCTTACCCTTATAGGTCCACAAAGGCTGCGCAGCACATCTCGTGCATTTAGTTCGTATGCTCTCAAAGCCTGGAACTCACTCCCGACTTGCATCACGACATCCTCTGACTTGACCACATTTAAAAAGAAATTAAAAACACGCCTATTTATGTCAGCATTTAGTTGGTCTTTGTGATTCGTCCTTTATGTGCTTATGCGTGCTGACAGTGTGCATGCTGCCACTAACCACACTTGCATGCTGACCCTGTGCATGTCACCCCTAACCATGTTATTCATGGCGTTTATCAAGCACGATATCACTCACCACTCGATCGTGCTTCTTTGCGGCAATTGTAAAGTGTCTAGAAAGAGATTGACTTCTCTGAGGGCGCTTTATCAAGTGCATTGTTATCATTATTATCTAAAGTTATGGTAATCACCACTGTGTGAGAGAGAGAGAGAGAGAGAGAGACCGAGGTGCCACCTCTCGGAGCCTCGTTTGATCCACGTGTGAAAAAAGGAAAAAGCACTAAAAAAACCTACAAAAAGAAGAAGAGAAAACACTCGGCGAGAGGCCTCTATATAGACTCGCCTATGCGCATTGCTTCCTTAGCGACCTTGAAAAACTATCGAGACTTCTGCAAACGCGTTGCCGCCTAAAAATAAGGCTCGCCGATTTTTTGCTGCTCGCTTTCGTAGCTTTTCTAGTCACTTTTCAAAAGGAGCCGATCAAGTCGGTTCTCGATCTTGCTCAGCACACCTGGAAGCTCGGGCCCAGTGGTTAAGGTTCGCGACCCCTGCCAAGGTCATGGGTCTTTAGGTCGTGGGCTCGATCTCTCCTCCCGTGGCAGAATCAACAGTGGGCTTAGCAGCTGTACCTTGAATTGAAGAAGCCCGGCCCAGCCCCTCTAGGCAGACATCCTTCAGGCAGGCAACCTTGCAGCCGGCTCCCGGTGGGTGTGGCATCGGGGCAGCGGGATGCAGAAATGTGAATCGAGCCAGGCGGACTGGGAGTTAACTAGGTTTGTACACTGCACAGTGAAGGAAGCCAAGTGGTAATCGAGAACTGACTGCTTCTGATTCTGATTTGTGCTGATTTCAACTGCAATTATTTAACTTTTGCTTTTCTGGCCAAGATATTTTATATAAGGTGCTCTACTTATTTAACCTTTTTAAAATACCTTTAACCATACACCAGTGAGCAGACATACAGCGTTTTGACGGAGGCTCTATAAATTAGAGCCAATTGAGGAATAGATTCGCAAGTTCGAACACCATTGTACTTGCTGTCCATACCTAAATGCAAGTGTGTATACTTGTGTGTGTATGCATTGATACACTCACCCGCAAAAGCATTTACGAGGTGCAGCCAGACATTCTGTCATTTTTTAAGGTAAATGATAGTGCCAGGCTGCCGTGATGATATCATTTCTGACAGCTATACTCAAGCCAGTAGGTAAACAATTGGGTTTAAAAAATCCCTTTGCAGCAAATGTAAAGCGCCTAGAGAGAGATTAAATAAATAAAAATATCTCATTTATATAGCGCCCCAAGAGAACTTAATCACTATTCAGGCGCTTCACATATGCCTCGGGGCTCGAGCCCACAACCTCAGCCAAACCTTAGTCGAGGCGAGCACCTTAACCGCTGGACCAAACCAGATTGAGTTCTCTGAGGGCGCTTTATCAAGTGCACTATTATTATAAAGTCGGCTCCCGCCAGCCATCGGGGAAACTCCTCTGGTGCATAGCTGCTTATTAAACGGGGTCTGAGGCAGCGATTGTCAGGTACAACCTGACGAAATACTTTCAGGGTGGTAGCATGCACGCCTAACCACACCCTGGCCGACCACAAGAAGACAAAAAGGGATGACTGCATACTGACGCAGGCTGCATTGAGTCAAACGAAAGCCTCACTGCCAAACTGCGAGCTCGTGCGACTTCTCCCTGCACCCTTGGAAGAGGCAAGCAACGTATATTTGTCAGTGTCGATACGGCTTTCAGGACAAAGGGCATTTATAGAACAGCCAGCCACTGAAAGTCGATAATCAACGACTGACAATGAAAAAGCCGTCTCTCTGCAATTGTCACGGCATCACGCCCACTATTCAGCTGATGACCGGATGAGCCATATGCCGATCGATGGACATACCGGACCGGAAGTAGTAGCGATCGAAGCCGTGCTCTATAGATCGACGAAGTAAATTCGTGATCCGCAGAGATGGCAAGGAGGACTTTCGTTAGTCGTAGCAAACGTGACGTGTACCACGTGACGGACTGTTTTAATCCACACTCAAATATGGCAGTGGCTGTGTGTGCTTGTTTGGTCGTGTTTTTCGGCATCCGGCATAGGAACTTATCGACACATTAATCAATGGGTTTACGGATAGGAACGTGTTTATAGTCATCGTCCAAAATCTTAGGAGTTGCCCTTGGCCTGAGCTCTTGTGACAGAGGACTGTGTTTGACCAATCGATAATCACCCAATGAATACTTCGAGGGCAGCAAAGCAATTCTTTGCCGAATCAAGCGTCCACGAGTGCTAATACTTAGCCGAGTCAATATCATGATCTCAACCCTGTTGACCACATCTTCGGGACAGATTGGAGCACTCACTTAAATCCAAGAACTCATCGTCTCTCGGCTCATGTCTCATCGTCTCCAAAGCAGCTTTTTTTAGTAGGCTTAAGCAGCTTTGCCACCTCGTGAACTCCGAATGCTTGCCGAGAGCTGACCAGGTCCATGCTTGGAAATATACATAGAAAGTTATAAAGAATAAGGTCAGGTCCATTTCTGCATGTATAATCTTGGTGTTCATTACAAGAAATATTAAAGCATCTCATGCGCACGTTTTTTACTTTTGGCTGCGTGAGATAACGACTCGCTATGCTAGGCTAGTGAAGTACTTTTGTGACGAATCCTTGTTTGGTGCTGGTGCAGTGGCTCAGCCACTCTTTTGATTTGAACCCCCATGGAACGACTACGAAGCATATCGACAGGCAGCTGAGCTGGTCTGCTATGTTTCCCGTAAAACTCGGGCTTAGTGGAATGTGCTACCGCAGAAACTAGTGGCTTTTATGCGTTGCTAGACAAGGGAGGTTGTAACGAATCGTCGTCGAAAGGCATCATACTAAAGGCTTACACAACAGCAGTGCATGCATTTAATTTTAGGCTGGTAATAAATATTTTCATACCCTTTGCATAAATGCAGTAAGCCTTGCATCGTAGAAAACCCTCTTATTCCCCGAACGAATGTACCACTACAGCAGCGCAGGCCATACTGTGAGGATTTTTTGCGACTGAGTGTGTGTAGAGGTATACATGGTATATCCCGATTGAATGCTAGTCAGTGAGAAGACATACGAGAGAATAATACAGTAAGTGACCGCAGATAAGTGTCTAACAGTAATTAAACATAAATTGGTAGATGATTCAGTGAACAGGATGACACGAGATCAAACCTAGTGAGGAGATAACTCGAGCATTCCTCTAAAAGAGTGCTCCTTCACTGCCTCCAGACTGCAGCACGTACTGTACAGTGCATGCTGCAGGCAACACGGCGAACAGAAACAGCACGGCCAATCGCAAGGTCAAGGTTAAGCAGCACGGTCGCGTGCCAGAACATGCTGTCAATTAAGAAAGCTGGAGCATCTGTTCATTCCTTAGCAAAATCAAGTACCCATGCCGCTTTTCGTGAAATGGTGCAAACTTAGGCAAAGGAAGCATGCCTTTGACTAGATTCTGAAGTACTAGAAAAATAGAACAGGAGCAAGCAAACAGTGTCTCTGATCGTCGAACTTACCTAGGTGAATGGCAAGTTTGTCTGCACTGACGGCATTGGCAACCAGCTCTTCTTTTGTTGGGATGTTGATGCCCATGTAGCAAGGAAACCTCACCGGTGGGGATGCCACGCGGATATGCACCTGTAGCGAGACACAGACGCAGCCAAGCAGGTAGTGAGTGCGCAACATCTGGTCGATCAGTCCTAGGGGAGGACAGGGGGCGGGGCCAGGCGATACCGTAACACTCCGACACGGTGATAACGAATGAATAAATGCAAGTAAATAGAGAGCCTAGAAGAGCCATGAAGTTCTCATTGCCTGAAGCCTGCACGTGCCGACAAAGGCTGCTGAAGACAAGAACTCGTTCGAGCATCAATCTTACGAGCTACGAGGAACACTAGCAATCCCCCTAACGTTCTGCTCAGCACAAATCCACTGTAGTCGAGCCACAGCGGGCCAGCAGAAATTGCAATCTATTAAAATAAAGAGCTACTGCCAAAGGTGATGTGCTTCGGTCAGATGGCAAAAATCATAACGATAATAATATTACATTCGTAATGTGCCCTCAGAGAACTGAATCTCTTTCTAGGCACTTCACAGATGGAGTAAAGAAACCATGAGCAAAAGATTAGTGGTAACATTTTCAATGTCAACAAGCAGTTCACTATTACAGCTATGACAGATGCACAGAGTCAACATACCGAAAGGGTTAGTATCAATAAATACAATGTTAGCATGCACGTGCACACAAAGGACGAATTGCAAGAGCCCATTAGGTGCTGTAATAAACAATGTGTTTTAAGCTACTTTTTAAATGCCATCATGTCAAGGGATGTCGCGACGTCAGTTGGGCTTGACTTATAATTAAAAAATATAATTCATTTGCATAGCTTCTCAAGAGAGCTTAATCTCTATTCAGGCGCTTCACATATGCCACGGGGCTCGACCCCACGACCTCGGCCAGACCTTCGTCGGGGCCAGCACTTTAACCGCTGGGCCAAACGAGGCTTTGGGAGCATTTGAACTAATGGCAGGTCTCTGACGGGGTTCTACGATGCTTCACCAGATGGGGGAGTAGTTCTGATAGGTAGGCTGGAGCCAAATAAAGAAAGAACCTAGAAGTAAGTGACAGAATCTGGAAGTCGATACGCGGCTTGATTGGGAGCCAGTGCAGCTCTGCGAGAAGTGGTGTGATGTGGCAACTGCTGTGCTCGCGACAGACAAGCCTAGCTGCAGAGTTTGCGCCAGCTGTAAGCGCCTGAGTGCACATGCCGGTAGGCCAGCAAGCAGTGAGTTGCAGAAGTCGAGACGAGATATTACAGATGCATGGACCAGTGTCGATGTAGTATCCCTGTCTAAGCAAGCCCGAATTGTAGCTATGTTACGCGGCTGAAAGAAGGCAGACTTGACTATAGAGCTGATACATGTTTATGTAGTGAAAGGTCACTTTGGAACAGGTCACCTAGATTACATGCAGATGCCACAGATGTGCTGGCAGACCTGACTTTGAGCGATAATCTTTCCAGTTTCTGAGTAACACATGGTTTTCCCATTACTAGTAAGTTGGTCATTTAATTTGAGAAAGTGTGCTGCCATCCATGTACAGATGTGAGCAATAAATACAGTAACGATGTGTAGATATTTCGACTTGCCTAAGGGCTGGGAATGAATCAAAGCAAAGGTAAAAATGAGTGCCATCTTCATTGAAGTGAATGCCTAGATTGGGCCTTGCAATCACATAGGCAAGAAGGAGAGTATAAACCATGAAAAGAACCGGGCCAAGCATAGAGCCCTGAGGTACTCGCTCAAACTTCAGTGGTTCTTCGGATGATCTTTGTCCATTCACATCAATACTTTGTGAAGTCTCCCACTGAGATAGGATCTGAACCATTGCAGTACAATGCCAGTGATGCCCAGGCGAGTGCGAGACACTCAAGAAGGACTTTGTGATTAATTGTATTAAATGCAACCGAAAGATCAAGCGAAGCAAGCAGAGAGACTGTACCTAAGTCTGCATCCCACAGGAGGTCGTTATAAACCTAAGCAATGCTGACTCTGTGGAGTGACTAGCTCTAAATCAAGACTGGTACTTGCTAGGCTTGAGATCTCAATATAACAGTTCACCTAGAAAATGCGTCGATTGGGAAATTATCGATTGGCAAAGTCTCGGGTTTACCGGAAAAGATCCACAAGCTATTTTTGAAATTGCTATTTTTCAAGCTATCGAGACTTTGGTCTCCCGCGTTACATGAGAGCGGGCTGTAAATCGTTGGGCTGTAAATGGCTGCTCATGTTCCCGAACCGAACACTGGCCTCTGACCTCTTCAATACACGCCAGACGCTTAATTGCAATTGCTGCGGGGAATTCCACCAGGTCTTGTATACCAGTCAGCCATTGCAAGTCAGCCATTCCAGTATCCCCTGCTCGTTCGACATTCGACAATGGGAGCACAACTGTGCATATTCTCACAAAAAAACACACACACAAACACACTCGCTCACACATACTCTCACACACATGCACACACACTTGCCCAGTACATTGCAGTAGTGCTCAGCAACCTAAACGACTGAATACAGGTGTGGCAAATACAACACAGCTGTGAAATAATCTGCAGCAAACTGCTCCCTACACACACGCGCACTCACACACGCGCGCGCACACAAAAGAAAACGGGCATCTGTTAGCAGGCCCTTCACAAAGGCCCTTCACAAAGACTGAAAGGGGAGCACTTTAATTAATAATTTGTGCAGTGGCAGTAGCTGATGGCATCAAGCCTATTACGGTAAATGAAGCTGGGCAAAAGCTACTGCCCGTGGGAGCGGTGAAGGTCCAACAAATGCCAACAGCAGGTACTGTGATTCCGTCGCCATGCAAACCTAGCAACAATTTTGCACCTGGCCGATGACGTCATGCGGACGATACCAAGTAAACCTGGCTGCAGGCAGCAAACGAGACCGAAGACGTTTTTTTTAGGCCGCCAACAACGATGCAACAAGAAAACTGCACGGGGAGGACATCATGCCAGCACTCCAGCGCCGCCGCGCTGCCATGGGCGGTCCGGAAATCTGGAGAGCTGCCTTCACATCTACAGGAAGTATTTCGGGGGCGTGCGTGCCGAGCTGGTTTGGTCTAGGGGTTAAGGTGCTTGCCCCGACCAAGGTCTGACTGAGGTCGTGGGCTCGAGCCCCAAAGCATATGTGAAGCGCCTGAATAGAGATTAAGTTCTCTTGGGGCACTATATAAATGAACTATATTTATATTTATTTGTATTTACTGCTGCCTCCGGACTGGCGGCCTAAATCGCGAGAGCACGACGTGCAATTCGCGTGAGCTCACCCCCAATCCTCCCAACGCTCACCCCTAATCCTCCCACGCCGGCGACGAGAGGACGGCTCTCCGAGCGACTCGGAGCTGGCGAGCCGCTCGTGGCCTACCTCGACGGCGCCGGCCTCGCGCAGCAGACCGACAAGAGGCCGTATCGTCGTGCCTCGAACTATCGAGTCGTCGACGAGCACGATTCGCCGTCCGCGAATGTTCTCCACCAGCGGGGCGAACTTGCGCGCCACGCTCGCCTGCCGCAGGGTGTTGCTCGGCTGAATGAACGTCCGGCCGACGTAGCGGTTCTTGCTGAGCACCTCTGCGTACGGCAGTCCGCAGCGGCGCGCGAAGCCGAACGCGGCCGGCGTCGCCGACTCGGGCACCGTGCTCACCACGTCCGCTCCGTCGACGGCCGCCTCAGCAGCCAGCTGCTCGCCGCAGTGCTCTCGCACGCTGTACACCATCTGACCTGCAGGGGCGATGTGAAGCAGCGGCGGGAGGTGGAGGCAAAAGGTGGAAGCTGCGATCGATTGAACGGCGCGGCTGCGCTGCGGCCGCCGCTTGCCAGGGCCGACGAGGTCAGTGCCGAGAGCCGAGCGAACCACTGCGAAGTGCGTGGCGGAACGAGTACGCGGCCGCGGCGCAACGAGCGCTCAGCTCGGAGCGAGCCGGCACAGCTGACCGCGAAAGCAGAATCGTGCGAAATCGAAGAGAGGCCAATGTCGACCATCGATCATGCACTTGACCACCCGCTCGCCGCAATATGGCCGATCGTTTTTTCTCTATCCTCATCCCAAGGTGAAGTCCACTCCGAAGTCTTAATCCTTACTTAATCTTTACTCCCTTGTCCTCAATGTTGCCCTTCAAGCAGGTGCCCCTGCTGCCCTGATCTCAGACAGTTCAGTTCTTCGTCTAGGACGACCATGGCCCTCTGCACCCCGTTCTCACTGCACTCCGTCTGAGATGCCTAGATTTACCGCTGCCCTGTATTATTAACGAATCTGTCATTGGCTTCGCGTCTTTCCCTTGCGACTTTCAGAAAGACTGCTGAAAAATAAAACGGCCTATATTTCGCAGGCCCTTACTTTTAAGATAGGTACTCCTCGGACGACCGTTGCCCGATGACATGAAAGCTCCGAAATCCCACCTTTGAGGCAGGACCTAAACCACTGTAGTTCAGTACCGTTTGTGCCCAAGCGAGATTAGAGGTGCTCAAGAAGGACTTACTGATCAATAGTATTAACACTGCCGTAAGATCCAGCGAAGCAAGCAAAGAGATTCAACCTAAGTCTGCATTCTTGAGGTACATTTGCAGCAGCTCTGACTCTGCATGCTGATTAGCTCTAAAATTGACAGAAAAGAAGCTACTTGAAAGAAGTTACTAGAAGCTACTAGGAGGTTTGAAGTTTTGATCTACAACTCGTTCCAGTTCCAGTGCCTTTAGTAACAACTCGAGTGTCCGAACAACAACATAAATTCTGATGCCCAAAACCAGAATGAACCGGCAATCTGTGACGTGCATTGCACAAAGAAAAAAATCCAGGACACCGCTTGTGTCTGCACTAAAAAATATCTATAAAAAAATTGAGAACTAGAGACCGGCAAAGCAGCAGAGATCTCCTGGATCAGCCATCGCCCTTTCATTGAGCATTAATGTGTGTCGGGGGAGAGTAAGTTAGGCAAAGTAAGGGTATGTGAGCTCTCTGTACTTGCTGACTTTTGAGCTCTTTGCGATCTATTTATAGTATGTGCATTGCAGTGCAGCAAGGGTGATAGTCAAAAAAGGGGATGGGGAGATAATTGTCAGCTTGCACCTACTATAAATTCACTTGCACTCGTACTCATACTTGCACTCGCAGGTGAAAAAGACATTATAATAATAATATTAATAATGCACTTGACATTCAAAAGCTAGAGCTTCACAGGACTAATAACCCTAAAAACAAAGAGTTGATCAATGGATCAAGGGCTGCAGTATTTCAGCACCTTGAGCTCTCTGCACTACGACCCCCTTTACCGTCGCCAGCGTTGGCGACTGGCGTTTCCGGTGCTTCTCAGCTACCACTTGGACCGCTGGGAGTTGGGATTTTGGAAAGCTGCCAGAGTGACGAGCGTGACCGACTGGCAGTTGTGCTGCCTCTGCCTCTAGTAAGCGGTGGACATGTGCATAATCTTCTTTAAGTGGCTGGGGTTTCCACGAACCATTTCGGACCAGCGAGTCTTTACGTAAATGGATTGGGAACGAAAAGAAGATCGAGGTGAGTTATAATCTGCTCACCAATCGCAGGCAACCGTGCGAAAAACACTTGCCACTTTGTGCCACTTTGTGCCACGCTGCCCGTCAGAAATGGCAAAAACAGAAAGAGATTGAAGGTAAAGGTTCGAGAATTTCACGACTCATGTCATGGTGCGGAGTCCTTACCCGACAGTTGGCCGGGCTTACCAGATTCGCTGGGCTAACCTCAAGGCACTAGGCAGACACACGGGCCTGCATTGCAATGCAATAGTAGAAAATTCCCTGCGATTCCCTGCGATTATTTTCTACTGGCATAAGCTAGTATGGTTATATTTTTTGCTATCTTGATATATCCGAGTTCAGGCATGGGATTTCGGGATCGCCGAGCCCGGATATGAAACGATAGCAAACTTTTAGCCTCCCTAGCAACTATTGCATAAAAGATTGTTTTAAAAAGTTGATGCTGCAATACAAGCCGTGCAATTTGCTACTCCACGAGATCTTCTGTCAGCCCTCAGAACTCAAATGACCAGCGCAGGCATTTGGCTGCAAGTTTGTCTGGGTTTTAATAGCTAAAGCTTCACAGGCAGCGCTTATTAGAAGCCACCACGCACACCCGAGATAGATAGCATGGTGTGTGTAGCACGATAAATCATTGGCACAAACACCTGCGATGTGTGCACGTGTCCTAGTAGAAATGATACACAAGTACTATCTCTATTTGTTTGCAGCTCTTCAATGCCGTAAGGACTAGTGGCGCTGGTTTGGTCAAGCGGTTAAGGTGCTCGCCCCGATCAAGGTCTGGCTGAGGTCGTGGGCTCGAGCCCCGAGGCATATGTAAAGCGCCTGAATAGAGATTAAGTTCTCTTGGGGCGGTGCTCTACAAATGAATTATATTTATTCATTCATTTATTCTATTTATGGCCTGCCACAGCGAATTTTTTACTGCGCACTAAAGCAGTCCAAGTAGCTGTGTGTGCGAGCAAGAGACACCAGCTATCGCCTCATGATGCAAGGAAAAGCGATCTGCACGACAGAACTAAGAGAAAAGGAAGAAAGAAGTATAGAAAGTAGTACAGGAAAGCAAAGCAAAGATCAAGACCGATCAAGAGATGAGCCGGCGGAAGTGACGGACGAATTTTGCAGACGCCTTCTTCGACGAACTGATCTTCTGCCAACAGCTTGCAGCTTTTGCATGTCTTAAAGCTATGCAGCGCACGTAAGGGAATGAGCAGGCCCTCGGCCGCGCACTGTAGCTAACGGGCGGCGGCAGCGACGCGGCCGGAAGCAGAGCTGCTGCGGCTGCCGCCGCCGCCGGGGCTTCGGATGCTTCTGGCGCCGCTCCGAGGGCGCCGATGCGCAAATGCTGCCGCAGCGACGCCGAGCGGCTTCGGAGGGGGCAGGGGAGGAGGACGGCAGACGACAGACGACAGACTTGCCTTCGAAATAGCTGTCGGCTCGTGCGAAGTAGACGTACTCGAAAATGCAGAACGCAGGCAACGAAGACAGTGCCGGCCTAGGCACGATGGCCACCGACTTGACGCCGTCCCGGGATAGCTCGACAATCTCGCCTGAGTAAAACGAAACGAAGAGTAGCGTGCGCGATCGATCGCGTCAACTGGCACGACAGGCAGGAACTTGCAGGAGGAGCATCCTCGCCCGTTTGTCTCAGCGCGACAGGCAAGCGGCAGAGCTGGCCGAGCTCGGGCCTAGTCAGTGACGTGACCGGTAACGATCGCAGCCTCGGCTGGTGCAAGAAGGCCTGCTTCACATAATCACGGATGAGCTGCAAGAGGCGAACAGCGGTGGCTCGCCCAGCCCCACCCTTTGCTTGCGTGGCCATCTTGAGCATGCTCCGTGCACTACGCACGCACAGCGAGAGCGAGAAAGACATGCAAGAAGATTTCGCAAAATCAGCAGTTTGGCCAGCGGTTTGGACGCTCGCACCGAACAGGAGGCAGTGGCAGTGGGCGAGTTCGTATCCTACAGCGGGCAGCTCTTTAATGCCTGCTGCAAGCTCGGGCGAGTGATTCTAGAGCACTTCTGCCACTAGTGCACTTTCGCCACTAGTGCACTTTCGCCACTAGTGCACTTTCGCCACTAGTGCACTTCCACCGCTGTGGCGACGAATGCGAGACGAATGCAAGCCGACGACGAGGCAAGACGAGGAGGACATTCACGAATTCATCGATTCGTCGAATTCGAGAGCTTCGAATTTGACGAGACGATTCGGCCGATTCGACGAGGAGGACATCGAATCGGCGGAACGAGAGGCAGACAAGTGGCACACTGCACTGGCCGTTGCAGTTGCACGGATACGATCAAAGCCGCAGCCAAAGTCTGGCCCAGCTTGTCAGTTGCGAACGTCGCAACTGAAACAGTGCTCGCATCACTTTTCGCCCGCCAGCGCTGGCTCCCAGTCAGGGTTGTCCCTCACTTTTATGTCCCTTTATTCTTTGGCCACAGCCTAATTAACTATCGGATCTGCCGCCCCAATCAGGCAACTGCTTAGTAGCCGCTCTTCTGAATCGCTCACGTCGTTTAGCTGTGCCTCGAAAAAGCCTCAAACCTTTGGAGATCGCGCCTTTAGTTCGCATGCTCCAAAAGCCTGGACTCATTCCCTGATGACGTCACGACATACCCTAACTTGCTGACATTTAAAAAGAAGGGAAAACGCACCTGCTTTCCAATGCATTTGCTGGGTTCTTGGGATATGTCCTTTGTTTGCTTATGCAGGCTGACACTATGCATTGTGCAATTAAATAAATGGTCGTGCTTTCTTTACAGCATATGTAAAGTGCTTAGAGATTAAAAATCTCTTGAGAGCTCTAAACTCATGCATTACTATTATTATTATTATTGTCATTATCATTATGTTTACAAAGCCTACTAAAAGTCATCTGACGGAACACAAGTGCACTATCACGTGCAAAAATGGTGCTTTTTGGATATCCCATTAAAGAGACCAGACTTTTGTAAATTTGTAATAGAAACGTGTCTTGTAAGGTAATTCAATATGACCATCATGGTGGCTCATTTTTTCTTTTACTGCCTGGAAAGTCACATTTGGTAATGCTTTCTATACAGCATCTGTACAGAGCCTAGAAAGAGATTTAGTTCTCTGAGGGCTCTATACAAACAATGTATTACTATTATTATTATCAAGTGCTAATGAAATCGTCTGCAAGTTACAGCATTATGTACATTTGATGCCAAGGCATTTACTAGTGAAAAGGTGTCTCCAATCATAATAAAACCAAATAAATAAATAAAACCAAATTTAGAGAAAGTGACCACGTGAATTGCTGTCAGTGACTTTCTAAAAGCACAGGTAGACACTGGCAGAAAGTATTTGTTGGTTCCATTCACGAGTGAAATTCAACACACCCATAACAGTTCTTATGTTTGAGAAAAGCAGACTGCATTCTAAAATTAGTTTTACTACTATTGTGAGCTAGCTCGGCAATAGTCGAAATAGAAGCTGATTCTTTGATACATCCATCCATGTCAGTGCATAATGCCGTGCATCGAAGTCCTGATGCACGGCATTTGCATCACTTCTATTCGTTTGGTGCATGAACATGAACATACCGGCATGAACATGAACATGATCACGAACACCCTATCGAATTAATTCTTGCTATGCCCATATAAGGTTGTGCCCATATAAGGTTATGCCCATATAAGGCAATGTCCATGAAAGGTGCCTGAGACTTGCTAGTTGGATGGATTCAACACACAACTTGGTTGTTATTTTAACTCTTGCGAAAAAATGTCACAAGCACTTAGCTTTGCCAGCAGCGCAGTGTCTTACTGTTCAGTAGCACAATATTTTGATTTAGCATACATCTGAAAAGCAGGGTGCACAAAGCAAGCTCCGGTAGAAAATCGTTCACTGCACACACACGTGAGGCAGGGAGCACAGCAAGCACAAACTCGTTTCTCCTCAGCAGCTTAGATGGCCCACAGGTCAGAGGTCGCAGGGTCTCCGAGTCGCTAGCTTCGTCTGCTGCTGCTGCTGCTGCGGCCACCGCCTCAATGGGATGCAAGTTTTTTCACCTTTATGGTATTGAGCTTGAAGCAATGTGATTGAAAAAACCTAGCAGCGTTTTGAGCAACGCCTTCTTCACATTTCATCCAAGCCTCACAGGGTCATACCATCCGGAAGCCATCCAAGTTCGGCCGGTTTCTGGAGGTTTTTTTCTGCAATGGCCTTACAGCTCGAGCCTTCCTTAAATGATGGGCGGTTTTGCTCGGCATTGCCAGCATTCCTTCGTGCTAGTCAGGCTAACGGAGCAGAGTATCGAGTTTTTCATGAAAAGTGATGCTAACTGGGAAGACCCACCTCCGGTCTGCAATTACCAAAACCATTTGTGAAGAATCAGGTTCAGAATCAGGTTCCGAGTTCATGTGAAACCCCATACCTCCAGCATGGTTCTCCCCAAGTCGTGACATGAAACAGCCTTGCAGGTACCGGAATAGTCAGGATGAATTTTGCGGTCAGCACTCGACCCATTTTAACATAAAGAATTCGGAGAAACGCTATCAAATGAGAGGCTTGATAGAACCAAGCAACCTAGAGTGTACCGTCACAGAGTCGAACACGTACCATGCAGGGATAAATAACTTATTATTTTTTTTAATTATAGATTTGCAATTAATAATAAAATAACTCGACAGTCCCCGAGAGGCAATTTGTGTGGGCACGCATCGACCCGTCAATTTCTTCTCAGCTCTGAACTAGCAGTTCACAAGTTGGCAATCAACGGGATCATTAATCGATGGACGAATAAGTTTACTTATAAATACTAACCATCGAACACCAGCAAAACTCGCAGAGATATGGGATGTATGCCCACACTGCTATGAGCTAAGGAGAGGCTCCCCTGCACCTGCCGACAATGTAAAGGGTTCCCCAGAAGCGATATCTATGGACAAAAGTGTTTTGGAATGAAACCGCATCAGATGTACATCAATGAAAGATATGAATCATACGAAAATTAAGATGTATAACAAATGAAAGTGCTAGAAACATGGAGCTACTTCCCTTGGGTTCAAGCATAGTTGCTCATAGCTTCTGATCGTGAATCAGAACCATAACCTGCCGTGGGTTCTGCCATATCGGAGCTTCAACTGCTATCGCTTTGTTCCTAGATCTCACTTGTGGTAGTACATTTCATATGTTCCTACCTCTAGAACAACTATTTAACGATAAAATCAAATCCTATGATTCACGGTCAAGTTGACCTACATTCAGCTACATAACATTGCTAAAATTTGGGCTTATTTAGACAGGAATACACATCTAAATTGGTCCATGCACTTACGAAATGCCGTCTCGACTTCTGTAACTCACTGCTTGCTGGTCTTGCGGCATGTGCAATCAGGCGATGACAGCTTGTGCAAAACTAAGCAGCTAGGCTTGTCTGTCGTGAATGTTGCAGTTGCCCCATCACGCAACTTCTCGCCGACCTGCACTGGCTACCAGTCAAGCAACGGATCGACTTCAAGGTTTTGTCGCTCACTTTTAGGTCACTTCATTCCTTGGCTCCAGCCTATCTCTCAGATTGACTCCCCCATCAGGCCAAGCATCGTATCACCCGCTTTTCGGAATCCAACTGTTTACCTAAACCTCGAACAAACCTCTAATCCTTTGAAGACCGTACCTTTAGTTCGTATGCTCCCAAAGCCTGGAACTCAGTCCCGACTTGCGGCACGACATCTCCTGACTTGTCCACATTTAAAAAGAAACTAAAAACGCATCTATTTATCACATCATTTTGCGGGTCCCTGCGATTCGTCCTTTATGTGCTTATGCGTGCTGACATTGTGTGTGCTGCCACTAACCATACGTGCATGCTGACACTGTGCATGTCACCCTTACTATGTTTTATGAGGATGCTTCCACTAACCATTCGACCGTGCTTCCTTTGCAGCAAATGCAAAGTGCATAGAAAGAGATTGAGTTCTCTGAGGGCGCTAGATCAAATGTACTATTACCATTCTTATTATTATTATTATTTTCTCTTGCTTGGACCCATCGCTGCACAATGTGCTTCCTTCCGGGACCTCGGCCTTGACCTCCCACTACATGAACAGATGAACTTAAGTCAACGAACACAATAATCAAACTCAACAGAAAATCAAAGTAAACTCACCCGGCAGGACTTCGCGATAGAGCTCCGCAGCTAGCGACTGAAACACACACGATTCCGATGACAGAACCCATCCGTCCGTCGGCGTGGGCACCGCCAAGCCATCTCGATCTCGGTGACCTGCAAGGTGGTCGATAAGCTGAGATTTGACCACAGTCACGTATCGAATCAAAGCGCTCCCAAAGCAGTCACTCGCTCACCAAAAGGTTGCACGAGTATGCAATGAAAAGCTATCTGCAAGCAAACAAAAGTTCAAGAAGCTAGTTTTTTCGTCGGCTGGCATGCATAAAATCATTTTACTTTAGTGCTCTTTATATCTTTTCATCAGTTGCCTTTACCTCCGCTATGCTAGTAGTAGTGACCATTCTGTCTTTTGTCAGCTACTCATAAAAGAGGTATATTCTGACCATCGCAAAATTAAAGCATGGCCAATACAACAAACAATTCATTCCGTAAGCTTGGTAACTTAATTTAAAGTCATTGAACGTCAAGAGGCCACGTGCCGCGGCATGACTGAGCATTGAAAATGATTTCGCCTTGAGAGGGGAAACAAACAGCTTGATCGATCTGTGTCACGGGTCGATTGCTTAACAAATGGAGCTATAAACAATGCCATCCTTTTCAGCCTTAAATACGGGACTTTATGCTTTCGGCTTTAAATTTCATCTAGGGCCTGTACCCAAGGCCGAATCTTGGCGTAGGGTTCGAATAAATGAGTGCTTACAAAAATCGCAAACTCGATGCCAAGCTGCAATTATTTCGCCTGCCGTGATCGGTGATTGCTGAAAATGTACCCGTTGCACGACTTGATCGGGTCAATGCAAGCGCAGTAAAGCCCCCCCCCCCCCCCCGCGAGCGAGCGGTCTGCGACCGCGTCATCGGCAACCCCCCCCCCCCAGTATTTGAATGTATGTGCGGCCTGTGGTGCTGGTTACAGGTATTCGCTGGTTTCAAAATGCAGATCGACGAGAATGGTGAAAGAAATGTCGCCCCCTGGTATCTAACTAATATATACATCTATCTAATAATATATATCTAACTAACAATCTGCTTCACATTAGTAAACTTTAGCGCCTCAGCAAGCAACGAGCCTGGGGTAGGCGATGTGAGCCCAGCAGTAAGGTGCTCGCTCTACACGACGAAGGCCGTGGGTTTGAGTCCTGCAGTGGGGCAAACGTCAATTATCCTTTATTGCCCACTGCAAACACTAGGTGATAGCCGTTAAGCCTCTTCTGCCCCTCTATATATAAATGAGGCTGCTGAATCAGCTAACGGTTTTTTTTATCGGGTGCCAGTTGAAACTGCTTGTCACAACCATTGCCATGCCCCTGTGCCTTCGGGTCCTGCAGGTCGGGTCCCGATGTCTCCTCGACTAATCGTGCAAGTGGTGTCTAAAGCTACTGGTATTGTTCTGCAGTGGTTCAGGTCCTATCTCAGTGGGAGACTCCAGAGTATTGACGTGAATGGACAAAGATCATCCGCGGTACCTCTGAAATATGGGTTACCTCAGGGCTCCGTGCTAGGTGCGGTGCTTTTCATGGTTTATACTCTCCCTCTTTCAGATGTGACTGCCAAGCACAGTGTGGGCTTTCACTTTCTGTGGATGACACTTACTTCTACCTTTGCTTTGATCCCTCACAGCCTTCGAGCACCTCAAATTCTTTCAACTCACTTGCTGCATGTATTGATGACATCCACACATGGATGGCAGCAAATTTTCTAAAACTAAACGATGATTAAACTAACTTACTAGTTATGAGCGAACCCAGTGTGATTTAGAAATTGGAAAGGCTGACGCTCAAAATTGGCTCTGCCAGCATATCTCCCATTGAATCAGCTCAAAATCTAGGTGTCATGTTCCAGAGTGACATCCTGTTAGACGACCACAGCAGCTCCACGGCCAAATCTGCCTACTTTCAGCTGCATAACATTGCTAAAATTCGGACTTGTTTAGATAAGGATACCACGTCTAAATTGGTCCATGCATTTGTGACATCCCGACTTGATTTCTGTAACTTGCTGCTTACTGGCCTACCGGCATGTGCAATCAAGCGATGACAGCTTGTGCAAAACTAAGCAGCTAGGCTTGTCTGTCGTGAATGTCGCAGTTGCCCCATCACACAACTTCTCGCCGACCTGCACTTGCTACCAGTCAAGCAACGGATCGACTTCAAAGTTTTGTCGCTCACTTTTAGGTCACTTCATTCTTTGGCTCCAGCCTATCTCTTAGATCTACTCCCCCAGCAGGCCAAGCATCGTACCACCAGCTTTTCGGAATCCAACAGTTTACCACTACTTCGTACAAACCTCAAATCCTTTGGAGACCGTGCATTTAGTTCGTATGCTCCCAAAGCCTGGAACTCACTCCCGCCTTGTGTCAGAACATCCCCTGACCTGACCACATTTAAAAGGAACTTAAAACACACCTATTTAGGACAGCATTTAGTGGGTCCCTATGATTCGTCCTTCATGTGCTTATGCGTGCTGACACTGCGCATGCTGCCACTAACCACATTTGCATGCTGACCCTGTGCATGTCACCCCTAACCATGTTATTCATGTTTATCAAGCATGATATTACTCACCATTCAATTGCGTTTCCCTTTGCAGCAAATGTGAAGTGCCTAGAAAGAGATGAGTTCTCTGAGGGCGCATTATCAAGTGCATTATTATCATTATTATTATTATTATTATTATAGAAAAGTCTGCATCTTGTGCCCAACATCTGAGAATGTGCAGTCACTCTGTCCTTGTAAGAGTCCTGCAGGGACCACTGTTACATGCGACAGCAAGCAGACTGAATTTTGGTACCTTGCTAAATAAATACAAGCACGACCTTTACTACCCAGGAAGGTAGGTTCGAGTGCATAAATCGAACATTTATTTAGGGTACCTTTCAAGCAACAAACATTTTAGACAGAGCATTAGGTTTTTGGAAATTTCTACATAAATGGAAAGAAATAAAAAATGACCATGCAAACAATGTTTAACCAGTAAGTAAATGTAAGCAACATATCTACAAATAACAAATTACTAATTTCTGCATGATATGCAACATGTGCACTAACTTGTTGACCCTTGGGACATCTGGTGGACTCTGCTTGTGAGCCCCTGCACAGGTTCGTTTCTGATTTAGGTTGGATAAGTTTTGCTGTACATGTCCATGATTACATGACATCAAGTTCAAGGAGGTTTGGTTACATGTACAGTAAAATATATCCAACCGAAATTAGAAATGAACTAATGCAGTAGTAGCAAAGCTGAATTCTAATTTCACATTGATTCATCCAGTATTGGCCGAGCTATGGAATTTACAAGGTACAGTGGTAGACTTTAAATGAAGCTGTTTAAAAGACACAAGTACGTACCTCAACAAGCTGAAAAATTACCTCAATTCGCAAAGGTTAAAAAATTCAGCACACAAGTCGCTAATGATGAGATCTGTAAACAGATTTATTTGTAGATATGTCGCTTCCAGTTTACTTCCAGGTTTAACATGGTTTGCATAACCATATCTTAACTTTCCTTTGTTGTGGAACTCATCAAAACTTAGATCACATTACTAATATTTGTCTTTTTAAAGGTACCCTAAACAAATATTCGATTGCAGGAGCAATCTTCTTCGTATTGTCTCAACATTTAGCCCTACACGATCCAGCGATACTGTCTGCTCAGGAAATTTCCCTTTCCGGCATCCAAACACCTTTAAACTCACATAAAAGTTTGCTCATTACTTTCCTAGGCAGTCCACGTAAGATGGGCATGAAGACGACTATGCCATGCAGGCTAGCGATCTGAGGCAAACCACTACAAGCTATGACACCACTGCAGCAACTGGCTGCGGCAGCATGTGAATGACACTCCATTCGGAGAGCAAACACGAGGCAGACAGCCGGGCATGGCATTGCAGATGAGGCTCTGTGGATTTAAGATGCTCAATAAGGTGCACAACACTTCCACTCAATTCAGTTTTGGCTGGTCTAGCGAGAAAAGCCATCAAGCCTCTGTAGCTGGTGAAGAACGTGGCTGCAAGGTAATTCAACAAATCCCCGAAGTTCAGCCTCGTGTCGCCTATTGATGAAGGAGCTACAACGGCTCCCTATAGATCGATGGATAATAATAATAATAATAATAATAGCAATACACTTGATAAAGCGCCCTCAGAGAAGTCAATCTCTTTCTAGGCACTTCACATTTGCTGCAAAGGGAAACGCAATTGAATGGTATCATGCTTGATAAACATGAATAACATGGTTAGGGGTGACATGCACAGGGTCAGCATGCAAATGTGGTTAGTGGCAGCATGCACAGTGTCAGCACGTATAAGCACATGAAGGACGAATCACAGGGACCCACTTAATGCTGTCCTAAATAGTTGTGTCTCTAAGTTCTTTTTAAATGTGGTCAAGTCAGGGGATGTTCTGACGCAAATCGGGAGTGAGTTCCAGGCTTTGGGAGCATACGAACTAAATGCACGGTCTCCAAAGGATTTGAGGTTTGTACGAGGTAGTGGTAAACTGTTGGA
This sequence comes from Cristatella mucedo, assembly GCA_009760855.2. NCBI lineage: Eukaryota > Metazoa > Bryozoa > Phylactolaemata > Cristatellidae > Cristatella > Cristatella mucedo. The sequence continues at coordinate 303,579 of WPIO01000050.1, read as the reverse complement.
TTCCGAAAAGCAGGTGGTACGATGCTTGGCCTGCTGGGGGATTAGATCTGAGAGATAGGCTGGAGCCAAAGAATGAAGTGACCTAAAAGTGAGCGACAAAACTTTGAAGTCGATCCGTTGCTTGACTGGTAGCCAGTGCAGGTCGGCGAGAAGTTGTGTGATGGGGCAACTGCGACATTCACGACAGACAAGCCTAGCTGCTTAGTTTTGCACAAGCTGTCATCGCTTGATTGCACATGCCGGTAGGCCAGTAAGCAGCAAGTTACAGAAATCAAGTCTGGATGTCACAAATGCATGGACCAATTTAGACGTGGTATCCTTATCTAAACAAGTCCGAATTTTAGCAATGTTATTTAGCTGAAAGTAAGCAGATTTTACTGTGGAGCTGATGCGGTCGTCTTACAAGAGGTTACAGAGCCAATTCTTTCCCCGACCCACAAGGCCAAGCAGTGACTTGGCTCCTACCATCTGCTCTGTGGCTTGGCTCCTACATACCTAGCTGAAGTGCTGCATAGGAACTTAAGGCACGGTCTCCTACGGTTTTGAGGTTCAACGGTTCAATGATGGTGCAAAGACCCCCCCCCCCGAAGCCCCTTTTCTACTCCTTTTGAAAGTCTGTTCAACAGCTCAACAGTTAACACAGCCAAGGTCAATCAAGGTCATCAAGGAGTTGCCCCCTCGTCCGAGCCTGAACGAGGAGACTGCTCAACATGCGTGCAAAGCAAAGCAAGACCGCAAACAAGTGAAACTGGGGGAGCAAACAAGTGAAACATATCAGCTTATTCGCACACTATCTATCCTGGTGAGCCAACCAAGCATCAATTGCCACCAAATAAAAGGACAGCACCTGCCTTCGAGCCACTCACCACTGGCTGCCATTACAGCGGACACAGCAGATATCCGGCCGATGCAGAGTGGACGGTTGCCAAAGGGATCACGGACTCCGTAGATTTTATCACCATGCATGATCGCCAGTGAGTATGAAGTGGGCATTTGCTCCATGAGATGGCGAATCCTATAGCAAAGCAAACGCTATCTTAACCCTAACCAGCAGATGTCGATGGAGAGGCAGACAAATAGACAAGACAAAAAGAGACATTCACAAACAAAGACAGAAATCCAGAGAGGCAGAGAGAAACAGAAAGAGAGAGGGGGAGAGAGAGAGGGGGAGAGAGAGGAAGAGGGGGAGAGAGAGACAGATGGAGAGAGACAGAGAGACATACATTTACACAGACAGAACAGTCAGACAGACAGACAGTGAGAAAGGGTGATAAGAGACTAACAGAGAGAGATGGATAGACAAAGCGAGAGAATTAATGCTCAAACAAATATGTACATGCAGCATGTGCATAAACTTGCCTGAATTCAATAAACTGGTGCCACAGTAGCCTTTAGCCAATCGGCCCACTGCATTGATCAAAGAAAGACTGTCTATACCGAAGGTTGTCCACTGTACAGACTGAGGGCATGAGCAATTTCAAGACGAACAAGACGGTACACCGAACACATACCAGTCACTGTCATCAGGATTGCTATCATGCATACAATAAACAGCAGCAGATTGTTGCAGGCAATACCGTCTTACGGCCATTAAAAGATAGACTCCTTCCAGTTGCTGCTTTTAAAAAAGCATGTGGTTGGCAGACAAAATGAGCTTGAACGACTAAGCTGCCTCTGCTTTCAGCAGGCGTGAGCTCCATCACCAAAGGGCACCACCTTATTTCCTTCACTCTTTTTCGTAATTCCCCTTGCAGTGTTTAGCACAAAATCAATATCGCTAATGTTTCAGGCTATATTTATTAATAATGTCTAGATTCATCTTGCCTGCAGCCACTAAAATCCATACAATTAGACAAAATACTCCTTTAAACAGTAAGCAGTGTCACGTGACTTTGCTCCCAGTGAGCCAACTACCAGCATGTCAGCGAGTATGGCATGGTTCAGGTTGTCGAACGAGCAGGCTAGCCGACAACCAGTTAACAACTGCCCATCTGCTGCCGTGCGGCTGTCTTCCTGCAAGCTCTGTCCACTGAGGATGGAGCTTCCCCTCTCATGCTTAACTAATAAAGGTTGGTGTCTTCGGTCGCCCTCCTCCAAAGAGACATGGTCCTTCAATCCAAACTATACCTTAGAAGCTGGGGCTCTGGTGGTAGGAATCAGCAAATGTATGCCGAGTTGTTATATCACACATATCAGTGCCTGTAGTGATCTGCTGCTGTTTCTTTCAAAGCGACGGAGGAAGCTGACCTTTGATCCTTGAAGCACAAATGATAGGGTCGTAGGGGTCTTCACTTCCATCCATCTTGGCCAGTACGCTCATGCTAGGCTCCATCCGACTAACGTTCTGAGCTGCGAAATCAATCAGCTCCTCTCTCTTCACTTCCTGTTGGTGAAGTGGGCCACAAAGTCTGGGGGGGTCGGTCGGACAAACTGCCGGTGCCGGAACAGACAGTCTGTGCGAGCCTTGAGACGAATGACTGATTATGCATGTACTCACTCATCGGCAGGATCAACTAAGATATCCTATGCACCAGTCTAAGGTTTACATATGAGTTCCGCAGTAAACCTCAGCTGGTGAATCCATGCGGCTAGATCTCGGCTGTCGGCTAGCTTCGGCATGCTGTTGGATCTTCGCTTGCGCTGAGCCACATGGCAGCTGCCGATCAAGCATCGCCGTTTGTTTTTAATCAGAAATTGCGAGCATTAGCAACAGATGCAGCTGCTGCTTGCGTCCATGACAGAGCACAGAGCATACGGTCCACGGCAACTAGACCACGCTCGTGATCGCGTCCGGCAATGCGCATACTTTCAGCCGCACACGAACAACAAGAAAGATAGCAATTTATTTACATAGCCGCTAACAGATCTCGAACTAGTTCTTGTCACAGCTGGAACATGATGTAAAGGAGGCACGTGGGTTGATCAGTGACAGAAGCAGGCCCAACCGCAGCACGTGCAATCACTCGAAGGACAATTCACGCGGACTAAGCGAAAGCGACGACAGGGTCGCCAAAGAATTCGAGGTTGGTCGCAGGCACAACTGAACGCCTTGAGACTACAGATATATCGGGGTGTGCTATGAGGTATGAGAAGTTATGCAATTACAGCGGGAATAGCAGCAATTCCAATTATGTTTAATAAACTAGTACAGAGCTCTAGCGTGGGACAGAGATACAGGGGCAATGGATTAAGTACATTATATAAGTAATTCAATTACATCACTTGGGCTTGCTTAGATGAGGAGCCAGCCACAGCCAAGCTGGTTAATGCAATTACGACATGCCACCAAGGCGTCTAAAAGTTCACTACTTGCAGGTCATCCTGCCTTATACAATAGAATGATTACAGTTGTTGCAAAACTCTGCAGCCAGGCTTGCCTGACAGGAAAGATGCAGCTGTCACATTACATCACTTCCTGCCTACAGGCTACCTGCTCCCCCATTAAGCAAGCAGCATATGAGCTTCAAGGTTTCGTCACTCACTTGCAAAGTCTCGTCACTCGCTTGCTATTCATCTGCCTCGCTACTCCCTCTTGTGATTTAATCGTTTAGCCTCGCCCTCTCCTCTGACTCGAGTCGT